>CM035124.1:55099991-55699991 GCA_020205555.1 Panax stipuleanatus
GCATTGCACTGGACTCAACCAAGAGCTGTCTGAGGTGGGGTATATTATGTCGGCATCCAACCATTTCAAAATCTCTTTCTTAACCACTTCTTTCTTGATGGGGTTGAGTCTTCTCTACTGTTCAACTGTCGGCTTGCTATCATCTTCAAGAAGAATCTTATGCATGCAAAAGGAAGGGCTTATCCCCTTGATATCATCAATGGTCCACCCAATTGCTGTTTTGAATTCCCTCAGCGCCCTCAATAGCTTACTTTCCTGAAATGATGTTAGTGCAGAAGTAATTATAACAGGAAAAGTAGAAGAATCACCCAAAAATGCATACCTGAGGTGATTAGGGAGAGGTTTTAGATCAAGTGTAGGAGGCATCTCAAGAGATGGTTTTAAACGCTCGGATGACTCCCCTGTGTGCTCTAGAGGTTCAACCAAATTTTTTAACTTGCTCATCCTTGGCACTATATCTAGAATCTGCACATATTCAACTACCTCGAGATCATCCATACTAAAGTCCCCTATCAGAGCACTCTCTAAAGGATCACTGTTCATAACATGTGTGATCTCTTCATTCACAACCCTATCAACCACATCCATTCGGAAGCATTTCTCTTCATTGGTAGGAAATTTTATAGCCTTAAACATATAAAAGTGACTTCTTGATCCTGAACTTTGATAATAAGCTCTCCTTTTTGCACGTCAATGAGAGTTCTTCCGGCGGCTAAGAAAGGTCTTCCCAAAATGATCGAAATGTCTTTATCTTCTTCATAGTCAAGGATAATGAAGTCGGTAAAAAATATGAATTGGTGCACCTTCACAAGGATGTCCTCTAAAATACCCCTCAGATAAGTGATAGATCTATCGGCAAGCTGAAGAGAGATGTTTGTTGATTTTGGAGCCAGCAAACCTAATTGTGTGTACACCGATAAAGGCATGAGATTGATGCTAGCTCCCAAATCACACAAACACTTGTTAAACGACAAGCCTCCAATAGAGCACGGGATAGTAAAGCTATCGGGATCCTTTAGTTTGGAAGGTAGCTTCCTTTATAATACCGCACTACATTCTTTAGTCAAGGCCACTATCTCATAATCTTCTAATTTCTTCTTTCTAGACAGAATACCCTCCATGAATTTAGCATAGCTCGACATTTGTTCTAAAGCCTCTGCGAATGGTATATTGATTTGTAGCTTTTTGAATACCTCAAGGAACTTGGCAAATTGCTTGTCTAACTTTTGCTTTTGGAGTCTTTGTGGATAAAGAACCGGTGGATATACTATTGGTGGTGGAGCACATGATTTCTTTACTAATTCCTTTTTTTCTGCATCAGATTCTTGCTTGTCATCACTCTCCTTAGCAAAATTAGCATCAAAATTTTCTGCATAAGGGCGCAGGCTTGCCGTGTCTCCTTCTAATTAGGGCGCGGGCGTGCCAGGCCCTGTATCTGTAACTGCTTTCCACTTCTTAAAGTAATGGCTTGACACTTCTCTTTTCCCTCTCTTCTTGGGTTAGCTTTCGTGTTTCTAGGTAGAGCCCCTTGTGGTCTATTAGTAAGCATGTTGGCTATTTGTCCAATATGGTTCTCCAAGTTCTTAATAGCCACAGCTTGGCTCTTTATCATCACCTTAGTGTTGGCCATATACTTCATCATCAACTCCTCCATTTCTGATTTCTTTTCTGGCTGAGGAGCTGGAGCTTGTGGATGTTGATGTTGTTGGTTCTGAAATCCCGGAGGGTATGAAGGTCTAGGAGCATGTTGTTGTTGTTGTTGTTTTGGTTGGTGGTGTTGTTGATGAGTTTGGTTGTTGCTCCATGAAAAGTTGGGGTGATTTCTATTGTTGGGGTTGTAAGTGTTCTGATATTGGTTCGGTAGCCTCTAATAGTTGCTCATAAATTGCACCGACTCGGGACTGATAGCACGTTGGTCTGTAGGATGTGACCCTGCACAAAGCTCACAAATATAGGCTACTTGTTGCACTTTTGACTCGGCCATGGAATCAATCTTCTTTGACATAACCACTAGTTGAGCCGATAAAGCCGTGATGGCATCAACTTCCAATACCCTTGCGAATTTCGGTTGACTAATCCTAGTGGAAGGCCATTGATAATCATTCGCATCCATAGTCTCAAGCAATTCATAAGCTTCTTCATAACTCTTGGCCATAAATGCTCCTCCCGAAGCGGCATAAATTCTCGGCCGAGTTTGACTTCCCAAGCCTAAGTAAAAGGTGTTTATCTCCATCCATTGAGGCATTCTATGATGAGGGCACTTCCTTATCATTTCCTTGTATCTCTCCCAAGCTTCATATAAGGACTCCCCTTGTTGTTGCTCAAATGAAGAAAGGGCACTTCGGGTCACATTCTCACCGCATCATCCGACACACCATTAAACTTGAAGGTGTCACATATCTCAATGAAGCTTAGTAGATGCTAATTAGGGTCATCATTAGCCATACCCCCAAACTGAACCATGTTTTGCACCATTTAGATTATCCCCGATTTAATTTCAAAGGAATTGGTGGCTATTGTTGGCCTTGTGATGCTCGACTGTAGCTCATTGATACGCGACGTTGCATAATTTCTTAATGCTTTATGTTCTTCGGTCGCCATAACTACCGGTGCTTCAGTTTCCTCTTTTATATTAGTAGTTCTCGTACTCAATTGCCAAGCTCTCCAGTTGATGTTGTCCTTTCTAGGCACCAAAGTAGACTTCTTAGACCTAGTTTTCATACACTAATCAAGAGTACCTGAAACAAAAGAAAAATGAAAAAAGAAATAAGATATGATATGATTTGTTTAACTAAGACTAATTTAATTTAAAATGATGACCAAAGTAATAAAAACAATCACTAGTTCCCTGGCAACGGTGCCAAAAACTTGTTGGCTTGAACGAAGCCAAAAACTAGTTCCGCAGTTTTCTTGGACATGTGGGATTCTACCATCGATTTATAAAAGACTTCTCCAAGATTACAAAGCCTTTATACAATTTACTGGAGAAGGATGTTCCTTTTTAGTTTGACGAGGATTGTTTGGTAACATTTTAGCATTTTAAGAGAAAGTTGACGACAACACCTATCATCACGATTCCAAATTGGTCGTTACCTTTTGAGTTGATGTGTGATGCTAGTGACTTTGCAGTGGGGGTTATTTTGGGGAAGCGCAAGGAAAAGATGTTTCATGTCATATATTATGCTAGCAAGACCTTGACGGATGCACAGCTTAACTATACAACCACTGAGAAGGAGTTATTAGCAGTGGTGTATACTTTCGACAAGTTTCGTTCATACTTGATTGGCACGAAAGTAGTTGGGTTTATATATCATGATGCCATTTGGTATTTGATTGCTAAAAAGGATGCCAAACCCTGTTTGATTTGATGGATTCTACTCTTGCAGGAGTTTGATTTGGAGATCAAGGATAGGAAGGGTACCGAGAACCAAGTGGCGAACCACTTATCACGATTAGAGAATCCGAGAAAAGACACGGATGATGGAGTATTGATTAATGAGTCTTTCTCGGACGATCAGTTGTTTATGGTCCAAGGCGAAGTACCATAGTTTGCTGACTTTGCAAACTACTTGGTTAGCAACATCCTCCCTCGTGAGTTGACAAGGCCGCAAAAGAAGAAATTTTTGCACGATGTCAAACGGTACATGTGGGACGAGCCTTATCAGTTCATGCAATGTGCAGACAGAATGATCAGGTAGTGTATCCTTCACAGCGAGACAGAGAGCATATTATATGGTTGCCATGCATTAGTGTATGGGGGACATTATCGAGGAGAGAGGAGAGCGCTTAAGGTGCTTTAAGTTAGATTTTATTAGCCAACTCTCTTTAAGGATGCCTACCAATATGTGCAAAAATGTGATAGGTGCTAGCGGGTAGGAATCATCTCTAAGAGGAATGAAATGCCCTTGAACATGATTTTAGAAGTTGAGATCTTTGATGTTAGGGATATTGACTTTATGGGGCCATTCATATCGTCATGTGGTAATCTGTACATCCTGTTAGCGGTTGACTATGTTTCTAAGTGGGTTGAAGTGGCAGCTTTGCTAACAAATTATGCCAAGGTGGTCTTGAGATTTTTGCAGAAAAGCATTTTCACAAGATTCGGGACACCTAGAGCAATCATTAGTGATGAAGGAAGTCATTTCTGTAACAGACAGTTCACAGCTTTGTTGGGTAAGTATGGGGTAAATCATCGTGTGGCCACGGCCTATCATCCCCAAACTAATGGCCAAGCTGAAGTCTCCAATCGAGAAGTCAAGTGGATTCTGGAGAAAATTGTCAACCCCACGAGGAAAGATTGGTCACTCAAGGTTGACGATGCAGTATGGGCCTACAGAACTGCATACAAGACATCGCTCGGGATGTCACCTTATCAGTTGGTATATGGGAAAACATGTCATCTTCCTATGGAGCTAGAGAACAATGCATTCTGGGCAATCAAAAAGCTGAATTTTGACCTCAAAGCAGCAGGGGAGAAGAGACTTCTCCAATTAATTGAACTCGATGAATTTAGACTGCAGGCTTATGAGAACTCTAAACTGTATAAGGAGAAGGTGAAGAAATGGCACGGCCAAAAAATTATTGAGAGGAAGTTTAAGCGGGGGCAAGCTGTGTTATTGTTCAATTCACATCTTCGTCTTTTCCCGAGAAAGCTCAAGTCTAGATGGTCTGGACCATTTACGGTGAAGATCGTGTACCCTCACGGGGCAGTTGAGATTGTAGGTCAAGACCCGGACAAGTCGTTCAAGGTTAATGGGCAGAGATTGAAGCATTATTGGGGAGGCGAGGTTGACCGACAAAAGGCCTCCATGACCCTTGTTACTCCATGATAATGTATGAGAAAGTCGAGCTAATTGACTATAAACAAGCGCTAGATGGGATGCACCCCATCCACTCTATTCTCCCTCTTGTTTAATTCACTCTAAACAAGTGCTAGATTGTAATGTAATTAATTTTTTAAAATAGAATTTTATTCATAATAATAATTTTTAAATAATTTATTATATTAATTAGTTTATTCATTAATATATTAAGTTACAATAATTTTAAATTTTAAAATATTATAAATTGACAATAAAAAAATTATAATAATTAAGACTCTTTTTGTAGAGCATATCACAAATGTGTTAAATTATTACTATTCTGTTCTACAAAATATTATAATTCAATTTGTTATTAACTAGTTTATGATATTCTAAAATTTAAATTTAATTCAATTTAAGTTTTTGAAATAATAATTGTATTTACAATATTACTTTTTAAAAGTTTACAATATTAATTTTTTTTATAAATTAAAAGCACTTTTTTTAGAACAGAGTATGGAAAATGAGTTAGATGTGAAACAGAGACCAATTTAGGTTTCTCCTCCCCACCTTCAGCCAAAATTCGTACACAAGTATACGAACGGTATCTCACTAGATCGGTCGCGGTACTGTCTAGATCGACGACATCTCAAAATCGGTGCACCCCTCCCCTCTTTCTCCTCACTTAGATCAGCCCTTTCACACCTCTTTCTCCTCTCTCAACTCCCTCTTACCCTAGCAGTAATGGATGCATAGTGGTTGGTGGCATAAGTGGTGGCGGCATAGTGGTGGCGACCTGCTCTCTCCTTCTCCTTCTCCTTCTCCTTCTCCATTATTGTCCAATTGGAGGTTTTAATTTCCTCCCTTATTAATTTCCCTAAAACTTGGTTTTATTTTTTCCTGCTAATTTTTGTTATTTAGGACTACTTTCTGTTGCAGTTGGATTGATTATATTGTTAATTAGTTCAATTCAGTTTTGGTTATTTGATTTGTTCCGTGAATTTTGGTTATTTGATTGCATGACATCTATTCAGTTTCCCTTATGTATATAAGATGCACACTATCTGTTTGGAGAAATGTCATAAAGAAATAGATTAATTTATGTGGATTTTTTTTTAAATTTTAATGCATAACTAATCTTTCTATCTCACTTCTATATCTGACTTCAACTATTCTTCTCTGTTTTTGAAGTTAACTTGAGAACCATCTCTTTTGAATGTGTTTTGATATACATTTATATATGTGTATCTTATCTTGAATTTTTTAGGCTGAAATTATTTTTGTTACATATGTTGGGAGCACATAGACATGAAACTCTTGTTTTCTATTATACATTTGAACTCATTTGTTTGGTTCTTTAAGTAACAACAGTTACTAAAATCACCTAAGTACTCCATTAATACCGGTTAAGGATAGTAACAAAAATAAATTAAGAAAAGCATTTGAAAAATGCTTGATCCTGAAATTGTTTCCAGTACCCAAAAAGTATAGAAAAAGAAATTAAGTTAGTGGTTAGTGGCTTATTATTTGTGGTTATGTGGTATCCTCTAGGTTTATGATGTATCTTTCTTTTTCCAAATTCTTTTAATTTTGTCAATATATAAGCTATTTGATACAGAATATGCTTTCAAGGATCTGAATACAAAGAAAGGCTTCTTGCAATAGATTTGTGACATCTCGGATTTTTAAGAATTAATAAATGAGAATTTAATAAATAAAATTCTTATTTTAAGATGTTTAAGTACGAGTATGTGTGTATGTGTTATATATTATAAAATATGTGATTTGGTGTGAAGAGAATTTATATATTTATTGAATTAAATAAATATATTAATTGAATTATTTATTGAGTTAAATAAATAATTATGTGATTATTATGGAGTAATTTAATTAAGTGTTATATGTTAATTAAATGAATATTTGGTATTTAATTTAATTGACATAATGATTTTATGTTATAGTTCTAATTTAATTGGGATAATTAAATTAGATGAGTTATGTGGTGAGAGTAACATGAAATTATAAATAGTGAGTAATTATAATTATGTGATAATTTTATGTGATTAATTGATGTTAAACTTTTAATTAATTAAATTAATGTTGAGTTTTAATTAGTTAAAGGATAACATTAAAAAGTATGTGTTAAAATGATTTATTAAAAGAGTTTTCAAAACTATTTTACCAAACAAGGCTCTAGCACCGTTTTTAAATTTGTTTTGCCAAACGAGGCCTTAACTATTAAAACCTGTTTTTAAAATGATGAGTTTTACCAAACAAGACCTTTGTACTTGTTTAATCTTATTTCTTCCAAACAATGTCTTAAACTCAAGAAGTTAGTTTTTAAAAATAATGTGGTTTTGCCAAACATGGCCTTGGGCTTTTCAAATTTTGTAACCTATGTAATAAGTGGTAGTTAGTATAGCAATTAGTATATTATTTGTTAGCTATATTAATAATATAAGTTACATATATTGTATATGTATATTGTTTATTGTATAATATATGCTAAGTTAAAAGATATGTTAGTTTTCTAAAAGCCTAAGTCTAAACAAAACAAAGAAAGAAGAAGAAGAGGGTTAGAGAGAATTGTCAGAGAAGAAGAAGAGAGAAGAGGAAGAAAAGCTTGAGAAGGCAAGAGAGGATCATCATCTTCATCATCTCTCTCTTAAGTCAAAACTAGTAAGGTTATAATTTTAACCCTAGAATTAATTCATATGTGTTGTGTTTTCTTCTTTATCAAATTAGGTTTTTACAATCATAAAATTATATGTATATATGGTGTTCATATGTTTCATATGTAATTGTATGCAATGAAAGGGTTTTCAAAATCAGTTGTTGTAAAAACATGTTTTCAAAGCATATTCTTCTATGTTTTCATGGTTTTAGAATTCTATGTGGAAGTCTCTTTGTGAAACTTCATAATTTTGTTATGAGAATGGGATATGTATATATATATATATATATATATATATATATTTACATGAGAGTTTCATAGTTGTTTAAGAATTTCAATTCACAAGTATATGATGAACACCATGAAATTCATGTTCATAGTGTTAGATTATGGAATTATGTTGAAAATTCTTTAAATCCTTGATGTGAGCATGAATTATGTGTAATATGTGATATAACATGATTATATATGAGTTATATGGTTGTTCTAGCAATTTAATCCATGAATTTTTGATAAACAATAGGAAGTGTATTCATAGTGATTTTATGTGAAGTAATTTCTGAAAAATAACTTTTGAAACTATCAAAATTGATGTTGATTATGAGTTATTGTTAAAATTGATTAAGTATTATGTTAGTATGTTAAGAATATAAGTGATTACAGTTGGAATCACTTGAATTGATTGAAAAACGAGTTCGTAGTAGCAATTTTCGTCAAGAACGCTTAAAATTATGTTTTTCTTCGAATTCCATGAAATCTTGGTTGTGATTATGTGTTTATATGAAATTTTATGTTATGAGCATGTTAATAAGCTTAAAATATTGTTTGTCACATGTTTCATGTTTGTCATGTTGGGAAAATTCGAATTCGGTGTGGCGGAATAAGCCAAATTGGCTTATTTCTCCACCAGTTCGCGACTCAGCACCTCCACCACCCCCTGGACCCGCCCCAGCGGGTGTTTATGCCTTGGGGGACCCGCCCCAGCGGGTATACTTGCTGCCCGGGGTAGTTTAGTTGTCGTAATGCAAAACTATTTTGACCTCTGTTACTAAAATGGCCATAACGTTTTCATACGAACTCCGATTGAGGCGATTAAAGATGATTCGGAACGAGCACAAGTAGACCTACAACTTTTGTGTTTTTGACTTTTTGATTTGAGGTCGTTATCTAGGGTCAAAATGGTTATTTTTGAGACTGATGTGTATTCTGAGGCAATCGGAGGGCGTCGGTCATGCGCATACACAAGTATAGTGCTGTCGATGATATTAGATGTTGTTATAAGTTATAAAATATGAATATTAGTAAATATAATTATGTTTAACTTGAAATGTAATTTGATTGACGTAAGATGTAATTATAATTGGTTAATTATGTGAAATGTAACATGATTATGTGAGGTGATTAAATTATGTGGAGATTAATTATTAACTTATTAGTTAATGAGGAATGAGTTAACCTAAATTGGTTAACTAACAATGAAGATTAGCTATGTAATAATTAACTTATATCGTTAATTATACACATGTTTTGACAGCAAGTGTCAAACGAGAGAATGGAAGAGAATTACGAAGTGTAAATTAGAAAGTGTAAATTAGAATTTACTTAGACGTTTGATAAGCGTTGCTAAGTGACTAATAATTGATGCGTATGGTGATACGTTATGTAGGATCATGAAGTAGATTATATTAAGAAGTTTTTCGGTAATTGGTAATCCACGAGCCAGGCAAGTCTTTCGGTTTCTACTTGTCTACGTGAATTTGATGAACTGTTTTAAATTGCAAGCGAGCATGATATGTTATACATGTTGTAATTATGAAATGTCAAAGTCAATTTATGACTACACTGTTTGGTTAAATAATGTTGATTGAGTATGTAACTCAATCTTTATATTTGTTATGTGAATTAAAGCATGTATGCCATGTTACTTTAATTATTATGAGATTTATGTTGATCATATTTATTATGTGATACGTGATGCATGAAAACTGTTAGAACTTGCTGAGCTGTCGAGCTCACTCTTGCAAATAACCATTTTTGCAGGTTAAGGACGCAAGGTAATGATACGTGTTAAGAGATTTATAGAGATCAATGTTCAAGAATATTAGTTATGTTCAATTTTAAATTGTAGTTAATGTTTTGAATGAAATATGTCGCTGAGTTATAAGTAGAGTTATCCAATATAGATGGATATTGTTTTATTATGTAAGACTTTGTATAGTCATTTTGTTGTAATGATTATGATATAGATTTGAATCAAAGAGATGTAATGTAAAGGTTGCGATTCAGGGCAATATAGAAAGAAAGTTTATAAAAGTTTTAAATATTCCTCATTTTTAGTGATTTTTAATATCGAATAATGATGTAATGAGAGATTAAAGTTGTATTATTAACGATCGAGAAGGAGAATATTATTGTATGAATTTTGGGGTCGTTACAAGATTTCCTCGAGTGATTTTATTTCCCAAAGGAACCATAACCAATGGAAGAGCACTCAACTCATTTGAGTTATTTCAAATTGGTGCATTTATTCTTGGTTATCCTATCCAGCCTGTAGTTGTTCGCTATCCCTATGTACACTTTGATCAATCCTGGTAGGATTTTTCTCTACAGAAAAATTCTTTTATTGTTGTTTTCATTAGGCACCTGACAAGCTCTGCGTTGTACTATTTTCATTTTGATCAAGGGGAATATTTCATTGGCGAAGCTTATGTTTAGAATGTTCACACAGTTTCATAATTTCATGGAGGTACGCTTTAATCATATTCTCTCCCATTTTTCTTGATAGTTATTTTTCTCCCAAGTATGAGAATTGGACCAACAATTTTGTGATTATGCCTCAAGGCATCTGTCATTTCTCCCACCCCTTAGGTAATCATATTGTTCTAAATATGTATTATTTATTCATGTTTGCTTATCTGCTAAGCATAATTTACATTTGTTCCTTATTTTTCATCTTTGAAGTTTGGTATTAATATCCAAGCTGAAAAATCAAATGTAGATTGTTTAGTTGATGTATATGTTGTAGTGTTGTAATCTCTTCTGCTACTAAGGTAACTATATCATTCTTATAGTAGACCATTCTCTAACTTTGTCTGAGTTTGTTCAAACTATATGAATTGGATATTGAAAATAATTAGTTTCGGATGAGTTGCTTGATCTTTTGTGGGACTTTGATCTCATTTTTTCAAGTTTTTCTGCTTCAAAATTTAATTTTTTCCCTTTTTTTAAATTAGCATTTTGTTTTCTTTTTTATTGTACTAATAATTTAGATTGATCATCTTGAGTAGATGCTCCTTCATACACTTCATGCTTCAATTAAATCATGAAAAACACACTGCAATAGTTGGTTTTTCTTCACACTGATACATCATAGAACCTATTTGTTGATCTTATGTATGCTTTTCTGGCTTCATGATGCATCTTTTAGTTATACACGTTAATGAACATTATAAATCCAGCATTCCAGCCTATGCATCTGTTCTTTTGCTTTCTAGTTTTGTAGTTCTATTAGTACATTGCTTCTAGTTTGATTTAGAAGGAGTTGAGATGAAATTCTATAATTGTGTAGGTTGAATATCTTCCTATTGTTTCACCCCTGGAAAATCAAAAGGAAAATGTTGTGTAGTTTGTTGAGAGGTTGTTTCACCGTTGTTGCAGCCTACTATAAATGCCAGCATTGTTCATATCCTCAAGTATCTTACTGGCTCAGCCAAGACTTACGCCAACTCGGTACAGGCCTATGTCCATGTCAGGGATGTGGCAGCCGCACACATTCTCCTCTTTGAGACGCCATCTACATCCGGTCGATACCTCTGCGCGGAGAACTCCCTACACTGCGGGGAAGTTGTTAAAATCCTTGCCAAATTTTTCCCAGAATATCTAATCCATACCAAGTAAGTCCAATGTTAATTCCCTTGCATTTTTTTTATTTATTAGTAAGTCCAAACTCCAATGTAAAGTATGGAATTCTTTAGGCTTCTAGTTGTGAAGGGGAAGTAGGTATACCAACTTTTTGACATGGAGTAATTCAACATGAAGCGGGTTGTTTGACCGATCGGTCATAGTAGTTTAGAAAAGGAACCAAAAAAAGAGTACTCCCTCTGTCCCTTAATATAAGTCATTTTAGAGTTATGCACAAGTATTAAGAAAATGATTGCATATCATTAAATATAATATCAATTGTCTATATTGTCTTTATATTGAAAAAAAAAGAGTTTTATTTATTGAACAAAAAAATAGTTAGAGAATCAAAGTTATATTTAATACTTGGGATAATATTGAAAACTAAGAAATTAATATTTACTTTGGAGTAGTATTTATTATTGCTTCATGGGCCAACAATAAATCACATCTACCGCGAAAGTGCTATTGTGCCCCCCCATTACGTTCGCCTATCCACCAACCCAATAATTTAATTTATATCACGGGATTCTTTGAAAATTTTACTACCTACGCCATATGTGATTAATATAGGTAGGTAAAGTATCCTTGTCAGAGTGGATTAACCTTATTAGAATAGATTTTGGTCATGGTTATCATTCGATGATAAGGTGGACCAGCACATTTCTTATTTATTTTATTATTTTTCCAATTCCACTTTGAGTTGAATAACCAAATATGCCAACTTTGAATTTTTCTTGTCACGTTTATCTTTGGGAAATAGCTCCAAATGTGGTGATACATTATTATGGTAGGATGTGCACACCTGTTGCAGCAAAAAATCTTGACAAGCTTTAAGTTCAAGAAGCTCAACTTGTTTAGTCAAGTCTTGAAAAACTTGTCTTGTTTATGAATGAATTATTTTCAAGTGTGTCCAAAGAATAAGAAAAAGAAGAAACAAATGGGAGTAATTTTAATATAAATGCAGGTGTTCGGATGAAGTTAAGCCAAGAGCAAAACCCTTAAAATTCTCAAAACAAAAGTTAAAGGATCTGGGGTTTGAGTTCACACCGGTGAAGCAGTGCCTATACGAAACTGTCAAGAGCCTCCAGGATAAAGGTCACCTCCCAGTCCCTACGCCGCAGCAGGAGCAGGATGTTAATAATGTACGCATTCTTATTTTGTTTTGTTTTATAGAATATAATTATTTACCATTATATTTAAATGGTATCTTATCTAAAGTTATACATTTTGTTTTATTTGTGTCTTCTTTGATCTTACATTGTTATGATTGACATTCAGGTTTGATGTTAAGATTGCTACAGCAGTAACAGAGGAAACAAAATTACCATTTCTAACAGCTGAAAACAAGTTTGAAGCACTGGTTAATTTCTTATTTCCATGAATCATGTTTGTATATATATATATTTTAAAAATTTATTAGGTCCATAAGAGGAGATTCTTTTCTTATTTTGAAACTGTATTTTTTATTGTTTACAACAAAATAGTTTATGCTAGTTTATTTCATATCGTAGGCTGCACATGATGCTTTTGTTGAAACTAGTGGAGCTCTAAACACAATTGCTGCTTCTCTTATGAAGATTGGAAATGACATACGGTTGTACTATATATATATATATATATATATATATATATATATATATATATATATGCTTCTTAATTTCAATTGTGCTTTAGTTGTTTATTACTAATATCTTAAATATGTTTCATTTTTGAATGTTTATTTGTTTGGACTTATCAGGAATTCTCAAGTGAGTAGAATTTACAATATAGTTCTCCATTTTATGTTTCGGGAATACATTATGCTACGTCAATGTTTAAGCTCTTTTTAGGTATATTGAAGCTAGTAAAGATCGGTTTAACAAGTTTGAAGGTTTTCATCCAGTTTCTTCAGTAGCACAGACTGTTCGTTTATATGCTCTTGAGAACATATTGAAAATGCTATATCCTTTCATGACTTATGTGACTGAAGAACTGTGACAAGTTTAGATAGTTGATTGTAAAGATGATGAATAATTATGTAACACATCATTTTATTTAGTTGATAATATTTGAGTTTTTTTTATATTTATGCCATAATTTGTGATGGAGTTATTGAGCAACAATTTATTTTATTTGTAAAATAATTTTGATATTTGTTATATAACAAGATTGTCAATAATGGGTTTGTCAATGATGCAATCAAAGTCTATTTTGTTACCAAATGGCAACGTATAGTGTCGTTGCTAATTAACAACTTTCGTTTCTCTCGAAAATAATTAGCATCGAACAATATCGTTACTAATTTATCATAATTATCCATAATAAAATTAATGACAACGAATAATTTTGTTGCAAATTAATATATGATCGATTTATTTTTTGTACATTTAGCAACGAACATCATTGCCAAAAAGTATATAATCAACAACGAAAACTAGTTAAGGCAACAAATTTCATATTGTCCAGCAACGACAAACATCGTTACTGAATGTGTATCAAACGCAACGAATTTCATTTTCGTTGACAAAAAAAAAGTTTCTTTTCATTGTCAATTAGGTGAATTTTGCAACGAAAGTTGCTTTTCAGTAACAATTTCTTAATAAATTTGCTACAAAATATTTCGTTGCTAAATGATTATGATTTTACACGAAAACAAACCTTCGTTGCTAAAGATCTCACTTTTTGCAACGAAAAAAATAATTTCGTTGCTAGACAATTAGCAACGCTCATTGCGCAACGAATGGTCCAACGACAAAAAAATCGTTGCAAATGACATTTGATAAATAAATTTCACACATTTAGTAATGAAAATCGTTTGTTACAAAATCACCATTTTTTTGTAGTGGATGTTGTTCTTACAATGAATGGATGTAAGTAAATGCTTTACTGCTTTATATTAGTGTTTCGCACAATGTCATCATTTTATACGGTGAGACACGATGTATGTGAATGTATGTTGTGTGATTCCTCCATCAGGAGGCAAACCCGTCGGTGATTGATTACTGGACTTAAAGGAGATTAATCCTGCGGCTCAGGAAAGACGCCACTCAGATTCGCTCCAATTGAAAGAACGAATTAATTTCCCCTCGTGTGAATTGCGATGATCTAGGGACCTTCATGTCGAAAAGCTGCGAGAGTATACTAAGATAGGTCAGCCTCTGATAAACCAAATCCGAAGGGAAGCCTCTTCATGCCTTCCCCTTTTAATTCAATGTAAATTTCCAATTCTATTTTAAGATTCCATGTAAATATACATTGTATATCATGTCATACTATCCTGTCATCAAAACAACTGACCTTTGTTTTACAGAAAAAGATTAAAAAACTTCAAAAATAAACACATTTGCATAACATGCATTTTGTTAATATATAAATCAAAATTAACACACCTACTTTTATTATAGGAAAAAATTGGTCCCATTACAAGATCAAAATCTAAAAAGGCACTAAACCTATCTCTAATCATGGCTTCAAGTGCTCAACCTGAATCCACCCCGGTCTCCAGGGAAGAGTTCAAAGGACTAAAGAACCAGATAGCCGAATTAGCTATTTTTCTTAAAGAGCAAAGCAAAAGTCTTCAAGGTAAACAAATACCCGGTCAAACAGAATCATCCACACCAAGTGGTAGTTAGGATACCGGCAAGAAAAATACTCAGACCCCTGAGCCTCAAAACCAAGATCTGATCAACAGAACCCCTAAAATCACCAATCTCAACAAAGATCAGGAAACTGCTGATATTAGGAAGAAGGTTCAACAAATGAAAGAAATAATTTGGTCCATCAAAGGAACTGGGGCATTTGGAAGCATAAATTACTTAGATTTATGTATATTCCCAGGGGCTCGATATTCAGACAAGTTTCAAGTCCCTGATTTTGAAAAGTATGATGGATTAAGAGATCCCTACACCCATTTGAAAGTATTCATTGGAGCACTCGGATCCTATGCAGAGGATGAGAAGCTCATAATGCAGTTATTCCAGAAGAGTCTGACCGGAGAGGCTAGAGTCTGGTATGCCAGGCTGGACAATTCTAAAATTCACAGCTGGGAAGAGCTAGCACATGCCTCCCTAAATCATTACAGCTTCCATTCTCAGATGGCTCCAGAAAGATATCAAATCACCAAAGTCAAGAAGCAGAACGCTGAGTCATTCAGAGAGTATGCCCAACGATGGAGACGGATGGCGACACAAGTCACCCCACCTATGATAGAGACTGAGATAGTCCTGACTTTCATAGACATCCAAGAAGCTCCATATTACGAGAGGGTCCTAGCAGGTATAGGAAAATTATTCTCGGAGATGATCAAACTATGGAGAAATGGTCGAAATGGGTCTAAAGTCTGGAAAGATCAAGGACCTTATCGCTTTGGAGGCGGTGGCCGAGCATATTCAATCTGGAAGTTATGGGAGTAATCCTAGGAGAGTACATAAGAAGAAGAAAGAGGAGGTGTCCTTGATACTTCAGGGACATAATCAGAGAGGCAATTCGAGCAGCTTGCCTATTTAAAAAAGAAATTATTCTCCTTTGCAAGCTTCTACACAACCTTCTAATCCTCCCTTTCAAAAAGTTGGAGAAGTCAGACGTCGAAGAACGTTCACACCCTTAGGGGATTCACTAGAAAATGTGCTGAAATTGATGACAGAACAAAAGAAGATTGTTCAACTCCTTCTGCCGACCAGTTCAAGCTGAACGAAACTTTGACCCGAGTAAAACATGTGCATACCATTCTACAGCACCAGGCTACGACACACAATATTGTTGGTCCCTCAAACATAAAATCCAAGACTTGAAAGATAATTGGGAGATTAGTGGTGACGACACAAGAGCAACCACATGTGCAAGATAATCCTTTCGCCTCAACACAATGGGGAGAGTGTCAATATGATCATCATGGGAAACGGAGAAGGATCCAAATACCTCCAGTATGTTGGAGAGTCAACCCAAGCAAACACTAATAGCCGGGATAATTGGGAATTCTCTAAAAGGCAGTTCCTGAGAATAGGAAATCAAGTCTATCAAGGACCAGGTTGGACAATTGGCAGAGCTGGTAGTGTATCAACATCAGATCACAAGACAGTTGATAAATCAGACCAACCAACAAGAAGTCAATCCTCCTACTCCTGAAAGTAATCTTGTCGCCATGAGGAATCATTAATGATTTCATGAACGTGAATCCTGGGCAGACAATGTTGGCAAGGAGGAAAAGTTCAAAGCTAATAGGGAATTCGCCTTAAAGAGGAATTTCACTAATTTAAACCAGTCAATGAAAGAAATCCTCCAAATGTTGATCAACGAAGGGATGGTCACCGAATTGTTACCCCCGGTGGACCCTCAATCCCGAAAGTTCAAGCCTGATAGGATCTGTCAATATTATTCCAACACGCCTAGTCATGACACAGAGGACTATTAGGGACTTTGTCATTTGTTTCAAAATCTAATTGAAAGCGGTGAGCTGATGAAGGCTAACTAAGATTATGATTATCATGGTGAGGAAGAAATCTTTCTACCCAGGCCATGGAATTTGAAAGAGGTAGTGGTTGTCATTTGCTATGAGAAGGATCTAGCCATCACGCCCCTGATACTTCAGGGAAAATGGGCCTAAGAAGGATAGAATCCTGTGAAAGTGGCTGCACCAGAACCTTTAATATTGTCATTCAGACCGTAATATCCTGTAGTCAGCTTAAAGAAAGTCCTATGGAACTATGGGAAAGATGAAGGATCAACAACAAACCACATTGCTATTGTACCAAAGGAAAACCCGTTGTACCTGCCTCAGAGGGTAATCAACTCAGTCATTAAAGTTAAGGGGAGAGTGTCTGAGGAGAAAATTGAAGAATTCCTCAGCAAAATGGGGCATAGTGAGATCAAAGTGTTGTAAAGCTTGAAAGAGGCACCCCGACAGATATCTATTCTGGATCTGGTCTTATCCTCGGAGGATCATCGTAAAATTCTGGTGAAAGTACTGGAGGAAACACATCTGCGGAAAACAGTAGATACTGAGAAATTCTGTCACGTGATAGAGCATATTTTCAACAGTAATGTGATATCTTTCACAAATGATGATATACCCGCAGAAGGGACGAGTTATTGCAAGTCATTGCACATAGTAGTGATGTCATCAGGATATGTGATTGGAGGTGTGCTGATAGATCATCCCTAAACATCTGCCCCTACGACGCCTTGGAGAGAATGTAGATCAATCCAAACCGAATCCAGACTAGTCATGCAGTCATTCGGGCTTTTGATGGATCTGGTCGGGAGGCTGTGGGAGAGATCGAGCTTCCACTAGAGATTGGTCCATATACTTTCTATGTTTCCTTTTAGGTACTAAACATTACCACTGGATATAATTTGTTGTTGGGAAGACCTTGGATATATATGGCGGGAGCAGTTACGTTCACTCTTCATCAACAACTCAAGTACATCATTGATAGCAATCTGATCACTGTAAATGTCTAGCCAGATTATCCTGTCATTATACAAAGTGATATGCCGGTGATCAGTCTCGATGAAGGGATTGAGCCTGTCAGTTTTTAAGCTCTGGAAGTAAGAAACACTCAATACTTAGCTATTAGGGCACCAACCTCAAAACCAAAAGTTTCCCCCGAAGTGATAACGGTCAGTCAGGAAATGGTATTCCTTGGGTTTCTAGCCTTGGAGAAGGGTTAGGGAAAAATCAGCAAGGAATCAGAAGTCTGGTATAAATCCCTAGCCAGACAAAGAAAATCGGATTAGGCTATTCATCTGGATTAAACCATCGGAACCCATACAAGCATCAAGTGGTTCCTACCTCCACCTTTATGCTGTAAAACCTCACTGATGCCGTGTTTGTGAAGCCATTGAGGAAGATTCCTGCTGCTGTGTCAGGTATGCTATTTCCTCAGGTCAAACCAATTAGTGAGAGAAGACTCCCAAAGCCTGATGAGGAAAGCAAAAAGGGCAAAGAAAAGTTCATGTATGAAGGGTGAGACTCGCTTGCAAACATGTATTTTCTGGTGCACTATGAGGGTATGAACTACAATATCCCAGACGAATGATGATTCAGAAGATCAAATCATATTCCCTCGCATCAAGAGGGATAAGGTTAACAGTTCAGAGAAGAATCCTAGCCCTAATATGAATGATATCTTAGTCCTCATCAAAGTGGAGACAGACGACAGTAGCTCCTTTATCCTCCCTATTCATAAGGACTTGACTTTAGACAATTGGATCAACACTCCATGCCTCAGTCGAAAAGGGCAGAAAGTCCATCTTCCCTGAAGCATGGTTTTATTTACTGCTTATTTTTGTTGCACAGCGATAACAGTTAATTTTGTCATGCTTTTTGCTAAATACTTTGTATGATCAAACAGTTGCATATATTAAAGTGAAAGCATTTTGTTTTCAGGACTCCAGAGTTAGATTTGTTTGTCCCTGCTGATGAGATGCCAAATTTTCATAGTGACTCCAACTTTGATGTAGAATTGGACTTCAACTTGATGGAGATTGATCAAGAAGAGATAGATAAATATGAGGTGCTCGAGGAAATCAAAGAATGGGTTGAAGATAAACCCAAACCAAACCTCGATAAAACCACCACTGTCAATATCAAAACCTTAGAAAACCATAAAGAAATCCAGATAGGCATGAACCTTACCCAAAACTAAAGAGCAGCCCTGATTGAACTCTTAACTTAGTTCTAAGATGTGTTTGCATGGTCACATGAAGACATGATTGGCTTGTCTACTGACATTGTCATTCATCGGCTGCCCATTAAAGATGGATTCATTCTAGTCAAGCAAAAGCTCAGGCGATTGAAACCTGAGTGGAGTCTGAAAGTTAAAGAAGAGATTGTCAAGCAATTCAAAGTCGGTATCATCATGGTATCAACTTACCCTGAGTGGCTGTCCAACATAGTTCCCGTGCCTAAGCCCAGAGGGAAGGTACGAGTATGCGTGGATTACCGGGATTTGAACAAGGCTTGTCTCAAGGACAACTTCAGGATAACTTCCCAGTACCTTTTATCCACATACTGATAGACAACACGGTGCAGTATGTGTTGGGTAAAATCTAGTTACGCACAATATGCAAGTATATGTGGTCAACAAGTAATAAAGTGAAAGTAAAGTATCATTCCCACGAGGAATTATTTAATAAAAATCACCAAGTACTAACTCGTAACCAACTCAATCTTATATAAACAGATAATTTCAAGTTTGAATTAACTATTTAATTACACTACTACTAAATATCACTAGTTTAAGATAAGATTATGAAGATTTAAGATCACAACTTTACTTATTACTTCATTTAAGTTACTACACTTCTTATCAATTATGTTCACTATTCTGAATTGTTAATCAAGAACACATAAATAAATATGACCATCTCTCAATGCATCATATTCAAATCAACTTAAATCCACATATGATAGAATTAAGAAGAACACCCTAATTAACTAATCCACTATATCTCTATGTGAATTATAATTAAAAAAGATTTCAAGCACAAGTTCTTTATCAGATTACATGTGGTGTAAAGGTATATCTCTATCCTAAAAACAAATTATGAATTCCAATGCCATGCAGAAAACACAATTACATGCTACTATGATCAGATCTAAACCCATAATCCGTCTTTCGATTTCATATAGATTATCACGGTAATTGATAGCTAGGCAATTAAGTAGTTAAGTCCAAATCACAATAGACAATCCCCACGATAGATCATAATAATTAATAGAAAAGCATATTAAAATAAGCTACGCAATAAGATCCATTGTAATCTTAAAAAAAAGATTTAGTTCATCAATATCAAATCAAACCTAAGAATCCACAATTGAATAAACATTAAAAGATAGAAATAAGAGTAGAAAAGAGAATTGAATATGTTGTCAGCAAATCTCATGCTCCCCCTTGCTCCTACTCTTGATCTTCAATGTCCTCCAAGTTACTTCAATCTCCAATCCAATTATAACTAGGGTTTGTATCTAATTTAATTAAAATATAAACTAAACTAATATAATCAAATCTCTCCCTATTTAATCCTTGTGTATTCTTTCCCTTTTTATAGCCCTCTTATGATCCTATTCCAACTCCAAGCTCAGAATCCTTTCGTTTCGTCCAAATCCTATTCGAATAAGGACATTTTTCTCTCCCAGCCGCGCCAACCCGCCCCCTACGGGGGTTTTTTTTACCTTGAAACACCCGCCCCAGCGGGTGTATGTACTGTCCGGCAGCCTCTAAACCCGCCCCAGCGGGTGTTTTGTACTATGGAAATCCGCTCCAGTGGGTGTTGAACGAGCATAACTTTTGATCCAAGAAGAGTTACGGGGCCTACTACCTGTCAAATCGAAGCTGTTGACGAGATCTACAACTTTCATTCTTTCAACATTGACAGATTTTGATTGAATCAAGGTTAAAATTGGCTCCAAGTGACTGATATGTAAATTGCAACTTCCAAACTCTGAGGTTTCAAGTTTCGTTTGGTAAAAAGGTCATAACTCTTTCATATGAACTCCTATTGAGATGTTTCAAGATGTTTCAGCAAGCTAAGAATAAGCTACAAAATAAAACCCAAGTTCCAAGCCAAGACCATGAATCCAAATTAGCATTAAAAATCCAACAATCTTCCCACTTTCCTCGTTTCGAACATTCGAAGCTGTTTCTTACAACACAAACAAAAAAACAAATAAAAGAACACTAAAATATGTAAAGGTAACAAACAATTAAGTCTTAACGGTGTCCAACTCGTAGGTATAAAACCCACTCATCAAAAACCCACAAACTCAAGACTTTGCTTGTCCTCAAGCAAAAACACATAAGAACTAAAAATAAATAAAATAACCTAACTATATGAATGCAAATGCATGATCTACTTCCTAATATGCCTACAAACCCAATAATAAATCAGTATGATGTCTGACAACATGCCTCAAAGATACCAATATGATACTCAAATAATATATCCAATCAAATCAAAGTCTATAACTTAACCAATCAGTCAATCCAAACCTGTCATCACCCATGGCGTGCGTGTGTGCTTGTTAACCATTCTAACCAACCACAGTTCAAGATAATCACATAAGAAGGTTCGTAGAAGGAAAATTTTAGTTCCAATTCAATTATCTTTGTAAACACGATAATTTCGGCTAAAACTAAGCAATTACCAAGTTCAGGGGTCCCTACTAAGGCTTGTTTCTATTATTATTCTTCCCCCACGGGTGCGTTTTACGCTCCATCCCGCGTGTACAACTGACTGTGAAATGTCTAATTCTCTTAGGCTTTTCAATGTTACCCATGTAGCGAATTTTCGACCAACAACTCCTAAACCAGATGGTTTTAAGGTGCTAGGTGTAAAGGCATCCCCTAGGGCTTACTTGTTCGAGTAACAAAAGCCAAAGAACCAAACTAGTCAATGTGTTTATTCATACTCTTTTTGTTCCTTTTTCTGTATTTTATATTTTTTTTCTTTTTCATCAGTTTTCATATATATACCTCATAGATTCCCCCAAACTCAAGCTTTTGCCTTAATTTTAACTTTTACTGCCAGTTCACTACTTTCCTTAACTTTAAACCAAGAATTTCCCTCTAGAAACAATTTATGAAACCCTTGAACCAAGTTGATTAAAACAGTTAAACATTAAGTGCTAACCACTTACATAAGTTTCAGATATGCTCAGATTTTCCTCATGATTAAAATTCAACTCATCATCAATCATCACATTGTTCAAGTTAATCATGCAATACCAATCTTATCATAGGCCGAGCTAAATTTATACCAATCCATTGCTTAGATTCATGCAAACAATCTATATGCAAACACTAAATGCAAAAATAAAATATTTTTGTGATTTTTGAATTTTTACTGTGAAATATGCCTACAATAATGCAAAAACAACTAACCAATGTAATTTATGTGAACTAAACAATTATGCAATGCAATATGATCCACCCCCAAACTCAAAGTGAACAATGTCCTCATTGTTTAAATAGAAAGAATTAGAACTGAGAACTTCCCTGAATGGTCAAGCTTAGTGCTCGACCTCCGCATCTTTGATGTCTAGTGGTTGCTAAATTGGCGACGGCTAAGGCTCGGGAATGATTCGGAGCGACATGGAAAATCCGTGCATATGAATCCTATTAGGTTATAGATTGATGAGGCGAATACTTTGTTATCTACACTTTGAACCCTGATGCCTGCAATGATGAGATACAAAATGGATTAGAGTAGCACTTTGGATCATGAGAGAACTTATTTCCTACAAATAAATAAATAAAAATTTCCTAAGTTGCCTCCCAGTTAGCGCTTGATTTACAGTCTTTCAGTCTGACTTTGTCTGGTCAACGCTATCCAATTCCTCTTCGATAATTGACGAACCCTCCATCCATCAGTAGCAAATTATCCTTTGGGAGGTTCCCACAAGTAATAGCCAGTGCATCAAAGTCACCTAGCATGCTCTGATTAGGTATGATCTCCATGAAGAAGGGCAAATAACTAGGTGTTATCTCAATTGTGTCTGTGATCATATTTAGGCATGGAAGTTTGTCAAACATAATGAGTTCTTCATCTATCTTCTCTTTCTCCTCCCTCCATGGCTTCAAAATTATACTCACTCTTATGTCATAAAGAGCTTCACTGACGACATGACTACCAAGCGGGCATGGTTTTGTAAATCTGACTGAATCCTTGATCTTTGGTGGAGAAGGCACTTGGGGAACTAGTAGAATCGGTTCGTCTTCTTTGGAATGCACATTTAGATCTTCGTCGACCTCTATTTCATTATCTTTGTCTCCTCTATTTCGATATCTTGTGGTTCATCCAGTAGCAGATTTGATTCTGGCTCTCCATCAATTTCAGAATTCGTATCATAAATCCAAGTGTTTGGAGGATGATTGTTTAAGGCTCTGGTCTTAATTTGCTCTATCTGATTCTCAAGATTTTGAATTGACCTCTCTTGATTAATCATCCTCTCCTCATTGGATGCTATGAACGTGGACCAAAATTTCCCCAGCCTTGAATTATCTGTTTCTGTTTCGGAATACATGTATTTAGGACCATTGGTTGAGGTAGTTATTGAAAGTAGTATGCATACAAGCCAATCATGTGTGATGATAAAGCATATACTTTGGAGACAATCTTATTTATTTATTAATAAAAATATTCATTTATTAAAGGCATTTAATTATCTACATAGTGCTATTTTTATAATATATAAATAACTCATAGTTTTAAGCAATGCTTTTAGAATAATGATGATGATCATGCTAATGAGATCTAAATTCTAAGAAAGCTTTAAAACTAAAATAGTTCCCAATCGTGGGATTACTAAACAGGGGATTAGTAAATCCGGATAGATTGGTACATATGTTGCTTGATCATTGAATGATGATGATTGATCTTATGATCATTTGTGTGGAGACACTAAAGCAAGTATGTAGGTGCTTATTGGAGAAAAAGTTCACTGAACGTGACTCGCTATGGAATACCTAATGGAGTTTTACTCGCATGTCAATAGGAATTCTTAATGTGATAGTAGTACAAGTGATCCTTGGACTTGAGATCATCATAGTATCTTGTATGTAATGAATTATACTTTGACTTATTCCTTAAAGCCCTTTAGGGTATATAAAAGGGTATGCTTGGGTATAATGAGTTACATATGGAGATAATGAATGATCAATAAAGAATCTACCACCTCTAGTAAAAGAGGAGATATGTCCTATGTGATTCGTTAAATGACAACCCAGGAATCCTTGGCCAAGGAGAATTAAATTAGAAAGGAGTTTCTAATTTGCATTATTTGGAGTTGTGCATTTTCTAATCGAAATACATATAATTGAATAAAATAAGACTTGACAGTAAATCCATGTCTTATATTTAATTAGGACATTGTATGGTAGAAGAATTGAATTATACGATAACTATTTACTCATAGGTTCTTTTATGATTAATGTTGAAATCTATATTATTTGGAAAGTCGTTGATCGCTAGGAAGGCTTATCCCTATTGTAGAATAAATATTATTTATTTAATAAATTATTAGTTTAATTTATTTATTTAAATAAGATTAGAATTGTTCTAATTGATTTATTCACAACCGTTTAATATGGAGAACCTAAAGGGTCACACCATAAAAGGAAGAATAATTATTTAAGAAGGTAATGGACATATTGCAATAATGCATTAAGTATAATTAATTTAATCTATGATGATAGAATAAATTAAATAGCTTAATATTTATTATTTAATATTTTGGAAATATTAAATATAAATTAATAAGAGGAGACTTATTAATATTATTATAATTATTATTATTTTAATTTCTAAAGGAGTTTAGTAATTAATTTAATATTAGTACTCTCATTTATTCCTAATAAGATTAGGAGACAAATTAATTAAATAAATTTAATTAATTATTCCCAATGTGGTAGGAAGCCTAAATTAATTAAAAGAGTTTAATTAATAAAATGAAATCCCATGTCTAATAGAATTAGAAGGGTTGGCCAATATTTATATAAGAGGAGTTTTATAATAGATATCAGTTGATGCAATTTCAATTGTTGGAGAGTACTCCTTTTCTATAGAGGATAGAAAACTAAGGTTTAGCCAACCACCCTCCTTCTTGATAATTCATCTTCCTTGGTGGATCACCTCTAGAGGCCAAACACTTGGGTGGCTAACGTTGATCAAAGGAAGGAATCTAACCCGAAAATTCAAGGAGACCACGAAGAACAAGGAGTTGAACTCGTACCTGTAGAAGCTTCGTTCTACAAGGGTATGATTCCATAACTTCTTATTTATCGTTTTAAATTAATAATTTGCATAAATGATGATCCGGGTGATGGTTTTGTAGAAATTTTTTAAACTCTGATATACCATGCTTCCGCTAATTTTGCAATTTGATTGCGTCACGATTTCGCACAAACCCAACAGTGATGAGTTGCTCCATCTGGTTATTAAGATTTTGGCTTGATAACTCCTGACTAATCATCCTCTCCTCTTGGTTTGCTATGATTTTTGACATGAGTTCCTCCAGATTTGACTTTTATTCTTGTGGCAATGGAGGTGGACATGAGAATTCCGGCATGTATGTTGGATTTGGAGCGTAGTATTGGTCTTCATAATTGTAGCTCCATGAAGAATCCGGGTGATACCCTAAATCTTGGTGATAGTTAGGATAAGCATAATTGTTGAGGTAATCACTACCATACAGTCTCAGTCCAAAACTGACGGTGCATTGATGACTCGGATGATTGCCAGCACAATAACCACAAGTAACTGCTATCCTTCGACTACGTTGTGCTGCAAGAACATCCAACCTCCTCGAAAGTGTCTCAATCTGTGCTGACAATGCAAAAAGTGCATTAAGTCGATCAATCCTTGTTTCCCTTGGTTGAGTCATACTCGAATATGACCATTGATAATTGAATTCAGCTATGGTACTTGAGAAGTGAGTAAAATAGGAAGAGAATTAAATAAATATAAAAAAATATTTAAATTATGATTAATTTGATTGAAATTAATATTGGAAAATAATAATTAAAATAATTCCCCGACAACGGCGGCAAAAACTTGTTGGGTAAAATTGAGTTACGCACAACACGCAAGTATACGTGGTCAACAAGTAATAAAGTGAAAGTAAAGTATCATTCCCACGAGAAATTATTTAATAAAAATCACCAAGTACTAACCCGTAACCAACTCAATCTTATCTAAACAAATAATTTCAAGTTTGAATTAACTATTTAATTACACTACTACTAAATACCACTAGTTTAAGATAAGATTACGGAGATTTAAGGTCACAACTTCACTTATTGCTTCATTTAAGTTAATACACTTGTTATCAATTATGTTCACTATTCTGAATTGTTAATCAAGAACACATAAATAAATATGACCATCTCTCAATGCATCATATTCAAATAAACTTAAATCCACATATGATAGAATTAAGAAGAACACCCTAATTAACTAATCCACTATATCTCTATGTGAATTATAATTAAAGAGGATTTCAAGCACAAGTTCTTTATCAGATTACATGTGGTGTAAAGATATATCTATATCCTAAACACAAATTATGAATTCTAATGCCATGCAGAAAACACAATCACATGCTACTATGATCAGATCTAAACCCATAATCCGTCTCTCGATTTCATATAGATTATCATGGTAATTGATAGCTAGGCAATTAAGTAGTTAAGTCCAAATCACAATAGACAATCCCCACAATAGATCATAATAATTAATAGAAAAGCATATTAAATTAAGCTACGCAATAAGATCCATTATAATCTTAAACAAAAGATTTAGTTCATTAATATCGGATCAAACCCAAGAATTCACAATTGAATAAACATTAAAAGATAGAAATAAGAGTAGAGAAGAGAATTGAATATGTTGTCAGCAAATCTTATGCTCCCCCTTGCTCCTGCTCTTGATCTTCAATGGCCTCCAAGTTACTTCGATCTCCAATCCAATTACAACTAGGGTTTGTATCTAATTTAATTGAAATCTAAACTAAACTAATATAATCGAATCTCTCCCTCATTAATCCTTGTGTATTCTTTCCCTTTTTATAGCCCTCTTGTAATCCTTTTCCAACTCCACGCTCAGAATCCTTTCGTTTCGTCCAAATCCTATTCGAACAAGGACATTTTTCTCTCCCAGCCGCGCCTACCCGCCCCTGTGGGGTTTTTTTTTTTACCTTGAAATACCCACCCCAGCGGGAGTATGTACTGTCCGGCAGCCTCTAAACCCACTCCAGCGGGTGTTTTGTACTATGTAAACCCGTCCCAGAGGGTGTTGCTCCACCGCTGCGTCATCCTTTGGTAAAACGAGCATAACTTTTGATCCAAGAAGAGTTACGAGGCCTGCTACCTGTCAAATCGAAGCTGTTAACGAGATCTACAACTTTTATTCTTTAAGAATTGGCATATTCTGGTTGAATCAAGGTTGAAATTGACTCCAAGTGACTGTTATGTAAATTGCAACTTCCAAACTCTGAGGTTTCAAATTCCGCTTGGTAAAAAGGTCATAACTCTTTCATATGAACTCCGATTGGGATGTTTCAAGATGTTTCGAAAAGCTAAGAAGAAGCTACATAATAAAACCCAAGTTCCAAGCCAAGACAATAAATCCAAATTGGCATTAAAAACCCAACAATCTTCCCGCTTTCCTCGTTTCGACCATCCGAAGTCGTTTCCTACAACACAAACACAAAAACAAATAAAAGAACACTAAAAATATTTGAAGTTAACAAAGAATTAAGCCTTAATAGTGTCTAACTCGTAGGTATAAAACCCACTCATCAAATACCCCCAAACTCAAGACTTTGCTTGTCCTCAAGCAAAAACACACAAGAACTAAAAATAAACAAAATAACCTAAATATATTAATGAAAATGCATGATCTACTTCCTAATATGCCTACAAACCCAGCAATAAATCAGTATGATGTCCAACAACATGCCTCAAAGATACCAATATGATACTCAAATAATATATCCAATCAAGTCAATGTCTATAACTTAACCAATCAGTTAATCCAAACCTGTCATCACCCATGGCGTGCGTGTGTGCTTGTTAACCATTCTAACCAACCATAGTTCAAGATAATCATATAACAAGGTTCGTAGAAGGAACATTTTAGTTCCAATTCAATTATCTCTATAAACACGACAATTCTAACTAAAACTAAGCAATTACCAAGTTCAGGGGTCCCTACTGAGGCTTGTTTCTATTATTATTCTTCCTCCACGGGTGCGTTTTACGCTCCATCCCGTGTGTACAACTGATTGTGCAATGTCTAATTCTCTTAGGCTTTTTAATGTTACCCATGTAGCGAATTTTCGAGCTAACAACTCCCAAACTAGATGGTTTTAAGGTGTTAGGTGTAAAGGCATCCCATAGGGCTTACTTGTTCGAGTAACAAAAGCCAAAAAACCAAACTAGTCAATGTGTTTATTCATACTCTTTTTGTTCCTTTTTCTGTATTTTATATTTTTTTTCTTTTTCATCAGTTTTCATATATATACCTCATAGATTCCCCCAAACTCAAGCTTTTGCCTTAATTTTAACTTTTACTGCCAGTTCACTACTTTCCTTAACTTTAAACCAAGAATTTCCCTCTAGAAACAATTTATGAAACCCTTGAACCAAGTTGATTAAAACAGTTAAACATTAAGTGCTAACCAATTACATAAGTTTCAGATAGGCTAAGATTTTTCTCATGATTAAAATTCAACTCATCATCAATCATCACATTGTTTAAGTTAATCATGCAATACCAATCTTATCATAGACTGAGCTAAATTTATACCAATCCATTGCTTAGATTCATGCAAACAATCTATATGCAAAAACTAAATGCAAAAAGAAAATATTTTTGTGATTTTTGAATTTTTACTGTGAAATATGCCTACAATAATGCAAAAACAACTACCCAATGTAATTTATGTGAACTAAACAATAATGCAATGCAATATGATCCACCCCAAACTCAAAGTGAACAATATCCTCATTGTTTAAATAGAAAGAATTAGAATTGAGAACTTCCCTGAATGGTCAAGCTTAGTGCTCGACTTCCTCATCTTTGATGTCTAGTGGTGGCTAAACTGGCGACGACTAAGGCTCGGGAATGATTTCGAGCAACATGGCAAATTCGTGCATATGAATCCGATTAGGTTATGGATTGATGAGGCGAATACTTTGTTATCTACACTTTGAACCCCCTGATGCCTGTAATGATGAGATACAAAATGGATTAGAGTAGCACTTTGGATCATGAGAGAACTTATTTCGTACAAATAAATAATTTTTTTTCCCTAAGTTGCCTCCCAGTTAGCACTTGATTTACAGTCTTTCAGCCTGACTTTGTCTGGTCAACACTATCCAATTCCTCTTCGATAATTGAGGAACCCTCCATCCATCAGTAGCAAATTATCCTTTGGGTGGTTCCCACAAGCGATGGCCAGTGCATCAATGTCACCTAGCATGCTCTGATTAGGTATGATCTCCATGAAAAAGGGTAAATAACTAGGTGCTATCTCCATTGTGTCTGTGATTATGTTTGGGCATGGAAGTTTGTCAAACACAATGAGTTCTTCGTCTATCTTCTCTTTCTCCTCCCTCCATGGCTTCAAAATTATACTCGCTCTTATGTCATAAAGAGCTTTGCCAACGACATGACTACCAAGCGGGTATGGTTTTGCAAATCTGACTGAATCTTTGATCTTTGGTGGAGAAGGCACTTGGGGAACTAGTAGAATCGATTCGTCTTCTTTGGAATGCACATTTAGATCTTCGTCGACCTCCATTTCGTTATCCCCATTTGTCTCCTCTCTTTTGATATCTTATGGTTCATCCAGTAGCGGATTTGATTCTGGCTTTTCATCAGTTTTGGAATTCGTATAATAAATCCAAGTGTTTGGAGGATGATTGTTTAAGGCTTTGGTCTTAATTTGCTCTATCTGATTCTCAAGATTTTGAATTGACCTCTCTTGATTAATCATTCTCTCCTCATTGGACGCTATGAACCTGGACCAAAATTTCCCCAGCCTTGAATTATCTGTTTCTATTTCAAAATACATGTATTTAGGACCATTGGTTGAGGTAGTGATGAGTTGCTCCATCTGGTTATTAAGATTTTGGCTTGATAACTCCTGACTAATCATCCTCTCCTCTTAGTTTGCTATGATTTTTGACATAAGTTCCTCCAGATTTGACTTTTATTCTTGTGGCAATGGAGGTGGACATGAGAATTCTGGTGTGTATGTTGGATTTGGAGCGTAGTATTGGTCTTCATAATTGTAGCTCCATGAAGAATCCGGGTATTACCCCAAATCTTTTGATAGTTAGGATAAGCATAGTTGTTGAGGCAATCACTTCCATACAGTCTCAATCCAAAACTGACGGTGCATTGATGACTCGGATGATTGCCAGCACAATAACCATAAGTAACTTCTATCCTTCGACTACGTTGGGCTGCAAGAACAACCAACCTCCTCGAAAGTGTCTCAATCTGTGCTGACAATGCTAAAAAGTGCATTAAGTCAATCAATCCTTGTTTCCCTTGGTTGAGTCATACTCGAATATGGCCATTGATAATTGAATTCAGCCATGGTACTTGAGAAGTGAGTAAAATAGGAAGAGAATTAAATAAATATAAAAAAATGTTTAAATTAAGACTAATTTGATTGAAATTAATATTGGCAAATAATTATTAAAATAATTCCCCGGTAACGATGCTAAAAACTTATTGGGTAAAATCAAGTTACGCACAACACGCAAGTATACGTGGTCAACAAGTAATAAAGTGAAAGTAAAGTATCATTCTCACGAGAAATTATTTAATAAAAATCACCAAGTACTAACCCGTAACCAACTCAATCTTATCTAAACAGATAATTTCAAGTTTGAATTAACTATTTAATTACACTACTACTAAATACCACTAGTTTAAGATAAGATTACGGAGATTTAAGATCACAGCTTCACTTATTGATTCATTTAAGTTAATACACTTGTTATCAATTATGTTCACTATTCTGAATTGTTAATCAAGAACACATAAATAACTATGACCATCTCTCAATGCATCATATTCAAATCAACTTAAATCCACATATGATAGAATTAAGAAGAACACCCTAATTAACTAATCCACTATATCTCTATGTGAATTATAATTAAAGAGGAATTTCAAGCACAAGTTCTTTATCAGATTACATGTGGTGTAAAGGTATATCTCTATCCTAAAAATAAATTATGAATTTTAATACCATGCAGAAAACACAATCACATGCTACTATGATTAGATCTAAACCCATAATCCGTCTCTCGATTTCATATAGATTATCACGGTAATTGATAGCTAGGCAATTAAGTAGTTAAGTTTCAATCACAATAGACAATCCCCACAATAGATCATAATAATTAATAGAAAAGCATATTAAAATAAGCTACGCAATAAGATCCATTGCAATCTTAAACAAAAGATTTAGTTCATTAATATCGAATCAAACCCAAGAATCCATAATTGAATAAACATTAAAAGATAGAAATAAGAGTAGAGAAGAGAATTGAATATGTTGTCAGCAAATCTCATGCTCCCCCTTGCTCCTGCTCTTGATCTTCAATGGCCTCCAAGTTACTTCAATCTCCGATCCAATTATAATTAGGGTTTGTATCTAATTTAATTGAAATTTAAACTAAACTAATCTAATCAAATCTCTCCCTCTTTAATCCTTATGTATTCTTTCCCTTTTTATAGCCCTCTTATGATCCTTTTCCAACTCCACGCTCAGAATCCTTTCGTTTCGTCCAAATCCTATTCGAACAAGGACATTTTTTCTCCTGCGCCTACCTACCCTGGCGGGTTTTTTTAAACATTGAAACACCCACCCCAACGGGTGTATGTACTGTCTGGCAGCCTCTAAACTCGCCCCAGTTGGTGTTTTGGGTGTTGCTCCGCCGCTACTACATCCTTTGGTAAACGAGCATAACTTTTGATCTAAGAAGAGTTACAAGGCTTGCTACCTGTTAAATCAAAGCTGTCGACGAGATCTATAAATTTTGTTTTTTGAGCATTGACAGATTCTGATTGGATCAAGGTTGAAATTGGCTCCATGTGACTGCTATATATATTGCAACTTCCAAACTCTGAGGTTTCAACTTCCGCTTGGTAAAAAGGTCATAACTCTTTCATATGAACTTCGATTGGGATGATTCAAGATGTTTCTGAAAGATAAGAAGAAGCTCTACAATAAAACCCCCAAGTTCCAAGCCCAGACCATGAATCCAAATTAGCATTAAAAACCCAACAATCTTCCTGCTTTCCTCGTTTCGACCATCCGAAGATGTTTCCTACAACACAAACACAAAAAAAAAGAACACTAAAAATACTTAGAGTTAACAAAGAATTAAGCCTTAATGGTGTCCAACTCGTATGTATAAAACCCACTCATCAGTATGGCATGTATTCTTTTGTTGAATATTTTGCCGGACACCATCAAATCATGGTTGCTGAAGAGGACAGGGAGAAAATAGCCTTCATCACTCCCTGGGGAACCTTTTGTTATAGACGTTTGTCTTTCGGCCTTATCAATGTCAGTGCCACATATCAGCCAGTCATGATAGCTTTTTTTCCTGACATAATGCATAAAGAAATAGAGGTCTATATGGATGACATCATCGTCAAATCCTGAAGGAGGACGACCACATCGGTCATCTCAAAAAGCTTTTCAACAGGTTGTGCAAGTACAACCTAAAGCTGAATCAGGCCAAATGTGCTTTTGGTGTCAAATCAGGTAAGTTGTTGGGATTTTTAGTATGCAATAGAAGCATTGAGCTGGATCCTGCCAAAATTATAGCCATCACAGAGATGCCCGTGCCCTAAACAAAAAAAATACTGGGATTCCTGGGGAGAATCAATTTTATAAGCAGATTCATCTCTCAACTCACGACAACTTGTGAACCCATCTTTAAATGGCTAAGGAAGAATTCCTTCATGAAATGGAATGAAGATTGTCAAAAAGCTTTCCTTTCCATCAAGAAGTAGTTAATCAAAGCACCTGTCTTGGTACCCCCAAGGGATGAGGTTCCCCTGTTTATGTACCTGACCGTCAATGCCAATGCAATGGGTTGTATGCTGGTGCAGAAGAACGATAGAAGCAAGGAAAGAGCTATCTATTACCTCATCAAAAGATTCAACATCGGCGAACAGAAGTACACTTTGATTGAAAAGACCTGCTGTGCATTAGTATGGGCCGCTATGAGATTACAACATTATCTGCATGGGCACACGACCTATCTTATATCCCGCATGGATCCACTGAAGTATGTATTCAGTAAACCCATATTGAATTACCGATTATCCAAATGGCAATTGCTCCTACAATAGTTCGACATTGTCCACGTGACTCAGAAGTCTATCAAAGGTCAGGGAATTACGGATCAATTGGCAGAATCACCGTCAGGGGATTTTGAACCCTTGGAAACTTATTTCCCGGATGATGGGATCATGACAATTCAACAAATCCCTCAAGAAAAAATAGTCCAGTATTGGAGAATGTATTTTAATGTAGCAGTGCACATGGAAGGTGCCGGCGCTGGGGCAGTCCTTGTCTCTTGTACAGGAGAACAGTATCCTGTGGCTATCAAGTTGTAGTTTGTTAACACCAACAACACAGCTGAGTATGAGGGCTGTATAATGGGGTTGAAACTGGCCCAGTCCATGGGTATCAAATGCTTACTAGTCTTTGGGGATTCTGAGTTGATTATTAGACAAACCATCGGGCCATATCATACCAAAGAATTGCATTTGCTGCCCTATCATCGGTAAGTTTTCAAGACATCCATGGAGTTTGAAGAGATAACCTTCATCCACATCCCTCGAGGTTAGAATGACTTTGCGGATGCATTGGCGACATTGGCTTCCTTGATCCACATATCAGATAGGATAAAAATTCCTGACATCAAATTTGCAAGCCAAAAGGCCCCGACATATGGGAATTATAATGGAGAAATATCATATGAATTACCTCCTATCAAACAGCCTTGGTACTAAGATATACAAAAATATCTCTGTGATGGATCTACGTCTGCTAGGGCAAGTCAAGCTAAAAGAAAGCGGATTCATAAGATGGCTATGAAGTTCTATCTAAGTAGAGACACACTCTATAAAAGGGATGCTGGAGTAGGCCTTTTAAGATGCCTGAATAAAGATCAATCTAAAAGACTGATGGATGAAGTCCACGGTGGAGTCTATGGACCACATATGAGCGGTCATTTACTTGCCAGGAAGATATTAAGAACAAGGCATTACTGGATCTCTCTTAAAGCTGACTGTGATGATCATGTCAGAAGATGCTACCAATGCCAATTCCATGGAAATGCCATCCACTCTTCTCCAAATGTAACTACACAACATGAGTTCGCCATGGCCCTTTTCCATGCTAGGAATGGACGTGATTGGACCAATAGAACCCAAAGCCAGCAATAGTCATCGATTCATCTGCACCATGATTGATTACTTCACCAAATGGGTTGAGGTTGCCTCTTTTCCCAAAGTCACCAAAGAGGTAATCATTGGTTTCATCAGAAATAATGTAATCTGTCGATATAGACAACTAGAGGTGATCATATCAGAAAATCCCAAGAATCTAAACAACCAGATGATGAGAGAATTATGCAGCAAGTTTTATATTAAGCATCTCAATTCCTTCATCTATCGTCCCAAGATGAATGGTGCTGTCGAAGCGGCCAACAAAAATATCAAGAAGATCATGCAAAAAATATCCCCCAATCACAAAGGATGGCCTGACCTATTGCCTTTGACTCTGTTAGCCTACACAACGTCAATGCGCACTTCTACTGGGGCTACCCCTACTCATTAGTCTATGGTATGGAAGCAGTACTCCCCATAGAAGTAGAAATGGAGTCCTTGAGGGTGTTTGTGACGCCCCCAAATTCTCTACACTCTCTGTAGTAGATTTGGTGCTCACGTAAATATTCCATAAGATAATAATTCCTATCAATCCAAGATTCACAGTATTCCACAACGAACAGTAGTTCTCGTCAGAACATTTACTGTGTTTGGATACCCTCACTTGGATGAATAGGTTTATAATCTCACGGATATTTTTTTCATATCAATAATTCCTATCGATCTGACATTCGCAGTATTAATGCTAGGATCGTTCTTGGAACTGAGGTGCGCGACCTCAGTGCATCAGAGAACTCCAAGATCTTTCAATACTCCCATTCAGATGTATAGTTCATATAGATACTATACTTCTTTCTATTTTCTAGAAAGGTAAAACTAATCAATTGACAAAATATAATAATATATTACATATTCTTAAATTTGATTACAATAAATCCCAACTTACTATTACATCAAAATTTTTCAAAGATGTAACCAAAACTTAACTTAACAGAGTTTTTATATCCACAAGATTGAGTTCTAGAACTTCCGTTATGTTAGTCAAAAGTTGCAAAGGAAAATAATATTTGCAAGAATGAGTTACAGAAAGCTCAGCAAGTTTTAAATAAGTTATACGTTATACTCACACTGAATCTGAATTTAATGAACATAAAGTTAGAGTTTTTTCATATATATATACTGAGTCCACACATTACGAGCTTCTATCAGTCATAATGACTTAGCAACCCGAGTTGATTTGGTCAACCACACCACATTCCTAACAGTCATAAAGACTTATAGGAGCTCTGTTCGGATATTTCATAGGAGATCAGCCTAATCATATCCTAGGAGTATGCATATCATCCTACCAATCTAACCAGGTCAGTGCTATAAATACCTATAAATGTAACCCCCGGTCAGTGCTATAACTGCCGGTTTGATTAGTATCAGTAAATATAATTGTACCAAATAATATTGGTTTTATCACAGTCGATGCTTTGATATCAAATCAAACATATTTTACGCAAATAACAGTTCATATAGCTTGGTTATGCTTGAACAAGAAGCAATAACCCTTTTTAATAACAGATATCACGAATAACGTTTAAAATGAGTTCACATGTCATCAATATAAGAATTACATTTAATGCAAAAATTAAATGTAGTTGGAAATCTTGCCTGCTCGAAGAATAATTTTCTTATGCTATTCGAACTGTGTATATGACCTAAATATGTCTATAACAGTCATTAGAAACAATAACAACTAATAACTAATCAAACTATTAGTGACTGGGTTGATTTCGGTCTCCATTCGATATTTTATTTCTTTATTGAATAGTTATCGAGTTGGTTTTTCAATAAACTTTGTTCAAAAGTTTCAATATCATTTTAGATATTTTAGTTAATATTTATAATAATTTCCAAAGGCTAAAATTAAATTTTTCAATGATTTATTATCAATTATAATGATTTTAAAATCATTAATATCATTTTTAAATATTTAATAATCATTCATAATGATTTTTAAATCATCAATATTATTTTTAAATAATTTATTTTTATTAATAATGATTTTTAAATCATTAATATTATTTTTAAATAATTTATTATTATTTAAAATGATTTTTAAAGTATTAATATTATTTTTAAATAATTTATTTAATACAACTATTAAATAATTTTATTATCATTAATATTTAAGTAAATTAAATATTAATAAATTTTTATGTCAAAATATTAAAAACTATTTATGATAACTTAAAATGAATTTTTAAATTTATTTATTAATTATTTAGTATTTATTTCAATTTATATGCGCGCCTGCGCCACAAAATTTTATGCAGAATGATTTCAGCTCTAGCGCACCCGTGCCCCTGATGACTTACACCATGTTGAGTATTTTCTATACGCGCTACACGCAAGTGTACGTGGTCAACAAGTAATATACTGATAAGTTCAGATATTGTACCCACAGAGACAATAATTTTTATTTAATCAAACAAGTACCAGTTTTATACTATTTCAACTTTATCAAACTAATGATTAAAAGATGATTTTCTAACTAAATTACTAGTTAAACCAATTGTAACACGAACTCAAGATTTTAACAAGTTTTAGAGAATTAAGCCTACAACTTCACTTATTATTTCACTTCAGATAATATTATTGTCTCTAGTTTATGTCAATTACTCCAGATTATTAATCAAGAACACTAAAGCAGATAAAACTATCTCTCGATGCATTATACCCATACTCACTCAAATTCACAGATGATAGAATTAAGCAAGACACCTTAAATAACTAACTCACTATATCTCTATGTGAATTACAATTAAATGAGGTTTAATATCAAGTTCTTATCAGATTACATATGATGCATAGATATCTCTATCCTATACATGAATTATGAATTCCAACTACGCAGAAATCACAAACATATGTCACTATGGCTAGTTCCAATCCCATATGTCATCTCTCGAATTCATATGGGATAACGGATAATTGGTGATCAAGCAATTATATAAATTAAGCACCTCTCATAGCAAATAATCCAGAAATAATATTCATAAACTGAATTAAAGACTATTTAATCATCCATTACATAATAAGATCCGTTATAGGCTTAAATAGAAAGTTAGTTCATCATAGATGAATCACAATCCAATATCCACATTATAGAAAACATTCTGATTAAAAGATAAAAAGAAATAGAGAAGATAAACTCTAGAATTGTATCACCGCTCTCCGCTCCAATCTTGCATTCTTCGGGTTCAATCGATGCTTAAATTCCCATTCCAAGTTGATATCCAAAGCTAGGGCTTGTATATAGCTAAGTATATCCCAATATGCTTCTTCAAGTCCCTTATATATCACTATATTCGCAGCCCATAATTCAGCAAATAGGTTATACAAATCCTACTTGAAGTAGAAAAATCCTGGCTAATTCGCGCCTCCCCGCCCCAGCAGGGCTTTTGCCTCTACAGCCCGCCCCAGCGGGGGTACCTACTGTCTGTCTCAGCTCCTACCCGCTCTAGCGGGGATTTCCTTCTTTGAGCACCCGCCCTAGCGGCTGTACTCCTCAAGACAGCTGAAACTTCACCTTTTAGGCTACTTTTGCATCCATTCCAATTCTCGCACATGATATTATAAAACCAAGTTAAAATGATAGAAAATCTACTTGAAAACCTTAAGAATCAAGCTATTAAGACTACCAATTCATAGGTCTGAAACCCACTCATCAAATACCCCCAAATTTGAGACTTTGTATGTCCTTAAGCAAAACCATGCACATGCAAATAGATACAATGCTTATGAATGCAACTGTCAGCTTATACAAAGTTAACCAATATTTCTATAGAGAAATCATATAAATATTACAATAAATCCAACCAAAAACATGTCCGCAGTTCCAACATATCTATGAATCATCACCCGTTAACACCACTGTGTGTGTGTGTGCCTGATAACAATGTGACCAACTGCATTTCAAATATATCACATAATACGCATCTTAGACAGATATATAGCTTTTAACTTAAGGAATCTCGTAAACAAGTAATGCAGACACATGACTCAACATTAACCTAGTCAGAAGTCAATATGGGAGATTTGCTATCTTTATTCCTTTACGGGTGCATTTTGCTCGTTTTCCCGTACTTCTACCTTACTCATAACTGTGCAATGCTTAGTTCCCTTAGGCTGTTCAGTGATACCCATGTATCGAGCTTTCGATCAACGACTCCCAAACCAAATGGCTTTAAGGTTACTGGGTGTAAAGACATCCCCTAGGGCTTACTTACTCAAGCATCAAAGGCCACGAAACTAAACAAGTCATGGTGTTTATTTCAACTTTCTTTTTTTTTCTTTCTTTTTCCATATTTTTCACTTTTTCTTTTTCATTTTTTGTTTATTTTTTCTTTCTTTTTAGATAGCTCCCACATTTTCCCCCAAACTTAGGTCTCTGCCTAATCTAGTCATTACTACCAGTTTACAAAAATTTTATCATTTAAAACCCAATTTCTATCGAGATGTCAATTATGTGACTACTCGGCCCTAAGTTAAACCACATTGTCATCCTATCGTGCTAAACGGTACAATAGTGTCAAACAGGTAACAATTCATGCAAGGGTCGGAATTTACATCTATGTTCTAGTTATCATTTCAATGAAAGTCTAATCTCATCACTGGCTAAAGTTTCTTCATACAGACTGACATACTTGACTCATGCAATCCTAGTTACGACTCTTTTTTTTTGTTATTTTCTGAATTTTTTCATTTTTTTATAAGCATAAAAACTTAACCAAAGTGATACTCAAACAAATAATCTACTCTAATATGCAAATTATAAATAACCTACACTAATAATGTAATATGCTAACATGATTATGATTAATAATAATAAACCCAACCCCCAAACTTAAACTAAACAATGTCCTCATTGTGATAAATAAAGAAATTAAGCGTCGAGGACTTCCCTGATAAATCAAACATCCGGTCCACCACAGTGACGCCCCCAAATCCGGGTTCCTCTCTTTCCTCGGATCCGGTGCAGTCACGATACTACCATCGTCAAACTATTACATCTTTTAATCATTAGTAAAAGAATACAACTTGGTTTATTATAATTTAGAATATAAATTCTATTTATATCCAAAATCGCGTCTTTACATCATATTCGATGTTACTAAAATGCAGAATAATTTAAACTTTTCAATATCCTTTGAATAAATTCCTCTTATTGATTTCATAACTTGAATCAATTACAAATCCCTGAATCAGCTTTATAATATGATTCAATCTATTTGAGTTATCGTATAACGTTTACAGCTCGACTTGATATCCTCTATGTATCAACTAATTATATCTTTACAGTACGACAAGTTTTAAACAATGTATACAATTATCAAGTACAACTCTTAGAACCTAAACAGGGTTCAAACGATAATCTAAAAAGTATTCTTCATTGCGATACTATCTATCTTTATCAATCAAGAAGCACGAAATCTTTACCGTGAATCCTTAACCTGCAAAAGTGGTTATTTGCAAGAGTGAGCTCGACAGCTCAGCAATTCTAACAGTTTTCATGCATCACATAGCATACAACATCATACTCAGTTCATGCATTTATAAACAATTTATATTTACTACGCATGTTACTTTCACATAACAAGTATATCATCAAAGATCAACTTTCAATCTCATTTATATCTCATATATAGTTCATATATAAGTTCACATTATCATAGCATAATATAATTCAACTAACAGTTATTGAATTCATATATCAAATAGGAACTGAAAGACTTGCCTGATTCGTAGTTTAACAACTACGACTTAACTGCTTATAGATATCTGCACTTCGTGTAATCCTACACAGTTATATTAATCATAGAGATCACACTTATCAGTTATACACTTCCATACATTCTCAATATAATAATTAGTATTACATTGTTGTCTAACTTGGTTCTTAGAACCTTCGTCTTACTTTCTTATCGTATTCTTAGAATAACTATGTACGTATAATTATACTTTAACCATACGTACTTACTACCATTCTCTACATATACATGCCCTTCTACCACTAATCTCTTTACATATAGCTAGTGTAATCCATCTTTTGAGTTAATCATTCTCATATATCATTACTAACACATAAAAACATATCAAAGCAAATATACTCTATTAATCGTCGAAATCGAATTCAAGTATTAGCATATGGTCCTACATAGCATGTATACACATTAAAGGATACTTTCATACTTGTTTAACCTTTTCACGTTCAATTTACATGATATAGGTTCTAAGTTAATACTCGTAAAAACTTAAGTCCATTCAAGGCTATAAAGTCATAAAGTCTAGCATGCTCGCTTTTAAACACATGAGGTAATCATATAACCCATGTTAGGTATGCTCATGAATATTCATATTTCATACATGTAACTAGTATAGTTATTAGTTTGAAAACGTGCTTCGTTTATGCGAAACTTGGTTTCACGACATGTAGTCATGGTGTATATATATGTATGACACATGAGAGAGTCCAAGAGTGCTATCACAAATGTTCATAAATATCAAAGTCCAAATCTTAAAGTAACATGTTAACGTGCACGATCAAAGCTTATATTTTCATTATTAAGCTCACTAATAAGGTTCGTATGTTCACATTACATTTGTGAAACATATGTACGTAAGTTAACATGCTCTTAATACATTCTTAAATCATACCAATATGTTTGTAAAATCATAACGTTAGCATGGTATATACATGTCAAAAGTTCATTTTGTAAAACTTACATTTTTGCTACTAGTGAGGTTTGCATGTTCGTATTTCATTATGAAGCTTATCTACGCAAGTGAACATACAAATCATGTGTTTCTAGGTCATGCAAACCAGTCTCAAAAGTCAGAATCTACAAGACATTAACCTCGGTCAAGTTTGCTTCAAAAGTATTTGAATTTTTTCTTTGAAATCGTTTGAATCTTGCAATCACATATGCTAAGTTATTCAACACTTTAAACGTACATTTCATGTCAATATAGACTATATGATCATGTTCACAAAAATCAGAATGCTCACATGAAATATTTGTGACGAAGTTCACTTTAATCATTTCTAAGTTCACTTCTAACTAGAAAGCTTTTTACCAAAAGTGTATGCTATTATGGCCATAAACATTCATGTTGTATCAAGGGACATGTTTATAGGAGTTATACCAGTTTTCATGCTTGTCTTAAATAATATCAACAAGTTATCACATAGCAGGCTGCTGCAGAAAACAGAAAACCAAATTGGTTCCAGGACCCTTCGCAGCTGCGCAAGTACCAGGCATAAACCCGGCGCAACTGCGCCGGTGCCCGGCCAGTCCAGGAATTTTTCTGCTTCGGCAGAAACCAGCCCAAACTCAGAATTTTCCACAGCAAATCGATTCTAAGCAACTATATAATAGTTCTAACATACTAGTAAGCTAACATAGCAACTAATAACACTTCCCAATCAACTTAATTAATCAATCATGATCAATTCAAGAATCAAGAACTTATAATTTACAGAATGAAGAACAATGTTATACCTCTGCAAGTTCGTTTGCTGCTATATCAAGCCTCTCCTATACTGATAACTCTCTTAATAAACTTACTCACTTGGTTTATACTTTGAATTCTCAGCAAAAGAAAATGAGAGGAAGAGAGTTGATATTTATAGGCAATTGATTATCCATATAATGCAATCTCCCACTAAATCAAACCAATGGATTACACAAAAACATGAAGGTTATCAAGAAGTTGGTGAATCCTATCATGAAACCCACTTCCCTTATCATCATAAGCTACAATTGCTGAGTTTGAGAGAAATAGGCATAGACTATAGCCCTCATGAGTTATACACGTGAGAGAGGAAATGTCTATCATATTGGGACAAGGCAGTATAATGCTCAGCAATGGCAACTTGGCAGAAATGAATACAACACTTAGGTTATATAATATATGCACATTATATTTCATACACTTAAGGTATAATATATATACAAATTTCATTTCATATAACTTAGGTTATAAATGAATTACAAATGTAACTTCCAATTACAATGTATCAAGCAAGGGTACACATAGATATATCCCATATAATGCATGTACATTTTGTCACATTACATTGTCTCCATTATTATTAAATTTTATTAACTTAATAATTGTTTACAATATATCCATGATATATTTATTTATTATATACACATTGTCACACACACATTACAGGTATCTCTTACAAGTCAATAAACTTTACTATATAGTTTATATTCATAAATAACATAGTCATATTGCACTTTATATTTCGTACAATATATAGTTAGTTACTATACGTTATACTTTAATATCGCATGGTTGCACATAGAATTTAATAAATTACTTATCTTATCAATTAATTAATAATAATATTAATTAATCTATTTCTCATTTAATCAAGGGAATTATAATTTTCATAACAATTAATTAACATTTATATAGTTAATTATCTTATTATATTTTTAACAAATATACTTATTATCATGCTATCACTCGCAATAATAATAATTCAACATATTATTATAATAACAATTAATATAGATTAATTGTTTAATTAATAATTCTTTCATCCTTGAATTAATCGATTCATTACTGAATCTATTATCGTGCCACACAAGGCATTTCCCACAAGCTTAATCTCAAGCTTATTATTATTCCCATCACTTACTACTTATAACGTGTTCAATATAATTAGAACTATTAAATCACAAGGTTCACATATATAAATATATCGTGAATGAAAATATTCAAATATTCTATATAACCTTTACGGTAATACAATAACCCAAACTATTAAAATGCTAACTAGTTAAATTAATTATACTTATAATAAGTATAACCTTTACACTTATAATAATTAATATATACTCTATTAATTATTCAAATAATAATATTCACGATCAAATAATAACTTAAGTTATTTAATATATTCAAATAACTTAGTTTCCTTTCATTAATAAACTCCCTTGAAAATACATTTAACATTATGTATTTAGCCATATCATAAAATATTATGTTTTCTCCAAGTAAAGATATTCATTATTAGAAAATACTTTATTTATTTACTCAAGATATTATAATATAATATAATATCGAATAATTACATGTACATCACATGTACATATATTATATATAGAAAATAGATAGTGAGTTTATTTTCTATTATAATAAATTGTTTCTATCAATTTTTACATATATCAAATATGTTTTAATATATTTACCATATTAATTAATCATACCTATGACCTCATGCAAAAACATATAAGGTAATATTATTATTCAAAAATAACATTTCCTCCTTATATTAATATAATTCAATATTAGAAATTATTTTAATATCCTTTATTAGAAATATATAATAACTATTTCTCTTTCCTTTCTATAAATTGCCCCAACACAACTTTTTTAATCTATATATTTAATCATATTTCAATTATTAAATGTTCATTTAAAGATATATTGATTTCTATCTCCCTTTAATAACGTATATATATATATATATAACGTTATTCGCACATTAGACTTTCTCACATATTACCACTCTAAGTAATATATATAAAAAGTATCAACTATAATTACATATTCAACACATATATTAATTTACTCATTTACTTAAGTAAATTAAACCCTATACTATATCACCTTAGTTAATTAAGGTTCGATATTCACATTATATTATTCCATAATATAACTCTCAACTTAAAGTAACTAATATTTATTCTTATTAGTTAATTCCTTAACTAACTCACGCTTCACTATCCCGACCTATTCACGGATAGCTTAAGTGCTATTAATAACCTATATTATAGACATACTAGTTATTAATACACATACACAAGAATATGGTGATTATACATTAAGGTTATTTAATGTCACCAACTTATTATGATAAAATAACTCTATAAATTATTTAATATCGATAGGAATTTATCCACTTCCTTTATCTCCACTGAATCGTCTCTACGCTAAATAACAAATATATATTAATAATATATTTATAAATCACAAAAACACATATTACATAGCCCATATTACCCTATGTAATATAATACCACATACATCATATCACATATATATATTTTTATTCGAACCCATCTCACGGTTTAAGAATTTTATTTATTAAATCCTTATTTAATAATATCTAAAAATTCGGGTTCTCACATCCTCTCCCCCTTATAAGGATTCCGTCCTCGGAATCACCGAAACTTCCGCTATTCCGAATATTACATATTCTCTTGAATAATTTTATTCATTCTCTTTTTGGAAGTTTTATTATTATAACTTCCTCAATCGCATTCTACTATTTTCTCCTTTCTAAGGAACATTCTACTTACTACATTCATCCTTTAGAAGAATAACAATCTTCCATGATTTTTCAATAATCGGGAAGTAGTATGAATAACTCAGATTTCAAATTATGCTGAGGGGTCACAAGACCGTGAACTTTTCTCCAGGCTTACTAATGCTTCAACACAATTCTTCACATCCGCAAACCAGAGTGTTTATCAATCACAAAGACTGAAAACACTCTCCACGCGTACTCTAGGTGGCCAACCTATTGTACCACTACGTTGGGCCGCAACGTAGTGTTTTGTAACGACTATATGCGTTACTTTCGGAACCATTGTCCCCGAAAACATGTACCCTTTATAGGGTTATTCATCTCAGCTTTTCAACATCAAAATCCGCACCAGAGCAATCTGGATTGGCATAAATACACAAGAATGCTTGAATTCTATAATCACTTTTCAACAGTTGCCTAGCCGAATCAAATAGCTTAGACTCTTATCAATAATCCGAACAACAATCGAAATAATTTAGTCAACTTTTCATAATTCGAAAGAAAACCAAAAATCGTTTTATGACGTCATTATGCCGCACCATTTAGTAGTACGTTGAGGATTCCGTCATTTTGTGACTTTGCTATAATACATCTTACCATAATGGGCTGACGATCTTACGATCACTTTCGACACTAGGTTCGATTGCATTACTGACTCCATCGTTTTACCATCCTACACCATATCAAATGATGCACATGGTCGAAATAGATTTTGAAAGATTTTCAAATCATTTTTGTCTTGGCCGAAATAAATAGCTTAGACATACGAATAACGGTGTTATTTTTTTTAAAACTCATTGGTTCAATCATTTGACCCAATGTTTTTCTCAAGAAAAACAGAAGTGCAAACACTAGCACGAAGTCAATAAATATTGAAAATCTAGCGTAGCTAGAGGATTTAGGAAAATCCAATTTCTCCATCACTTCAATCTCTTACTACCATCAATGCTCACTATTCTAGAACTCTTATATAATATATCTATTCTCAGTACAGTTCACTAACTTACCATACCATGGAAGCTCATGAACTTACCACAATCATATGGGTGTAGGAACTTATCCTAGTCAAACTAAAATCGTCCATTCGCTGAGGGGTCCCATCATACGATTATGAGTCACGAACTCGTCATAGGCATGAGTCTTAAGAACTCGCACCTAATCTTAGTATTATCTAATTATATCTTAGAAATCTCTATCTATCAAAATAAATATGAGAAAAGAACCACCTTTCCACCATATGTAAAATGATACCGCGACACTAACATTCCAACGATTATCAATGTGACGCACTCAGTGCAGGCACAAAACTTCTGCCCATACAAAAGTTTGTACAACTAAGCCATCACATAAGTCCTCAATGGAAGTCCTACACTTAACTCTATCTTACTCTATCACTTGCTCGTTACGAGCTTTCTATGTTTCATCATATACAACTCATCATGAGTTCATCTCGTACTCTTTATAGTACATTCACTTATAGCATCAAGCTATACACACTTAGTCGTTACAGACTATCTATCATTTCACAGTTCAATCTGATCACGTCGTGATCATCACTGTACCTCAGGATTCTTTCCCTACTATCAGCCAAACTCCATTCGAGTTTATTCTCATTATCATTGTCATATTCATATTATAGATATTGTCTTCACATTTTTATTACGAAGTTAGGTAACTCCTGATTCTCATTCTCTAGATATTTCAAGATTCTTCTTTGAATCTTCGCTTAGATATATTTTAATCTTTTATCTTTCCCTCTCTCAGGTTATAGTCTAAGGTACACTTACCTAAGGTTTATAACCTATAGCTTTGATACCAACCTGTGACGCCCCTAAATTCGGGTTCCTCTCTTTCCTCTGATCCGGTGCAGTCACGATACTACTATCGTCAAACTATTACATCTTTTAATCATTAGTAAAAGAATACAACTTGGTTTATTACAATTTAGAATATAAATTCTATTTATATCCAAAATCGAGTCTTTCCATCATATTCGATGTTACTAAAATGTGGAATAATTTAAACTTTTCAATATCCTTTGAATAAATTATTCTTATTGATTTCATAACTTGAATCAATTACAAATCCCTGAATCAGCTTTATAATATGATTCATTCTATTTGAGTTATCGTATAACGTTTACAACTCGACTTGATATCCTCTATATATCAACTAATTATATCTTTACAGTACGATAAGTTTTAAACAATGTATACAATTATCAAGTACAACTCTTAGAACCTAAACAGGGTTCAAACGATAATCTAAAAAGTATTCTTCATTACGATACTATCTATCTTTATCAATCAAGAAGCACTAAATCTTTACTGTGAATCCTTAACCTGCAAAAGTGGTTATTTGCAAGAGTGAGCTCGACAGCTCAGCAATTCTAACAGTTTTTATGCATCACATAGCATACAACATCATACTCAATTCATGCATTTATAAACAATTTATATTTACTACGCATGTTACTTTCACGTAACAAGTATATCATCAAAGATCAACTTTCAATCTCATTTATATCTCATATACAGTTCATATATAAGTTCACATTATCACAGCATAATATAATTCAACTAACAGTTATTGAATCATATATCAAATAGGAACTGAAAGACTTTCTTGATTCGTAGTTTAACAAATACGACTTAACTGCTTATAGATATCTGCACTTCGTGTAATCCTACACAATTATATTAATCATAGAGATCACACTTATCAGTTATACACTTCCATACATTCTCAATATAATAATTAGTATTACATTGTTGTCTAACTTGGTTCTTAGAACCTTCGTCTTACTTTCTTATCGTATTCTTAGAATAACTATGTACGTATAAGTATACTTTAACCATACGTACTTACAACCATTCTCTACATATACATGCCCGTCTACCACTAATATCTTTACATATATCTAGTGTAATCCATCTTTTGAGTTAATCATTCTCATATATCATTACTAACATATAAAACCATATCAAAGCAAATATACTCTAATAATCGTCGAAATCGGATTCAAGTATTAGCATATGGTCCTACATAGCATGTAAACATATTAAAGGATACTTTCGTGCTTGTTTAACCTTTTCACGTTCAATTTACATGATATAGGTTCTAAGTTAATACCCGTAAAAACTTAAGTCCATTCAAGGCTATAAATTCATAAAGTCTAGCATGCTCGCTTTTAAACACATGAGGTAATCATATAACCCATGTTAGGCATGCTCATGAATATTCATATTTCATACATGTAACTAGTATAGTTATTAGTTTGAAAATATGCTTCGTTTATGCTAAACTTGGTTTCACGACATGTAGTCATGGTGTATATACATGTATGACACATGAGAGAGTCCAAGAGTGCTGTCACATATGTTCATAAATATCAAAGTCCAAATCTTAAAGTGACATGTTAACGTGCACGGTCAAAGCTTATATTTTCATTATTAAGCTCACTAATAAGGATCATATGTTCACATTACATTTGTGAAACATAGATACGTAAGTTAACATGCTCTTCATACATTCTTAAATCATATCAATATGTTTGTAAAATCATAACGTTAGCATGGTATATACATGTCAAAAGTTCGTTTTGTAAAACTTACATTTTTGCTACTAGTGAGGTTTGTATGTTCGTATTTCATTATGAAGCTTATCTACGCAAGTGAACATACAAATCATGTGTTTCTAGGTCATGCAAACATGTCTCAAAAGTCAGAATCTACAAGACATTAACCTCGGTCAAGTTTGCTTCAAAAGTCTTTGAATTTTTTCATTGAAATCGTTTGAATCTTGCAATCACATATGCTAGTTATTCAACACTTTAAACGTACATTTCATGTCAATATAGACTATATGATCATGTTCACAAAAATCAGAATGCTCACATGAAATATTTGTGACGAAGTTCACTTTAATCATTTCTAAGTTCACTTCTAACTAGAAAGCTTTTTACCAAAAGTGTATGCTATTATGGCCATAAACATTCATGTTGTATCAAGGGACATGTTTATAGGAGTTACACCAGTTTTCATGCTTGTCTTAAATAATATCAACAAGTTATCACATAGCAGGCTGCTGCAGAAAATAGAAAACCAAACTGGTTCCAGGACCCTGCGCAGCTGCGCAAGTACCAGGCATAAACCCGGCGCAGCTGCGCCGGTGCCCGGCCAGTCCAGGAATTTTTCTGCTTCGGCAGAAACCAGCCCAAACTCAGAATTTTCCACAGCAAATCGATTCTAAGCAACTATATAATAGTTCTAACATACTAGTAAGCTAACATAGCAACTAATAACACTTCCCAATCAACTTAATTAATCAATCATGATCAATTCAAGAATCAAGAACTTATAATTTACAGAATGAAGAACAATGTTATACCTCTGCAAGTTCGTTTGCTGCTATATCAAGCCTCTCCTATACTGATAACTCTCTTAATAAACTTACTCACTTGGTTTATACTTTGAATTCTCAGCAAAAGAAAATGAGAGGAAGAGAGTTGATATTTATAGGCAATTGATTATCCATATAATGCAATCTCCCACTAAATCAAACCAATGGATTACACAAGAACATGAAGGTTATCAAGAAGTTGGTGAATCCTATCATGAAACCCACTTCCCTTATCATCATAAGCTACAATTGCTGAGTTTGAGAGAATTAGGCATAGACTATAGCCCTCATGAGTTATACACGTGAGAGAGGAAATGTCTATCATATTGCGACAAGGCAGTATAATGCTCAGCAATGGCAACTTGGCAGAAATGAATACAACACTTAGGTTATATAATATATGCACATTATATTTCATACACTTAAGGTATAATATATATACAAATTTCATGAATATAACTTAGGTTATAAATGAATTACAAATGTAACTTCCAATTACAATGTATCAAGCAAGGGTACACATAGATATATCCCATATAATCCATGTACATTTTGTCACATTACATTGTCTCCATTATTATTAAATTTTATTAACTCAATAATTGTTTACAATATATCCATGATATATTTATTTATTGTATAGACATTGTCACACCCACATTACATGTATCTCTTACAACTCAATAAACTTTACTATATAGTTTATATTCATAAATAACATAGTCATATTGAACTTTATATTTCGTACAATATATAGTTAGTTACTATACGTTATACTTTAATATCGCATGGTTGCACATAGAATTTAATAAATTACTTATCTTATCAATTAATTAATAATAATATTAATTAATCTATTTCTCATTTAATCAAGGGAATTATAATTTCCATAACAATTAATTAACATTTATATAGTTAATTATCTTATTATATTTATAACAAATATACTTATTATCATGCTATCACTCGCAATAATAATAATTAAATATATTATTATAATAACAATTAATATAGATTAATTATTTAATTGATAATTCTTTCATCCTTGAATTAATCGATTCATTACTGAATCTATTATCGTGCCACACAAGGCATTTCCCACAAGCTTAATCTCAAGCTTATTATTATTCCCATCACTTACTACTTATAACGCGTTCAATATAATTAGAACTATTAAATCACAAGGTTCACATATATAAATATATCGTGAATGAAAATATTCAAATATTCTATATAACCTTTACGGTAATACAATAACTCAAACTATTAAAATGCTAACTAGTTCAATTAATTATACTTATAATAAGTATAACCTTTACACTTATAATAATTAATATATACTCTATTAATTATTCAAATAATAATATTCACGATCAAATAATAACTTAAGTTATTTAATATATTCAAATAACTTAGTTTCCTTTCATTAATAAACTCCCTTGAAAATACATTTAACATTATGTATTTAGCCATATCATAAAATATTATGTTTTCTCCAAGTAAAGATATTCATTATTAGAAAATACTTTATTTATTTACTCAAGATATTATAATATAATATAATATCGAATAATTACATGTACATCACATGTACATATATTATATATAGAAAATAGATAGTGAGTTTATTTTCTATTATAATAAATTATTTCTATCAATTTTTACATATATCAAATATGTTTTAATATATTTACCATATTAATTTATCATACCTATGACCTCATGCAAAAACATATAAGGTAATATTATTATTCAAAAATAACATTTCCTCCTTATATTAAAATAATTCAATATTAAAAATTATTTTAATATCCTTTATTACAAATATATAATAACTATTTCTCTTTCCTTTCTATAAATTGCCCCAACACAACTTTTTTAATCTATATATTTAATCATATCTCAAATATTAAATGTTCATTTAAAGATATAATGATTTCTATCTCCCTTTAATAACGTATATATATATATATATTTAACGTTATTCGCACATTAGACTTTCTCACATATTACCACTCTAAGTAATATATATAAAAAGTATCAACTATAATTACATATTCAACATACATATTAATTTACTCATTTACTTAAGTAAATTAAACCCTATACTATATCACCTTAGTTAATTAAGGTTCGATATTCACATTATATTATTCCATAATATAACTCTCAACTTAAAGTAACTAATATTTATTCTTATTAGTTAATTCCTTAACTAACTCATGCTTCACTATATCGACCTATTCACGGATAGCTTAAGTGCTATTAATAACCTATATTATAGACATACTAGTTAATTAATACACATACACAAGAATATGGTGATTATACATTAAGGTTATTTAATGTCACCAACTTATTATGATAAAATAACTCTATAAATTATTTAATAGCAATAGGAATTTATCCACTTCCTTTATCTCCACTGAATCGTCTCTACGCTAAATAACAAATATATATTAATAATATATTTATAAATCACAAAAACACATATTAAATAGCCCATATTACCCTATGTAATATAATACCACATACCTCATATCACATATATATATTTTTATTCGAACCCATCTCACGGTTTAAGAATTTTATTTATTAAATCCTTATTTAATAATATCTGAAAATTCGGGTTCTCACAACCACCCTCCTCCGCGTCAGAGTCTGAAGGTGGATATGCTGGGAGTGGTTGTGGAGCAGGGAATAAATATGGGTCTACGGTGGTGTTGAGTCGGGCGAAGGCATCGGCGATATCGGCATTAAATTGATTTTGAGTGTCAAACATGTGCCCTTGCCTCGCTGCCAGTCTGTCATCCCTCTGTCGTTGTTGATTCATTTGCCGCTGAAGGTTTCTGAGCATGGAATTCGTCGAGCGAGAAGGTTCATCCACTTCCAACTCATCCTCGGGTAACACGTAATCCTCATCCCTGGCCTTATCCTCCCCTTCATCCGAGTCTGGAAAAATAAAGCCCAGGCCACGAGGATGTGAAGGTGCCCCCTTCTATAGTTCAAATCGGTTCATTAGCTTAGAGTCTAGAACCATCAATGGTGGCTGAACCGGTTCAGTCTCTGCCCATATGACCCCTGCTTGGTTGCACAACCCGGTGATAAGCGATGGGTGTGGTAATCGTCCCGATAGGCCACTTCTCCGACACCGGCGAATGGAGAAGCTTATGATCGTCCCAATATTGATGTGGAGATCTTTGACGATTGCATACAATAATGAGATTTTTTCTTTAGTAATTTTGCTCGTGTGCTTTGAAGGTAATACTTTTTCACAGAGGAAAGAATACCACACTTTCCCAGTACTTGTTCAAGCTGGAGCTATGGATGATCGTGCCTTTTCTCCTATTTTTTTCCCATGCTTTATCAGGCTTGCATATTTCCTTGAGGATTTGATCATAATCAATCCCGCTATCTAGCAATTCCATGTACTGACACACCTCCGGTGGTGTGACATTGTAGAAGTCATTTATGGCCTCTGCACTGAAGTCCACCAGTTTGCATTTGACGAATGCTTGTAAATGGAGGTGTGTCCTCCGCATTGGCGTAGAACTCCTTTACCACGGCTACCACTGTCGGTTCAGGTTGATCTGTGAATGCGATATCCCAATGCCGTTCTATAATCTGTAATTACATATGCCTATCCGAAGGAGCCGATTTTAGGCCCCGTTCCTGTATGCGTGCCTTTCCCGCCACATACTCAAATCGTTCGGTGGCGGCTACACTCCAAAATTTTTACCGGTCAAACTGTGGAACGGCCTTGGAGGACCCTTCACCCTTTTACCTCTTTTGTGGACGTGGCGGCATGTTATTTTCTTGCTCAAAAATAAAGAATTTCTGACGAACTGTGGTTATGGAATTTTGTCAAATAGTTGGTGGGCATTATCAAAGTGGCTTGATGTTGAGTGAGGTTGATGACTATGCTTTCCCCAATTTTTCTCACACAACCAAGCAATCAATACAAAGATATCACAATAACCCAAATCTTTACTAGTAATTCCAAACTCCAAAACAGCATACCCAATTGTTCATCCAAAATGTTTGAGCCAATTGAAAACAAATACCTTGCTTTATGCTTGAGGTTCCAAAGATGTAGTGTAAAGGATTTTGTTAATGTTTCAAAGTGATGAAGTAGTAGATGATTGATCTTCCTATTGAATTTGGCTTTGGAGAAGATCACGATTGGGGATGGGTTCTTGAAGGTGTTTTCGTTGCTGAGTAATTGTGGTGGATTTGAGTTGCAATTGAAAAGAGAATTGATAATGGTGGATTTGCTCTCACGAATTTGTCCGAGTTGGGAGGAGCAAATTTGGTAGTTGTTGGAGTGTATAATGCTTAGAGGTGAGTTGGGATTGAACTTGTGTTATGATGGGAGTCCAAAAGAAACATGCCACTCCGTTTAAAAAAAATAGACTGCCGACTTTCGCTTACCCGCCCCAGCGGGGTTTAAGGTTGTATATACCAACTGATATGAGGACATATCTATCGGAGTCTTGTAGGCAGTCCAATACGCCCACAGAGCGTCGTCTAGTTTCAATGACCAGTCTTTCCTGTTTGGGATGACTTTTTCCAGGATTTTCTTCACCTCTCGGTTAGATACTTCGCTTGGCCACTCGTCTGAGGGTGATAGGTTGTGGCAATCCGGTATTTGACCCCATACTTTGTCAAGAGAGCGGTGAAGTATTTGTTGCAGAAATGGCTCCCTTCATCACTGATTATTGCCCTTGGGGTGCCGAAACGGGCAAATATATTTTTTCAGCAAGAACTTTAAAACCACCTTCACATCATTTATCGATAATACGACTGCCTCCACCCATTTTGATACGTAGTCCACGACTAATAGGATTTACAAATTACTGAATAAAGATGGAAATGGTCCCATGAAGTCGATTCCCCATACATCGAAAATCTCGACTTCAAAAATCATGTTTAGTGGCATCTCAGTTTCGCTTCGAAATGTTTCCCACTCTCTGACATCTATTGTAGTTTTTCACGCACTAATGTGCGTCTTTGAACAGAGTGGGCTAGAAGAAACCTGCTTGGAGGACTTTTGCGGCTGTTCTCTCACTCCCGTAGTGTCCCCTGTATAATGAGGCATGACACGCCTGTAAGATGCTCTCAACTTCACTTTCCGGTACACATCGCCGGATCATTGTGTCAGCGCACTGGCGGAACAAATATGGTTCATCCCATATATACCACTTCACATCATGTAAGAATTTCTTCTTTTGTTGGCGTGTCAAATATGGTGGGAGAATATTACTCACCAAATAGTTCGCAAAATTCGCATACCATGGAAATTCACTGTGGATTAAGAATAACTGCTCATCGGGAAAAAATTCGTTGATTGCTACTTTGTCTGTCTCGTCCTGCTGCGGATTCTCTAGCCGCGAAAGATGGTCAGCCACCTGATTTTTTGTCCCCTTCCGATCCTTAATCTCTAAATCAAACTCTTGAAGGAGTAAAACCCAACGAATAAGTCTCAGCTTTGTGTCCTTCTTCTCCACTAGATACCGGATGGCTAAGTGATCTGTGTAAACCACCACCTTTGTCCCCACTAAGTATGACCAAAATTTATCAAAAGCATACACAACTACAAGTAATTCTTTTTCCGTGGTTGTGTAGTTCAACTGTGCATCTGTCAGTGTCTTGCTCGCGTAATAGATGGCGTGAAAGATCTTCTCCCGACGTTGTCCAAGAACTGCTCCTACTGCATAATCACTGGCATCACACATGAGTTCGAATGACTTAGTCCAATCCGATGCTATGATCACTAAGGCAGTGGTTAGTTTCTTCTTCAATTGCTCAAACACTACTAGACAGTCTGCATCAAAGTTGAACGGAACATCCTTTTCCAAGAGACTGCATAATGGCTTCGTGATTTTAGAGAAGTCTTTAATAAATCTGCGGTAGAATCCAGCATGACCAAGAAAACTCCTAATCCCCTTGACTGATGTCGGTGGTGGCAAATTTTCAATTGTTTTTAACTTAGCCCGTTCGACTTCTAAACCTTTTCCAGAAACTTTATGTCCAAGTATAATACCTTCTTGGACATAAAGTGGCATTTCTCCTAGCTGAGCACTAGGTTCGTCTCCACACACCTTTTCAATACCAATACTAAATTCTCAAGGCACCTATCAAATGATTCTCCAAATACTGAGAAATCATCCATAAATACCTCAACACTACGCTCCACCATGTCCGAGAAGATTGCCATCATACATCGCTAAAAAGTCGTCGGTGCGTTACATAGTCCGAATGACATCCTTCTGAAGGCAAAGGTGTCATAGGGGCATGTGAACGTCGTCTTCTCTTGATCCTCCGGTGCAATGACGATCTGGTTGTACCCAAAATATCCATCCAGTAGGCAGTAGTACTCGTGTCCAGCTAGTTTATCCAACATCTGATCAATGAAAGGCAAGGGGAAATGATCCTTTCTAGTTGCCTTATTCAGCCTTCTGTAGTCCATTTAGACCCCCCAGCCGGTCACTGTCCTTATCAGTATCAGTTCGTTATTCTCGTTCTTAACTACTGTCATACCACCTTTCTTCGGAACATATTGAACCGGGCTCACCCATGCACTGTCTGAAATTGGATAGATGATTCTAGCATCCAGCCATTTTAAGATCTCCTTCTTCACAACCTCTTTCATTATGGGGTTGAGCCATCTCTGTTGTTCCACTGTTGGCTTACTATCCTCCTCTATCAGGATCTTGTGTATACAGAATGATGAGCTGATTCCTTTGATGTCGGCGATTGTCCATCCAATAGCAGATTTAAATTCCCTCAGAACTCTTAACAACTTACTTTCCTGTAGTTTGTTAAGTGCAGATGCAATAATAACAGGTACAGTAGATGAACTGCCCAAATACGCGTACCTGAGGTGATTGGGTAAGGGTTTAAGTTCAAGTTGAGGTGGTTCCTCAAGAGATGGTTTCATCTGTACTGCTGAAGTTCCTGCTGCTTCCTAAAGGCTCAAATGGTAGTTTGAACCTATTTACTCTCGGATGAGACTCTAACAGTTGCAGGTATTCATTTATCTCTAAATCCTCTTCATCAAAGTCCCCCCATCAATGCTGATTCTAGCAGGGTTGGTATTAAGTATACGATGTTACTCATCACCCACCACTGTGTCAATAATCTGCACCCGAAAACACTCCTCATCCTCCTTGGGGAAATTCATGGCCTTAAACACGTTGAAGGTGACCTCTTGATCTTGCACCCTCATGGTCAACTCTCCTTTCTGAACTGTCAATGAGAGTCCTACCAATAGCCAAAAATGGTCTCCCAAGGATTATTGGAATATCCTTATCTTCTTCATAGTTGAGAATGATGAAGTCCGCTGGGAAGATGAATCTATCCACTTTAACCAAAACATCCTCAACAATCTCCCGTGGATAAGTTATTGATCTATTTGCTAGCTGTAAGAAGATGTTGGTCAGTTTAGGTGCTGGTAACCCTAAATGAGTATAAACTGATAATGGCATGAGGTTTATACTGGCACCTAAATCACATAGACATTTGTTGAAGGCCAAACTCCCTATCTTGCATGGGATGGTGGAAGCTACCCGAATCCTTCAACTTAGGTGGAAGCTTCTTTTGCAGAATCGCACTACATTCCTCTGTTAGTGCCACAGTTTTGAAGTCCTCTAATTTCTTTTTCTTTGACAAAATGTCCTTCAGAAACTTGGCATAACTGGGCATCTGCTTTAATGCCTCCCCAAAAAGAATGTTTATGTGTAGCTTCTTGAACACTTCTAGAAACTTTGTGAACCTATTGCTCTAATTTTTTTTTCGAATCCGTTGTTGAAATGGCGGTGGAGGGTAAACTACCGGTGTAACAACTTGTTCTTTTTCTACAGATTTTTCTCTTGCTGTCCCTTCCACTGTCTGTTCCACACTGGTCTTAACTTGCTCATCCACCGTCGGCTTCTCTGAATCCTGCTCAGCTAACTGTTTCCCACTCCGAAGTGTAACATCTTGACAATGCTCATGTCCTCCCCTCAGATTCTTTTTTCTGTGTAACCTGGCAAGGCTCCTTGGGGTCGATTATTTAGTGCTCTCGCGATCTGTCCAATCTGAGTTTCAAGACTTTTAATTGTCCGCTAAATGAGTTTTCATCGCCGCATCATTTCCTGTTATGTATTTGGCCACTACTTCCTCCAGATCTAGCTTTTTCTTCTGTTGTGGAGCTGCCTGTTGATGCTGATTCTGAAAACCACGAGGGTATGCTTGTCGTGGAGCTTGCTACTAGTTCTGATTTTGGTTATTGCTCCAAGAAAAGTTCGGATGGTTTCTTGCCCCCTGATTGTATACATTCTGATATGTATTGGGTGGCCTGTTGTAGTTACCCACATATTGAACTAAAGCTGGGTTGATCACACACTGTTCTATCGGATGCTCACTTGCATAAAGTTCACATATATATGCTACCTGATGCGCGTTTCCCATAGACATGGCATCCATCTTCTTCAATAACGCTGCTAGTTGTGCAGATATAGCTGTCATAGAGTCCACTTCCAGAATTCCTGCTGCTATGGGTTGAGCCAATCTCTCAGTCGGCCACTGATAGCCATTTAAAGCCATTATATCTATCAATGCCCATGCTTCCTCAAATTTCTTTGTCATAAAAGCTCCACCTGAGGCTGCATCGATGTTAGTCCATATATGACTCGCTACCCCAATGTAAAAGTTACTAAGTTGCATCCAATGCGGAAATCCGTGATGTGGGCACTTTCTCAATAGCTCCTTGTATCGTTCCCACTGCTTCATAAAGTGGCTCCCCTTGTAGTTGTGTGAATGAAGATATCTCCGTTCTCATCTTATGTGTCTTCGATGGTGGGAAGAACTTAGCCAAAAATTTCTGCACTAGATCATTCCATGTGGTGATTGACCCCGGTGGTAGAGAATGGAGCCAACCCTTCACTTTGTCTCTAAGTGTGAACGAAAATAATCGCAACCTGATTGCATCGTCTGACACCCCTGTTGCACTTGAAGGTGTCGCAGATTTCTATGAAACTGAAGATGTGTTCGTTCGGGTCATCATTTGGAAGACCCCCAAACTGGCAATTATTCTGTACCATCTATATTGTCCCAGGCTTAATCTCAAAATTGTTTGCATTGATCGCCGGCCTGGAGATACTTGAGTGAATTTCTAAAATCTTTGGTGTAGCATAATCCCTCAGTGGTTTGTCTTCCTGTTCAGTCATGTTTGCTCTATGTGCTTCAAGTTCTTCTCGAGTCTTTGGAATCCACTTAGTCAACTTCTGAAACCGTTTGTTAATGTCGTCCTCGAAAGGCAACAAATCTGGTTTCTTCGATCTAGTTTGCATGCATTACTCGAATGTACCTGAAATAACCAAACAAACAAAAATTAAAAATAAGAATATATATATATATATATACATATGTTTAACTAAAACTGGTCTAATTAAACTGAATATTGTAAGTAATAAAGGCAATTACTGTCCCCGGCAACGACGCCAAAAACTTATTGAGTAGTTTCTATACGCGCTACACGCAAGTGTACGTGGTCAACAAGTAATATACTGATAAGTTCAGATATCGTACCCACAGAGACAATAATTCTTATTGAATCAAACAAGTACCAGTTTTATAATATTTTAGCTTTATCAAACTAATGATTAAAAGATGATTTTCTAACTAAATTACTACTTAAACCAATTGTAATGCTAACTCAAGATTTTAACAAGTTTTAGAGAATTAAGCCTACAACTTCACTTATTATTTCACTTCAGATAATATCCTTTTCTCCGGTTTATGTCAATTACTCCAAATTATTAATTAAGAACACTAAAGCAGATAAAACCATCTCTCGATGCATTATACCCATACTCACTCAAATCCGCAGATGATAGAATTAAGAAAGACACCTTAAATAACTAACTCACTATATCTCTATGTGAATTACAATTAAATAAGGTTTAATATCAAGTTCTTATCAGATTACATATAATGCATAGATATCTCTATTCTATACATGAATTATGAATCCCAACTACGCAGAAATCATAAACATATGTCACTATGGCTAGTTCCAATCCCATATGTCATCTCTCGAATTCATATGGGATAACGGATAATTGGTGATCAAGTAATTATATAAACTAAGCACCTCTCATAGAAAATAATCAGGAAATAATATTCATAAACTGAATTAAAGACTATTTAATCATCTATTACATATAAGATCCGTTATAGGCTTATATAGAAAGTTAGTTCATCTAGATGAATCACAATCCAAATTCCACATCATAGAAAACATTTTGATTACAGGATGAAAAGAAAGAGAGAAGATAAACACTAGAATTGTATCACCGCTCTCCGCTCCAATCTTGCGTTCTTTGCGTTCAATCGATGTTTCAATTCCCGTTCCAAGTTGATATCCAAAGCTAGGGCTTGTACATAGCTAAGTATATCTCAATATGCTTCTTCAAGTCCCTTATATATCACTATATTCGTAGCCCACAGTTAAGCAAATAGGTTATACAAATCCTACTTGAAGTAGGAAAATCCTGGCTAATCCGCGCCTCCCCGCCCCAGCAGGGATTTTGCCTGTACAGCACCCGCCCCAGCGGGGGTACCTACTGTCCGACTCAGCTCCTACCCGCTATAGCAGGGATTTCCTTCCTTGAGCACCAGCCCCAGCGGGTGTACTCCTCATGACAGCTGAAACTTCACCTTTTAGGCTACTTTTGCATCCATTCCAATTCCTGCACATGATATTATAAAACCAAGTAAAAATGACAGAAAATCTACTTGAAAATCTTAAGAATCAAGCTATTAAGACTACCGATTTGTAGGTCTGAAACCCACTCATCACACCACGGCTCCAATATCCAGAAAATGTCTTCTTTTAAAATCGGCAGAAGTTGACCCAACCCTTATAACCCATATCCATTCGACCGAGTCCTCATATCAGAACTCAAGTATACTCTTAGAATCCTACTCCTACTTCCTCTTCATCTTAACTTAACCTATTCACAATCAAATCCACTCCTTCATCATCTACAAACACTCTCACATTCTCTTTCTCCACGATCCTCAAAACCCTAATTCAAATCCATTATCTCCGCACCAACAGAAAACTCCTCTCTCCACGTCCTCTAATCCAAAACTTTTATATTAACCCTAACCCTATCACATAATCAAACCATTTTTTGTTCATTAGAATTCGGGTTTACAGAGAGGGATTCGTCAAGCAAAGTTTGGGGGTTTTGATTTAACAAGTTAGGGTTGAATTTTTTGCAGATCCAATGGCATCGAAAAGAGTTTGTTCATCATCTTCGTCCTCTTCCTCCAGCGAGAGCTACGGTGAGGGCAATAGTAGGGATATTCTGGACACATCCAAGTTCATCAATCTATCGTCCCAGAATCACTATGCCAAGGTCTTGTTGTCTAAGTCCTTCGTTTTGGAAAGAGGCCTTCAAACCGACCAAAGATAACGGATAACTTTTGAGTATGATTCGGGATAGGTGCTAGATTGGCGTTGTAGCAACGCCCATAGCTACGCCTATGGCAATAGTGAGGGAGTTATATGCAAATGCAAGGGAGACGTAGAATGGGATTTCGTTCGTGAGGGGAAAGCAAGTGAACTATCTTCCTACGGCGATCAACGAGGTGTTCCATTTGAGTCCTCCTCCGGCTGAGACAGTGAACTGGGTAGTGGCTGAGAGGTATGAGACAGATTTGGACAATCCTAGTGAGGTATCTTTGCATGCCAGGCACCAAATGGGCTATCAAGCCTAGGCACAGATACAAAGACAACCTTCCCACACGCAGCGCTAAACAGATATGCCAAAGCGTGGAATAATTTCATATGCGCCAATCTGATGCCTTCCCGCCACCAGCACGACGTCACGACAGACAAGGCCACGATTTTGTATGGGATCATCACCGACAAGTACATCAATGTGGGGCACTTGATACATCAGTCCATGCTTCTATACATCCAAGGCGGTACCGTACCAGTGGGATTCCACATGCATCTGTTGTGACTCAGGTGTGTGTGCTGGTTGGGGTTGACTGGGAGAATGAGCAGGTACAAATGCCAATGAAGGACATCAACTATGCCACTATCAAGAAGTATTCTGAATGGGACGGTGGCAAGGCTCATCCTCGAGGCCGTGGATTCATTTTGCCTCGTGCTCCAGTTCGTGAAGCAGAAGTTCCACCACCACCACCACTGTAATATTCCAAACTTTGAACAGGAATATTAATATAAAAAGTAAATATTAATATGTTTTATATCTTGTGTAATGTATATTTAGTTTTATTATTATTGTATATAAATATATATCAACACATAAGATATAACTGTGAAACATATATGGCAAGTTTTATAAGTAAACCCTAATTTAAGAATTTATCTAAATGAGAAACCCTAACTCTAATTGTTATAATAAATAGAAATTATAACTTAATACATTGATAATATTATAAAGAATTATGAATATATGCACATTAACTTAATATATGGTAAATTAAGAAGTGAATTGAAAGAGACCCTAATTAGGGATTTGTAAACCCTAACCCTAAATAAAAAATCTTAATTTTAATTATAAACCCTAATTCGAAATTAACAAACCCTAATGGTTCAATTTTGTTTTGGAGTTTCTAAAGAGAACATGAAATGACTAAATTACCTTGGATTTAAGTATGAAATTATCAAAATACCCTTAGCATATGTAAAATGACAAAAATGCCCTTAAAATTCTCTTTTTAAAGGAGATAAGAACAAATCTTTTGCTTAACAAGCAAAAGATTTGCCCCATGCTTCTATATCATCCTTGGCTTGACAACACAACCTAGAAACATTAATAGAATAGGCTTAGTTGTCAAACAAGGGAGAAAACTTAAGTTTTTACCCCACTTGAGGTTTTTATATAAGGCAAGGTAATAAGGACTTAAGGCCACAAAATTCACACTTGAAATATATCACCAACTAGCTTAAAAACACTCCTCAGCAAGGCCGTAGTAGATTCAGAAAGAAGAGAACCATAAATTGCTCAAAAAGGATAAAAATCTAACCCTAGTTCTAGATCTTAAATTCTGAAATTTCATTGTTGTTTTTATTGTTTAAGGATGTTAATTAGTAAGTTGTTTAGTGATCTGGGTTGCTAAAACATAGATCAATAACACTTAAAGGCATCAAAATAGTGATTTAAGCAAATCTGCCAAAACTTAAAAATATGGTCTGACAGTCGAATGTCAGGCCTCATAGATCGCTCTCGGTTAATTTTTTTTAAGTGTTTTAAAGGGTTGTAGTTATAGTATGTAGTGTTGTTAGTAGCCTAGAAGTGGTGGAATGGAAATTAGAGTAACAGATTGGTAGATATAAGCGTTCAAAACCCGTTGACCGAGCATGACTTTCCGTTTTCTGTGTAACCCAGAAAACTGAAGAACACACCTAACACGTAGTTTGACTGGCCTTGATCTCTCGCCTGTCAGTCTGTTTGAATGCTAGTTGTTAGTCAGATTGTAACTTGACATGAGATCTACACCACTAGAGCGCTATAAAGCTTTGGGAAGTCACCAAGTCGAAAGTTATAGGAGGTCAAACAAGGTTGACCGTTAAGCTTGCGATTCTGGGTAACCCAGAATTTCAAGGCAGCGGTCTGACAAGAAGTTGATGGGCTTAGATCTTGCTGCTTGATGATACCTAGACTCTTTAAGTGTTACAACCTTGTACCCTGATAGTTAGTCTATAATACCCTACCACTAAACCACCTAAACGATGAACAGGCTGCACGATCTAAGACCAACAAATGCGTTGACCGGCATTGACTCTTCATTTCTGGGTAAACCAGAAATGAAGAACAGCCTCGGCTGGGTGGTTTGACCGGCCATGGAATCTTGTAGAGATGTTTTTAGACACTGAAATGACCATAGGTGTGTACTCCTACACAACCACTATAGCTTCATTAGATTTTCCTGCCCAGAAACCAAACGGAATGAAAGTTATAGCAAGTCAAACGAGAGCCCTGGTCGTTGACCGGCCTGTTCTTGAGAAAGCCAAGAACACCTAAGGCGACAGAATCTGTCGCTATAAGCCTTTAGCGACAAGTTAAAATTGAAAATTAATAATAATAATTAAAATAAATAGAAATAAATACTAAATAATTAATAAATAAATCTGAAAATTCATTTTAAGTTATAATAAATAGTTTTTAATATTTTGACATAAAATTTTATTAATATTTAATTTATTTAAATATTAATGATAATAAAAGTATTTAATAATTATATTAAATAAAATATTTCAAAAATTGTATTAATAGTTTAAAAATCATTTTAAATAATAATAAATTATTTAAAAATGATATTAATGATTTAAAAATCATTATTAATAAAAATAAATTATTTAAAAATAATATAGATGATTTAAGAATCATTATAAATGGTTATTAAATATTTAAAAATGATATTATTGATTTAAAAATTATTATAATTGATAATAAATTATTTAAAAATTATTTTGAACCTTTGGAAATTATTATAAATAATAACTAAAATATCTAAAATGATATTGAAACTTTAGAATAAAGTTTTATTGAAAAACTAACTCGATAGCTATTCGATAAAGCGATAAAATACCGAACGGACACTAAAATCAACCCAGACACTAATAGTTTAAGTAAAAATCAGTTATTATCAATTCTAATGACTGTTATAAACATATATAGGTTGCTTGAACACATTCAAATAGCTTAAGTAGCTGATCTTTAAAAAGGCATGTTTTTCTAACTTTATTTAATTTCTATATTAAATGTAAGTCATATATATTGATATACGAACTTGTTATAAACATTATTCTTGATATCTATGATTTGAAGAGGGTTATGACTTATTGTTCAAGTATAACCAAGCCATATGAACTGTTATTTGCGTAAAATATTTTTGATTTGATATCAAAGCATAGACTGTGGTAAAACCAATGTTGTTTGGTACAAATATATATATATACTGATACTATCAATGACCGACAGTTATACACTGACCGGGTAGTTATCAATGATCGGCAGTTTTATACTGACCAAGTAGTTATGATGTTGTGGTAGGATGATATGCATACTCCTAGAATGTTTGGTTGAACAAATCAACCCGGGTTGCTAAGTCTATACGACTGACAGAAACTCGTAATGTGTGAGGTTTGGCAGATCAAACCTCAGTATATTTATGAAAAAATACTCTGAACTATATGTTCCTTTAATTCAGATATTGTGTCAGTATAAATTATAAATCTTTAAAACTTGCTGAGCCTTTTAAAGTTCATCCTTGCAAATGTCATTTTCATTTGCAGCCGCATCCCATACTTCAGGAAGCTCAAATAATCATTATTGTGGGTAGAGAGTAATTCTATAATAATGAATTTTGTTGTATCAAGACTACATTGTAAATAGTAATATCCTGATGTAATGGTTGAACTTTATGTAATAAGATATTATTACGTTATTAGTTTATCAGTTGAGTAGATTTACATTCTTAATAGAAAGTAATAACAAGTACAATATCTATATGAACTATACATCTGAATGAGGGTATTGAATAATCTTGGGAGTTATGTAAGCACTGAGGTTGCCCCTCGGTTCCTAGAACAATCTTATCATTTGTACTGTGAATGTCAAATAGATTGGAATTATTTATATGAAAGAAATATCTATAAGATCATAAGTCTATACATTCAAGTGAGGGTATCCAGATATAGTAATTGTTCTGACGAGAACAATTATATGATTGGTATACTGTGAATTTTGGATTTATAGAAGTTATTATCTTATAGAATATTTACGTGAGCACTACAGGAAATGTAGAGGATTTGGTGGCGTCACAATTTGGTATCAAAGCCCTAGGTTAGAAACCTTAAGAGGAAACCCTTAGGCTATAACCTCGGATGGATTAAAACGATATAGGAGGTAGTAAAAGATAAGCTCAAATATTGTTTATAAAGGATGAATTACGGGGGAAAATTATTAGGAAAAGTTAAAAGATAAGAATACTAATAAAGTAATAAATAAAGTAAGTTGTGATTGTTAGATACTAATCGATTTTATCAATCTGATTGTAGGATAACAAATGAGATGCAACTAATTAGTGGTAGAACCCGTCATAAATGCAGTGCCTTTGCAGGCAATACCCCCCAACCAGGCTTGGATGGTGGGGGTGGGTTCAAATATAACAGTTCCAATATGACAGTCTTCGGTTTCCCGAACAGGACCAATTGTTAATCAAGAGGTCCAGTATCTGCAGAAAAGGATCCAGAAGTTAGAGAGAGATTTGGAAAAACTAAAGAAGAGACTAGCAACAAAGAAGAAGGAACTGTAGGTTAAGGAATTTCATAATATAGCTAGTGATAGGGATAAGTCACTAGTCGGCTATGTATTTTGTTTTTTTTTGTGTAACCTAGTGATCTAAAATGAATCACCAGATATGTATATATAGACTTTCAATGTGATATATAGATTTCAGTCTATCAAACTGAGTTATTTAATTATTGAACTGGTATTGATATTTAGTTATTTGTTATATTTAGATAAATGGCACCCAGAAGAAGACCTCGTGGAGAAATTAAAGAAGAACAGGTAGAGGTAGACCCACCCAAACCCTGGTAAATATTCTGGTGGGAGCTTTGCAAGGAAGACAAGGCAATGCATTACCAGCTGCACCTAATAACCCAACCACAACCTAGTTTAAAGATTTTAAGCAAGTGGGACCACCGAAATTCAGGGGAACAGATGAGCCAATAAAGGCTCAGACTTGGATTACATAGATGGAGAAAATGTTTAAAGTAACCAAGGTGAATGATGACCAAAAAGTGGATTTTGCCACTTTCTTTTTGAAGGAAGAAGCTAACCACTGGTGGGAAGAGAATAAGGGTAGAGCTGGATAAGGTGGCATTACTTGGGACAAATTCAAGGAGTTTTTCTTTGCCAATTACTTTCGACTTCGATGCAGGATCGTATGGAAGTTCAATTCTTAGAATTGAAACAAGAGGAGTTGACGGTATCACAGTACAGAGCCAAATTCAATTAGTTGGCTAGGTTTGCACCACATTAGGTAGATACCGAGGCAAGAAAAATAAGAAGAATTGAAGAAGGGCTGAAACCCCAAATTAAGAGCAAGATATCGGTGTTTCAGGTGAATAATTTCTCAAAATTTTGGAAAAGGCCATTATAGCTAAGAAGGAAGGAGAGGCTTTATTACAGTTCCATAAGGAGAAGAGGATTATTAAAGGAAAGGGAAGCATAGGTGGGATTTACAACAACAACAACAGCAACAACAACAAGAGAAGATGGGAGGTGGCTTTTCCAAACAACTCTGGAAAATGAGGATATAACCCTAGCAATAATGCCAACAAAGGAGGAAACAACAAAAATAATCAAAGAATTGAACAATGTCAGATAGGTGAGAAGAGTCACAAAGGTGCATGTTATTTCAGAGGGACAAAGTGTTATACATTCGGAGAAGATGGGCATTATTCCAACTGGTGTCCACAAAAGAAGGAGAGGAGCAAGAGGGTCAAATGTTTCAACTGTGGGTCAGAGGGTCATGTGTCTAAGATTTGTCTAAAACCCAAAGGTCAAAATTTCAACAATAACCCCCGAACGGCGGCTGCAAGAGTTGCTCAGAATCGTCCGAATGCAAGAACATTTAACATGACTGTGAGGGATGCTGTTGCGGCTCAAGATGTGGTGACATGTATTATACCAATTGATGTCGTAAATGCTTATGTGTTATTCGACTCTGGTTCTTCTTGTTCATTTGCATCTGTTGATTTTGTTAAGCGATTAAAAATGCCATGTGAAGATCTAGATATACCTTTCAACGTAGAAATTGCTAATAAAGAAATAATCTATGTTCATACAGTACATAAGAATTGTAGTGTAGAAATTCAGGGGCATAAGTTATCGATAAACCTTATTCCTATACAACTAGTGGAATTTGATGTAATCTTAGGTATGGATTGGTTGGGTAGGCAAAAGGCAGTGATTGTTTGTAAGCGAAAACAAGTAAGTTTAAGGACATCTTTGAAAATAAAGGTAGTATTCAAGGGAAGTTGTTCACCAAAGCAAGTTCTGTGTTTAACAGTTATGCAGGCTAAGAGATTGCTTTGAAAGGGTGGTACAGAGTATTTAGCCTATGTTGTGGATACAAGGAAAGAAGGGGGAAAGCTAGATCAAATTCCTATACTAAATGAGTTTCTAGACGTATTTCCAAATGACCTACCTGGTCTTCCACCTGACAGAGAGATTGAGTTTGTGATTGACCTTGCACCTGGTACAGCACCAGTTTCTAAGGCACCTTATAGGATGGCACCGGTAGAATTGAAGGAGTTGCATATTCAGCTACAAGAACTTTTAGACAAGAAGTATATACAACCTAGTGTTTCACCATAGGGAGCACTTGTGTTGTTTGTAAAGAAGAAGGATGGGACGCTAAGATTGTGTATAGATTATCGGGAGTTGAATAAGTTGACCATAAAGAATAAGTAACCTTTACCAAGGATTGATGATTTATTTGATCAGTTAAGAGGAGCTGAACATTTTTCGAAAATCGACCTACGATCGGGTTATCATCAACTGAAGGTAAGAAAAGAAGATGTACCAAAGACCACGTTTAGGATACGATACAGACATTATTTCTTGTGATGTCCTTTGGGTTAACAAACGCACTAGCAGCTTTTATGGATTTAATGAATCGAGTGTTTAAGTAATGCTAGGATAAATTTATGGTGGTGTTTATTGATGATATCCTAATATACTCTAAGACATAGGAGGAACATGTAGAACACTTGAGAGAGGTATTAGAGATATTACGAAAGGAACAGCTCTATGCAAAATTTTCCAAGTGTGAATTCTGGTTAGAGGAAGTTCAGTTTCTAGGTCACGTAATTGATAAGAATGGGGTGGTAGTGGATCCGGCAAAGATAGAAACAATCATGAATTGGGATCAACCAACAACACCAACAGAAGTAGCAATTTTCTTGGTTTGGCAGGGTACTATCATTGTTTTATAAAAGAGTTTTCAAAAATAGCAACCCCGCTAACCAATTTAACTCGAAAGACGGTGAAGTACATTTGGACAGACAAGTGTGAAGAGAGTTTTCAAGAATTGAAGAAATTATTGAGTAGGGCACCAGTACTATCATTACCAGATGATACTGGGGGCTTGTGGTTTATAGTGATCCTTCACACAGGGGTGTAGGATGTGTGTTAATGCAATATGGGAAAGTGATCGCCTATGCTTGGCGAAAACTTAAAGATTATGAGAAAAGATATCATACTCACGATCTGAAATTAGCCACGATAGTTTTTGCTTTGAAAATATGGCGACATTATTTGTATGGGGAAAAGTGTGAAATATACACAAATCACTAAAGTCTGAAGTATATTTTTACACAGAAGGAGCTGAACATGAGACAGAGAAGGTGGTTAGAATTAATAAAGGACATTAATTGTGAGATCCTATATCATCCTGGTAAAGCCAATGTAGTTACTGATGCATTTAGCCGAAAGAATCAAGAAAGGTTGAATGTCATCACAAACAACGAGGTAATGATAAAAGAGTTTGAAAAACTCGAGATTGAAGTAAGAGCTCCAACTCACTTTAACCAGAAGCTATTTGTTGTAGAGACAGCCTTAACTTTAATGAATAAAATCAAAGAGATGCAGAAGAAGGATGAAGCATGTCAGAAGTGTAAGGAAGAGATAACTCGGAAGAAGAACATCAAGTTCCGACTTGATAAAGAGGGAGTACTGAGGTATGAGGATAGTGTTTGGATTCCATCGGTACCAGTACTGAAAGATGAAATCTTAACAGAAGCCCATAGTTCTAAGTTTGTTGTGCACCCAGGGAGTACTAAGATGTATAAAGACTTAAGTCAGCATTTTTGGTGGTCGAACATAAAAAGAGAGATAACAGAATGGGTAAGCAAGTGTCTCATATGCCAAAGAGTTAAAGCCGAACATCAAAGACCGAGTGGATTACTACAACCTCTACCGATTCCTGAATGGAAATGGGAGCACATTACCATGGACTTTGAGGTAGGGCTTCCTGTCACCTAAAAAGGGCACAATGCTATTTGGGTAATTGTTGATCGTCTCACCAAATCAACCCATTTTCTACCTATTAAGGTTACTTATAATCTTGATCAGTTGGCAAATTTATACATAAAAGAGATTATCTCTAGACATGGAGTTCCTGTATCTATAGTGTTAGATAGAGATCCACGGTTTACTTCGAACTTTTGGAGGAGTCTTCAGACGCACGTGGGAACCCAGTTGAAATTAAGTACAGCATATCACCCGCAAATCGATGGACAAAGTGAGAGAACCATTTAGATGTTGTAGGATATGTTGAGAACCTTGCATTATAGATTTCAAAAGGTAGTTGGGAGGATCAGTTGCCTTTGGTAGAGTTTGTATACAACAACAGTTACAATGCCAGTATTGGAATGCTTCCATATGAAGCCTTATAGGGTAGAAAGTGTAGAACCCCGTTGTTCTGGGATGAAGTTGGGGAAAGGAAAATGGTTGGACCTGAGCTAGTTCAGCAAACAATTGAGAAGATCCGAATTATACGTCAACAGTTATAAGCATCTCAAGACAGACAGGAGAAATATGCAGATCAGCACAGACAGTTAAGAGAATTTAGTGTCGGAAGTCATGTATTTCTGAAAGTATCTCCTTGGAAAGGCAAGATTCGTTTTGGTAAAAAGGGAAAGCTGAGCCCGAGATTCATTGGCCCATTTCAGGAATTAAGGAGAATCGGTGAAGTAGCCTATGAGGTAGCCCTACCCCCAAAGTTAGGACACATCCATAATAAGTTTCATGTGTCTGTGCTACGTTTGTATAAACCTGATTATAAGCACATGATAAACTATGAACCTGTTCAGATAGAGAAAGATTTATATTATGTAGAAATTTCGGTATAGATAGTTGATCGGAAAGAACATGTGTTGAGAAATAAGGTTATATCATCGGTGAAAGTGATCTGAAAGAATCATAATATTAAAGAGGCTACGTGGGAGTTGGAGGATAAAATTCAAGAAGATTTTCCATAGTTGTTTTCATAGGGTGTAACTTCAATTTCGGGACAAAATTCTTATAAGAGGGGGTGATTGTAATATTTCAAACTTTGAACAGGAATATTAATATAAAAAGTAAATATTAATATGTTTTATATCTTGTGTAATGTATATTTAGCTTTATTATTATTTTATATAAATATATATCAACACATAAGATATAACTATGAAAACATATATGGAAAGTTTTATAAGTAAACCCTAATTTAAGAATTTATCTAAATGAGAAATCCTAACCCTAATTGTTATAATAAATAGAAATTATAACTTAATACATTGATAATATTATAAAGGATTATGAATATATGCACATTAACTTAATATATGGTAAATTAAGAAGTGAATTGAAAGAGATTGCTAGAAAACCCTAATTAGGGATTTGTAAACCCTAACACTAAATAGAAAACCTTAATTTTAATTATAAACCCTAATTCTAAATTAACAAACCCCAATGGTTCAATTTTGTTTTTAAGTTTCTAAAGAGAACATGAAATGACTAAATTACCCTTGGATTTAAGTATGAAATTATCAAAATACCCTTAGTATATGTAAAATGACAAAAAAGCCCTTAAAATTCTCTTTTTAAAGGAGATAAGAACAAAAAAAATAAATTCCCCATGCTTCTATATCATCCTTGGCTTGACAACACATCTTAGCAACATTAATGGAATAGGCTTAGTTGTCAAACAAGGGAGAAAACTTAAGTTTTTACCCGACTTGAGGTTTTTATATAAGGCAAGGTAATAAGGAATTAAGGCCACGAAATTCACACTTGAAATATATCACCAACTAACTTACAAACACTCCTCAGCAAAGCCGTATAGCAGATTCAGAAAGGAGAGAACCATAAATTGCTCAAAAAAGGTAAAAACCTAACCCTAGTTCTAGATCTTAAATTTTGAAATTTCATTGTTGTTTTTATTGTTTAAGAATGTTAATTAGTAAGTTGTTTAGTGATCTGGGTTACTAAAACATGGATCTATTACACTTAAAGGTGTCAAAATAGTGATTTAAGCAAATATGCCAAAACTTAAAAATAGGGTCTGATAGTCAAATGTCAGGCCTCATAGATCGCTCTCTGTTAATTTTTTAACTATTTTAAAGGGTTGAAGCTATAGAATGTAGTGTTGTTAGTAACCTAGAAGTGTTGGAATGGTAATCAGAGTAACAGATTGGTAGATATAAGCGGTCAAAACCCGTTGATCGAGCATGACTTTTCATTTTCTAGGTAACCCTAGAAAACTAAAGCACACGTTTGACAGGTAGTTTGACTAGCCTTGATCTCTCGCCTATTAGTCTGTTTGGATGTTAGTTGTTAGTTAAATTGTACCTTGACATGACATCTACACCACTAGAACACTATAAAGCCTTGGGAAGTCACCGATCAAAAGTTATAGGAGGTCAAACTAGGTTGACCGTTAAGCTTGCGATTCTGGGTAACCTAGAATTCAAGGCAGCGGTCTGACAAGAATTTGAGGGGCTTAGATCTTGCTGCTTGATGATACCTAGACTCTCTAAGTGCTACAACCTTGTACCCTGATAGTTAGTCTGCAATACCCTACCACTAAACCACCTAAACTATGAACAGGGTGCACGATTTAAGACCAACAAGTGCATTGACCGGCATTGACTCTTCAATTCTGGGTAACCCAAAAATGAAGAACAGCCTCGGCTGGGTGGTTTGACCGGCCATGGAATCTTGTAGAGATATTTTTAGACACTGAAATGACAATAGGTGTGTAGTCCTACACAACCACTACAACATCATCAGATTTTCCTGCCAGAAACCAAATGGATTGAAAGTTATAGCAAGTCAAATGAGAGCCCTGGTCATTGACCAGCCTGTTCTTGAGCTAGCCAAGAACACATAAGGCAACATAATCCGTCACTATAAGCCTTTAGCAGTACGTTAAAATTGAAAATTAATAATAATAATTAAAATAAATAAAAATAAATACTAAATAATTAATAAATAAATCTAAAAATTCATTTCAAGTTATAATAAATAGTTTTTAATATTTTGACATAAAATTTTATTAATATTTAATTTATTTAAATATTAATGATAATAAAAGTATTTAATAATTATATTAAACAAATTATTTAAAAATAGTATTAATAGTTTAAAAATCATTTTAAATAATAATAAATTATTTAAAAATCATTATTAATAAAAATAAATTATTTAAAAATAATATAGATGATTTAAAAATCATTATAAATGGTTATTAAATATTTAAAATGATATTAATGATTTAAAAATCATTATAATTGATAATGAATCATTTAAAATTTATTTTGAACCTTTAGAAATTATTATAAATAATAACTAACATATCTAAAAAGATATTGAAACTTTAGAATAAAGTTTATTGAAAAACTAACTCGATAGTTATTCGATAAAGCGATAAAATACCGAACGGACATCAAAATCAACCCATACACTAATAATTTAAGTAGAAATCAGTTATTATCAATTCTAATGACTGTTATAAACATATATAAGTTGCGTGAACACATTCAAATAGCTTAAGTAGCTGATCTTTACAAAGGCAAGTTTTTCTAACTTAATTTAATTTCTATATTAAATGTAAGTCATATATATTGATATACGAACTTGTTATAAACATTATTCGTGATATCTATGATTTGAAGAGGGTTATGACTTATTGTTCAAGCATAACCAAACCATATGGACTGTTATTTGCGTAAAATGTTTTTGATTTGATATCAAAGCATAGACTGTGGTAAAAATAATGTTGTTTGGTACAAATATATATATTGATACTATCAATGACCGGCAGTTCTACACTGATCGGGTAGTTATCAATGAACGACAATTTTATACTAATCGGGTAGTTATGATGTTGTGGTAGGATGATATGCATACTCCTAGAATGTTTGGTTGAACAAATCAACCCGGGTTAGCCAAGTCTATACGACTGACAGAAACTCGTAATGTGTGGGGTTTGACAGATCAAACCTCAGTATATATATGGAAAAATACTCTGAACTATATGTTCCTTCATTTCAGATATTGTGCGAGTATAAATTGTAAATATTTAAAACTTGCTGAGCCTTTTAAAACTCATCCTTGCAAATGTCATTTTCCTATGCAGTCGCATCCCATACTTCAGGAAGCTCAACTAATCATCATTGTGGGTAGAGAGTAATTCTATAATAATGAATTTTGTTGTATCAAGACTACATTAGTAAATAGTAATATCCTGATGTAATGGTTGAACTTTATGTAATCAGATATTATTACGTTATTAGTTTATCAGTTGAGTAGATTTACATTCTTAATAGAAAATAATAACAAGTACAGTATCTATATGAACTATATATCTGAATGAGGGTATTGAATGATCTTAGGAGTTCTGTAAGCACTGAGGTCGCCCCTCGGTTCCAAGAACAATCTTATCATTTCTATTATGAATGTCAGATAGATAGAAATTATTGATATCCAAGAAATATCTGTAAGATCATAAATCTATACATCCGAGTGAGGGTTTCCAGATATAGTAATTGTTATGACCAGAACTATTATATAATTGGGATACTGTGAATTTTGGATTTTTAGAAGTTATTATCTTATAGAATATTTACGTGAGCACCAAATCTACTACAGAAAATATAGAGGATTTGGGGGCATCATAATTATCGCAGTCATCTAAGGCGACTGATCCTCATCTAGCCTATGTGATTAGTCATGATCGCCAGATGCGACATTTGCAGGCGAGGATGGATGCGATGCACGTCAATTTTCAAGCCTACGCAGATGGACTGTCAGGTGCGCTGGCACATGCCTTTGCTCAGCAGGGCTGTGTTAGTTGAGTTTCTAGTCTTTCGGTTTTTCCATGCCATATCCTCCACCGGATTCACCACCCGAGCCACAGTCGGGTGGCCATGATGATGGCTAGGGGAGTTTCCTAACCTTTTACTTCCATTGAGGACAATATTTATTTCAAGTTTGGGGGTATTGGGTTTTAGTTGCATATAGTAGTAGTTGCATGTTTATTTTGCATTTTTCTTATTTGATTAGTTAGTTTTGCATTTTTAGTAGTTATCTTTTATTTATCTTATGTTAATTTATTTAAATTTTATTTGTTTAGTTTGCATGATTCCATATTTTAGTTAGTTTGAGTTTCATTTGGCCGATGATGATATTGGAATTATATAGAATGATGAACATTGTTGATAGCTTAAGCTTAATCATAGATTCATTACATGAAGTAATCTTTACCTGTTGATTTTGATGTTACCGGGTAGCACGGTATTGTTATATTTACTTGTTGGTTTAGATTACTACATGCTTGCCTTCTGAGGGGAAATTTTTTGTTTTAATGATAGAATGTTGTAGATAGTGAGCAATGACCATAATGAAACAGAAATTCAAGTTTGGGGGAAACATTGGGTATGCATGCTATATAAAAAAATTTAAAAAATAGAAATAAATACTTGTGCAATAAGTTTTAAGATCTTCTTAAATGGTTTTCTTACAATGGACGCTCCCTGATACACAATAATCGATTGGTGTATCTAAAAGGAAAAATCATACCTTGTTGGACATTGTGCGGTCCATAATGATTTTACTGACATTCCAGTAACCTTCTAGGGTAATACCCTAGAAACAGCTTCATATCTACAAAATAAGGTAACCTCAAAATCCATCCCCAAGACTTCATAAGAGTTATGGACAGTGAGGATTCCTAATCTTAAGTATGTTAAGATAAAAGGTTGTCCAACTTATGTGAAAAGGTTTTATAAGAATAAGCTTGGGACAAGATTTGACAAATATAGATTTATGGGACATCTTAAAGTAAGTTTCGGGTATATGTTCTGTAATCCTACTTAGCAAAAGGTATTTGTTGCGAAACACACTGCCTTCAAAAAATTTAATTTTTGAGACAGTCATTTGGCACCTTTTTTGGCCAGTTTACTCATCCTATTTGAGGACAAATGAGCCTGAATTTTGAGCTAAAAATACACACGGTAATTTAGCTGCCACGGAGAGTTTGATTTTTCTTTTTTTCATATATATGAACTGTTCATGATTTTGGGTAGGTGTGCTACTGAATGGCCACCTAGTCATGCCTATGTGCATGCAGATAGTCCATTTTACAAAGGAGACTTTGGCAAAAAAAATTCAAAAGCCTGAGAATTTAATGAACATGCAATTTTACCTCTACTGGGAATGTATGTTAACTAATGCATGCTTTAGGACTTAGAATATGCAAGAAGCAATGATTTAATTTTAATAGGCCGTAAGTTCAAGGCTTACCTCACCCTTTCTGTGGTGATTTGGAGATTTTGTCCAGGTTATGGAGCCAGATAGACCAGGCAGTGCTAGCAGGGTCACTGCAGGTGTGTGGCGAAGGAGAGCTTCTGATATTCCCCAGCCTCGTCCAGCCCGACCGCGTCGCCGCTTGGATGAGTTTGTGATTCGTTCGATCCGAGCTGAGAGGCCAGATGATGTGGACTGACGAGGATGTCCCATTTGTGGATCCCACTCAAGCTCATGCTTCGCGTAGGGAGTTTCCAGCCATCGTTGTGACTATTCTTGAGTTTCTGGGCGATTTGAGACGTCATCCCTCGATTTACCTTCACGCCAACGATGTGACTAAAGTTTTAATTTTGGACTTTTCTTTCTTTTTCCATTTTTATGGCACATATTTAATCTGGATTTTTAATTTGATGCAGGTTCCCGGCTTTACGCAGCCCAAAGGGAACTGGTTCAGTGTCCATTCTTTATATCATACTCTGCATTCGGAGTATTAGGCCATCGTCAACACTTGGGGTTTTGAGGCCTTCTTTTCTATTCCTCCCCATCATTGCCCTTGGGGTTATCTACAGGAATTATTTGAGCACTGGTTTCACCAGACCCAGTCTCTCCATCAGTGGGACTGTGAGGTGATGATGACACCGATTGGTTGGCAGTTCATCATAAGGATAGAGTTTACAGGGGAGTCAGTGCATTGGTGGCTGACATTTCACCTGCTTCCGTTTGATCTCTTTTGGGATTTCCTGCGACGGCCATCAAGGGTCGGACTTTCCGTTCAGGTCCCTTGAGTGTTGATGCCCAGTGCGGGGCTTTGACTGAGCCTCTGCCTAATGATTAGAGGGTTAAAGATTGCATTCTTTGGCGACTGTTCTTGGTGATCATCAGGGGTTGTTTCATTACAGACAACTCCTCGACGGTCTCTTTCGCTCTAGTTAGCGCTACTCGATACGTGGAGCGCATCAGGGGTTTTGACTGGGGCACATATACCTTCGCCTATTTTCTTTGTGGGATGCGCCTACGCTATGAGGGTGTAACAGAGGCTTGGCTAGGTTTTTATCCCTTCCTGCTGGAAAGTAATTTCTCTTTCACCTTTTAATTTTCCTCATTTATGTTTATCAATTTAATCGCTGAGATCATTTGATCTTTGCACTCCCAGTTTTGGGCATACGAGAGGTACCATTGCCTACGCCCAGGCACTACTTTGGGCTTAGAGACATATTCGCGGGGACGTCATTGGCATCATTCCACTTTGACGGAGGTCCCTGTAGCAGAGGGATTTACACATTTCTGCTTACAGCTAGAGCTGTTGACTGTCGACTCTATCATGTGGGTTCCCTACACCCCAGAATATCTAACAGTTGGATTCGAGGATGGCTTCCAACCGGACTAGAGTTTACATTGGCCACTCGTCGGATTCCCCTCTTGACCGAGGGAGGTTGGGAGCTCTATTTAGGAAAGCGCGGTATCAGAAGCGTCACAGGAGAGATCTGCATTCCATTTGTTCCTCCTACTTGGAATCATTGGCCCTTAGCTCAGCCAGTCACAGATATTCCCTTGATGGGCATAGATGGATGTAACCTGTCAGAGGGTCCTCACAGTCAGGAGGTATTTCATCGCTGGTAGAGTCCTCGCACTATTGGGGCTCAGACTCGTGCTACCCAATTTATGGCAGAGATGGTGCCTGGGATCTGTTATGATGACAGACTAGATAGCTTTCCTTAGGGAGCCTACTCATTTGGAGCAGATCTCCGGTTTGACCCAGGAGGTCCATATTCTGACAGTTATGCAGGTTCCGATCCTCCTCTTTATCGCCCTAAACATTCCTACTGGCTGAGATTCAGTGACTCAGGAGGAGTTGCAATAGGTTGATAGTTTAGATGCAGATATCATAGGCTTCTTTTGATAGCTTTCTTGCTATATCTTTTGATAGGCCTCTGTTGGATATTGGGCGACTGTGCCCCATTTCTTGTTATCTCTTTTGATAGGCCTCTATTTGTCATTGGGCGGTTGTGCCCCATTTCCCTGTACCTTTTATTTTGCATTTTATGAGCAGACATGGATGATGCTTTCAATAGATAGAGTATTTTAGAAATGCATGATATTTCCTATCTATTGCACCCTATTGTCATTTATCATTATCATCTATCATTATGCATGCATTATGTCATGGATATGCACTTAGGTAGAGGAGTTTAGCTTTGACCTGATAGTAGTGTGCATACAAGCCAATTATGTATGATGATAAAGCATATACTTTGTAAATAATCTTATTTATTTATTAATAAAAGTATTCATTTATTAAAGGCATTTAATTATCTACATGATGTTATTTTTATAATATATAAATAACTCATAGTTTTAATCAATGCTTTTAGAATCATGATGTTGATCATGCCAATGAGATTTAAATTCTTAGAAAGCCTAAAACTAAAATAGTTCCTAATCGTGGGATTACTAAAAAGGTGATTAGTAAATCCAGATAGATTGGTATATATGTTGGTTGCTCATTGGATGAGGATGATTGATCTCATGATCATTTATCTGTAGACACTAAAGCAAGTATGTAGTTGCTTATTGAAGAATAAGTTCATTGAACGTGACTCGCTATGGAATACATAATGGAGTTTTACTCGCTTGTCAGTAGGAATTCCTAATGTGATAGTAGTACAAGTGATCCTTGGACTTGAGATCATCATAGTATCTTGTATGTAATGAATTATACTTTGACTTATTTCTTAAGGCCCTTTGGGTATATGAAAGGGTATGCTTGGGTATAATGAGTTATATGTGGAGATAATGAATGATCAATAAAGAATCTACCACTTCTAGTAAAAGAGGAGATATGTCCTATGTGATTCGTTAAATAACAACCCAAGAATCCTTGGTCAAGGTGGAATGAAATTAGAAAGGAGTTTCTAATTTGTATTATATGGAGTTGTATATTTTCTAATCGAAATACATATAATTAAATAAAATAAGACTTGACAGTAAATCTATGTCTTATATTTAATTGGGACATTGTATGGTGGAACGATTTAATTATACAGGTAACTATTAACTCACAGGTTTTTTTATGATTAATGTTGAAATCTATATTATCTGAAAAGTCGTTCATCGCTAGAGAGGCTTATCTCTATTGTTGAATAAATGTTATTTATTTAAATATATTATTAGTTTAATTTATTTATTTAAATAAGATTAGAATTGTATTAATTGATTTATTCACAACTAGTTTAATATGGAGAACCTAAAGGGTTACACCATAAAAGGAAGAAGAATTATTTAAGAAGATAATGGCATAATCGTAATAATGCATTAAGTGTAATTAATTTAATATATAGTGTTAGAATAAATTAAATAGCTTAATGTTTATTATTTAATATTTTAGAAATATTAAATATAAATTAATAAGAGGAGTCTTATTAATATTATTATTATTATTTTAATTCTATAGGAGTTTAGGAATTAATTTAATATAAATACTCTCACTCATTCCTAATGAGATTAGGATGCAAATTAATTAAAAGAGTTTAATTAATTAATCCCAATATAGTTGGGAAGCCCAATTTATTAAAAGAGTTTAATTAATTAATTAAATGAAACCCAATTCTAATTAGATTAGTAGGGTTAACCTAATATCTATATAAGAGAGTCTTATATCAGATATAACAAGTGTGATTCTAAGAGTTGGTGAGTACCACATATTTTTCTACAGAGATTAGAAAAGGGTTTAGCCAACCACCCATCTTCCTAAGTTATTCCTCTACCTTGGTGAATCACCTCTAGAGGCCAAACACTTGGGTGGCTAACATTGATCAAAGGAAGGAGCCACTACAGGAAAATTCAAGAAGATCAATGAGAGCAAGGAGTAGAACTCGTATTTGTGGAAGCTAGATTCTATAAGGGTATGATTCTGATTCATCCTTACTTTTCTAGTTATTGATAATTGAGTACAAAGTATAATCATGGTATGAGTTTGTATAAAAATTTTAAAAACCTATGTATCGCGCTTCCACCCTTTAATTGTGTAATTTGATTGCATATATGCGTTACGTACAAACCTAACAGTTGTATCAGAGCCTAACTTTGTGCTAATAATTAATTTTATGATACCATGTATGAATTGATATAAGATTGAATCGAATTTTCTGGACAAAAATCTAATTCTGCAGATTCTGCGATGAACAGCGCAGCTGCGCCGCTTCCCAGTTCATTCTGGGCGCCGCTTTGCCGTTCAGCAAAATTGTTCTATTTAGAAAGGCAGGGCAGCTACGCCGCACCCCAGTTCATTCGGTGTGCAACTGCACCATCCCCTGGATAGAAACTGAAAATTCTATTTTTCATTCAATTGAAATAAATGGTTTATTTAATTGATAAAAGTTTAAAATAAAAGAGTTAATTTTATTTGAAATATGATTTAGATTGCTAAAATTAAAGGAGTTTAATTTGGATTTGGTTTTTGATTAAAATAAAAGAGTTTATTTTGTTTCAAAACTAAAATTTTGCATAACTTTTTATCCATTAAATGACATTGATCTATATATGGAATGATTTATTATTCATGAGATGAATGATTATTTTGATGCATATGTTGATGTGTATGAATAAATGGGGTTGATTATGGACTACTGACCAATGTGATTGGATTTTATTTTTGTTGAATGCTTGAATGAATGGGTTTTATTACATGGGGTCTGCGTACCTCGTCTTGTCTTCTCTGGTTTTTTCTCGATGTAAATCCTATCTCCATCCTATGTACTTTCCCTTGACTGTTGATCAAGGTTTCTATTTAATTTAAATAGTTTATGTAATAGAGATAGTTAGAATTATCTTGAAGAAATTGGAAACTAACGAGCAAGGAGTGCGTGAAGACCCGTTTGTATAGATCCCGGGTTTAAATGTAATAGTTACGTTTAAATTTAAATTTTTGCACTCCTAGGTTTGACCTCTTGGTTCACTTGGTGGCTCTAGTGAACCAAACTAGAATAAAAGTTCATAATCAATCTGGGTAGAATATAGTATTCTATATGTGCATGCTAAGTATTATATATATTATATTTTATGCAAACATGCTTCGCATGTTTAATAAAATGATGTGCGTTATATATATATATATATATATATATATATATATATATATATATATATATATATATATATGCGTGTGTGTGTGTGTGTGGATGCGCGCTAAATAAGATGAGACAAATAATAACAAATCCCTCAAAAAAATTGTATTAAGTCCAAAGCGTTCAATGATATTTGGAATATCGAACGTCGCCTTCTAGCATGATAAATTAATAGCGTATTAAATATTTAATATGAGTTTGTTGTGCTATCCACAAGGCGAGTATTGCGTATTTAAGATATTAATTTAATCGCATTTGATGCTTATCAAGAAAATTGAACACTATTGTTTTGTTGTGCTATCCACAAGGACAAATATTTTTCTTTTTTGAATTTATGGAAGTGCTAGGTTGGACTTAACTTAAAGCATTTTAGTTTGGATGTGCACAAACTTGACCATTATGATTTAAGAGGCAAAAATAAAAGGAGTTACATGTTGATGTAATTGAAAAAAGTGTTGTCTACCTATTTATTTATATATCGTTTGTTGTGCTATCCACAAGGCTATATACATTTGAAATGAGATCCTTATTCTCATTAGCAAATCTTTAATTAGATGTTGCTGAACTATATAAGTGAGGATGATATAGTTTGATGAAAATAGTGGGAGATGCCAATTTAAAATAAAGACCAAAATTTATTTTGGTATGTAAAATTAATTAAATGAATGTTTGCTAAAATATTGTCTTTTCACATGCAGAATTTTAAAAATGTCAAAATCACTTATTTCACTGTGTAGCATACTTGATGCTAATAAACTTACCGGGCCGAATTACACGGACTGATTAAGAAATCTGAGAATAGTTCTCACTGCTGAAAAAATTTCTTATGTCCTAAATTCACCTGTCCCTGGAACTGTTCCAGAATCAGCCTCTGAGGAAGAGATTGCCACCATTGTAAAGTGGCAAGATGATGCATCTATGGCTCAATGCATCTTGCTTGCATCCATGAATAACGAGCTTCAGCGTCAGCACTAAAACATGGATGCTCCTACTATGTTGTTTCACCTCAAGGAGTTGTATGGTTAACAAAATAGGACTGCAAGATATGATGTATCTAAGAAGCTCTTTCGATCTCGGATGACCGAGGGCACTGCCGTTGAGACTCATGTCCTTAGGGTGATGAATCTGATTGAACGCCTTGGACAGCTTGGGTTCGTCATGGATGGGGAGTTGAGTCAAGACTTGGTCTTGTAGTCACTCCTTGAGACCTTCTCGCAGTTTGGTGTTAATTTCCACATGAATAAGTTAGATGTCAGCTTGCCTGAATTACTTAACATGTTGAAAACTGCATAAGGTCACTTCCCATCCAAGAAGAACCATGTTTTGATGGTGGATTCTTCCAATAAAAGGAAGAGGCCCAAGGTGTCTTCTGAAAAGAAGAAATCTAAGAATGCTAAGGGAAAGGTGAACTTAAAGAAACAAAAGAAACCTGATCCAGCTGGTAAACGAATGTGCTTCCATTGCAACGAGCAGGGACACTGGAAGAGAAACTGCAAGAAGTTTCTAGCAGAGAAGAAGCTTGGAGAAGCTTCGACTTCCAATCAAGGTTTGTTCATGATTGAAATTAATTTTTTGAAAGTCATAATTCTACTTGGGAATTGGATACCGGCTGTGGTTCTCACATATGTAATACTATGCAGGGACTGGTCAGAAGTAGAAAGCTGAGAAATGATGAGGTCATCTTACGAGTGGGAAATAGAGCAAAGGTTACTGCATTAGCTGTAGGAACTTATTGTTTAGCAATGCCTTCAGGCAAGTCCATTTATTTAAATAATTGTTATTTTTTTCCGAATATCATTAGAAACATTATTTATATTTTCGTATTAGATATGGAAGGATTTGAAATTATAATAAAGAACAACATTTGTTCTATTTATAAAGAAAATATTTTATATGGTGTTAGTAATCTGCGAAATGGACTTTTATACTTGACTTGCATGAAAATATACTTCAAATATAACAAACTAAGAAAAGGAAAAAAATGATGTTAATTATACATATATGTGGCGCTGTAGACTCAGTCATATCAATAAAACAAGATTATCGAAGTTGCATAAGGATGGGCTCTTAGAGCTATCTGATTTTGAATCATATCCAACTTGTGAATCTTGTCTCATGGGTAAAATGACTAAATTCTCCTTTAGTGAAAAAAGAGAAAGAGTTACAAAGTTGTTAGCGTTGGTTTAGACAGACATTTTTGGAACTATGACAACGAATGCACGGGGTGGGTATTCTTAATTTATTACTTTCACTGATGATCACTCAAGATTTTGATATGTGTATTTAATGAAATACAAATCAGAATCATTTGAAAAGTTCAAAGAGTTCAGAAGTGAATTAGAGAAACAAACGGGCAAGAGTATTAAGATTCTTCGATCAGATCGAGTTGGAGAATACTTAAGCGGTGAGTTTTTCAATTATCTCAAAGAAAATGGTATAATATCACAATGGACTCCACAAGGTACACCACAGTTAAATGGAATATCTGAAAGGAAAAATCGAACATTGTTAGATATGGTTCGATCCATTATGAGTTTTACTGATCTTCCAATTTTATTCTGGGGTTATGCCATAAAAATGGCTGCATACCTGCTTAACAAGGTACCTACCAAATCAGCCCCAAAGACTCCATATGAGATTTGAAAAGGGAGGAAACCAAATCTTAAGCATGTTAAGACTTGGGGTTGTCCAGCTTATGTTAAAAAGTTTGAAAATGATAAGCTACAGACTAAATCCGACAAGTGTAGATTTGTGGGATATCCTAAAGAAATCGTAAGGTATTATTTCTATCATCCAACTGATTAAAAGGTGTTTGTTGCAAAATATGCTGCCTTCTTAGAAAAGGAGTTATCAATGAAGGGTCAGTGGGAGTAAGATATATCTTGAAGAAGTTCAAGAACCACAAATTACTATGAATTAAAGTCAGGTACTTGACCAAGTGAAAGAACCTACTGTACCACACCCAATTCGTAAATCTGGAAAAGTACCGAAGATACCTGATCGGTATGGATTCTTCATAGAGGATGACGATGAGGTACACGTCATGAATGATGATAATCCATTGAATTATGAACAGACTATAAGTAATAAAGACTCAAGGAAATGGCTTGAAGCCATAAAATTTGAAATGGACTCCATGGATGAAAACCAAGTATGGACTTTAGTTTCACCACCTGAAGGCATTAAGCCTATTGGGTGCAAATGGGTTCTTAAAAGAAAGACTGGAGCGGACGTCAAGGTAATGACCTATAAGGCCCGACTGGTTGCAAAAGGTTTTAAACAAAGGCAAGGAGTTGACTATGATGAAACCTTTTCACCAGTAGCTATGCTAAAGTCTATTTGGATTTTGCTTGCGATTGCAGCTTATAACGACTATGAGATCTGGCAGATGGACGTGAAAACGACCTTCCTCAATGGGAAACTTGAGGAGGATGTGTTTATGACATAGCCAGAGGGATTTGTTTCAAAGGTTTGAATAAATCAAGTCTATAAGCTGCAACGATCTATTTATGGATTGAAGCAAGCTTCTTATAGATGGAACATTCGTTTTGATGAGACAATCAAAGAGTTTGATTTTATCAAAAATGAGGATGAACTATATGTGTACAAGAAGGTTAGTAGGATCGCAATTTTATTCCTTGTATTATATGTTGATAATATATTACTGATAGGGAATGACATTCCTATGCTTCAATAGATTAAAATATGGTTATCTAAATACTTCTCCATAAAGGACTTGGAAGAAGCATCCTATATTTTGGGGATAAAGATCTATAGAGATAGATCTAAAAGGATGCTTGGCTTATCCCAAGAAACGTACATTGATACGATGCTAAAGAGGTTTAGCATAGAAGATTCCAAAAGAGGTCTCACGCTGATGAGCCATGGAATAAATCTCTCCAAGAAACAGGCCCCAAAGACACCTGAGGTGAGAAATCGTATGAGTAAGATCCCTTATGCTTCTGCAATAGAATCTATCATATACGGTATGATATGTAATAGACAAGATGTCTCTCATGCACTTAGTGTAACGAGCAGATATCAGTCGAATCCAAGAGAAGAACACTGGAAGGCAGTGAAGAATATCCTAAAGTACTTACGAATGACTAAGGATATATTTTTTGTCTACGGTGGGTCTGAATTAAAACTCGAGGGCTTTATGGACTCAAGTTTTCAAATGAACCAAGATGATAGTAAATTTATTTCGGGGTATAATTTTACCTTGAACGGAGGAGCAGTGAGTTGGAAGATTTCCAAGCAGGAAACAATTGTTGATTCAGTGACATAGGCAGAGTATATAGATATAAGTGAAGCTGCAAAGAAAGCTGTTTGGATGAAAAAGTTCATAACATAACTTGGTGTGGTTCCTAGCATTTGAAAAGCAGTCCCTGTATACTGTGACAACATCGGAGCAGTTACACAGGCTAAGGAACCCAGGTCTCATCAGAAATCCAAACACGTATTGTGGCAATTTCACTTGATCAGGGAGATCATTGAATCAGGAGACGTCACCTTGGAGCGTGTAGACTCTCAAGACAACATTGCAAATCCATTTACTAAAGCTTAAACACAACAGCAGTTTGATCGTCACTTAGAAAAGATGGGTATGAGATACCATGGCGATAGGCTTTAGTGCAAGTGGGAGATTGATAGTAGTGTGCATACAAGTCAATCATGTATGATGATAAAGCACATACTTTATAAATAATCTTATTTATTTATTAATAAAAATATTTATTTATTAAAGGCATTTAATTATCTACATGATGCTGTTTTTATAATATGTAAATAACCCATAGTTTTAAGCAATGCTTTTAGAATCTTGATGTTGATCATGCTAATGAGATTTAAATTTTTAGAAAGATTAAAACTAAAATAGTTCCCAATCGTGGGATTACTAAAAAGGGGATTAGTAAATTCGGATAGATTGGTACATATGTTGCTTGCTCATTGGATGAGGATGATTGATCTCATGATCATTTATGTGGAGACACTAAAGCAAGTATATAGGTGCTTATTGGAGAATAAGTTCACTGAACGTGACTCGCTATGGAATACCTAATGGAGTTTTACTCGCCTGTCAACAGGAATTCCTAATGTGATAGTAGTACAAGTGATCTTTGGACTTGAGATCATCATAGTATCTTGTATGTAATGAATTATACTTGGCTTATTCCTTAAGGCCCTTAGGGTATATGAAAGGGTATGCTTGGGTATCATGAGTTACATATAGAGATAATGAATGATCAATAAAGAATTTACCACTTCTAGTAAAAGAGGAGATATGTCCTATGTGATTCGTTAAATGACAACCCTGGAATCATTGGCCAAGGTGGAATGAAATTAGAAAGGAGTTTCTAATTTGCATTACATGGAGTTGTGCATTTTTTAATGGAAATATATATAACTAAATAAAATAAGACTTAATAGTAAATCTATGTCTTATATATAATTGGGACATTGTATGGTGGAATGATTGAATTGTACAGTAACTATTAACTCACAGGTTCTTTTATGATTAATGTTGAAATCTATATTATCTAGAAAGTCATTGATTGATAGGGAGACTTATCCCTATTGTAGAATAAATGTTATTTATTTAAGTAGATTATTAGTTTAATTTATTTATTTAAATAAGATTAGAATTGTTCTAATTGATTTATACACAACCGGTTTAATATGGAGAACCTAAAGGGTCACACCATAAAAGGAAGAAGAATTATTTAACAAGATAATGACATAATCATAATAATGCATTAAATGTAATTAATTTAATCTATGGTGATAGAATAAATTAAATAGCTTAATGTTTATTATTTAATATTTTAGAAATATTAAATATAAATTAATAAGAGGAGTCTTATTAATATTATTATTATTATTATTTTAATTCTATAGGAGTTTAGGAATTAATTTAATATAAGTAGTCTCACTCATTCCTAATAAGATTAGGAGCCAATTAATTAAAGGAGTTTAATTAATTAATCCCAATATGTTGCGAAGCCCAATTAATTAAAAGAGTTTAATTAATTAATTAAATGAAACCCAATTCTAATTAGATTAGTAGGGTTAACCTAATATCTATATAAGAGAGTCTTATATCAGATATAACAGGTGTTATTCCAAGAGTTGGTGAGTACCACATATTTTTCTACAGAAACTAGAAAAGGGTTTAACCTACCACCCATCTTCCTGAGTTATTTCTCTACCTTGGTGGATCACCTCTAGAGGCCAAACACTTGGGTGGATAACATTGATCAAAGGAAGGAGCCACCACAGGAAAATTCAAGGAGATTAAGAAGAGCAAGGAGTAGAACTCGTATCTGTGGAAGCTAGATTCTACAAGGGTATGATTCTGATTCATCCTTACTTTTCTGTTATTGATAATTGAGCACAAATTATGATCATGGTATGGGTTTGTATAAAAATTTTAAAAACCTATGTATCACATTTTTGCCCTTTAATTGTGTAATTTGATTGCATGTATGCATTACGTACAAACCTAACATGACCCCTGGATAGTCTCATGATACAGTCCTACAGATGTCTTCATCTATCGTCAGCCGTATTTAGCACCTTTCATCTTCATTGATAGCATCTTCTTTGAGATCCTGGTATGACAGTTTGCCTCCCACAGACATGGCGACAGTTGATCAGATGTTGGGGCATTCTTTGGAAGTTTAGCTTTTCAAGTTACACTAAGCTTTGTGGACAGCATGTTATCCTGTTGGATACTTGAGCGCCAGGTTTTCAGATTTGACATCCACGAGCTCAGTCCTACTTTGCAGGAGTATGAGCGTATCACCGGTTTGGCATTGGATCGGCCTAGTGCTGGGATGGCCCTTAGTGACATGAGACAGTAGTTCATAACCATGACTGGTCTAAGATGCAGAGTCGTCACAAATGAGATTATTGAGGCGCATGTGGTGTCTCTGGACTTCTTGATCGATCTCTTTGGCTAACTGGACAGCTACGCGTGATATTCAGGAGACTTTATCATCCTTGCAAATGAGTGGTAATTTGCATGCATGGACGTTTTATTAATGTGCGTCACAGCTTATCTGTACATGCCACTATATATAAACCACCTGGACATTAGCTTGATTATAGTGGTTCGTGCTCTCAGACAGAGTTGTACCATTCTGCCCATGATATTAACCGAGACCTTAAGATCGGCTACATTTTGTCATACCCATCCAGTGAGGTTTTTCAGGGGCAATGCCGTTTTACTATACATGTGGTTTATGACACACTTGAGACCTATCGACACGTTTAGACATCATGGGTACTGCTTTACTCTTGAGATATCCATGTCCTACTACTTTTGGCCGGCGAAGTGTACAGATGCGGCATTCTGGTTGGCCTTTTTTACGGTGATCGAGCATCCCTTTTTGATTTTGCCCTGCTCAGGGCTTAGCTCCCCTTAAAGCTTCATTACTCATGTAGTTGGCATGTATTACCTGCCCCTGGCGGGTTTGAGAGGGGTTACCATGTATCATCCACTGGTTGTTATAAGATAATTTGATCAGTTTCAAGACATCCACCACTTTGAGGGGGCTTTGGATCAGCGGCTAACAGGTTCATCTTTGTCGTCAGCTGACCTGATCAAGATTTATGATTGTTGGACTCGTCATGAGAGGGCTGATTTTTTGACTAGCCATCCGGATCGTTCTCAAGAGTATTATACATGGTTAGAGCAGATATTGCACTGGCTGTGGTTATCCACTCGGAGTCGAGCAGTGATTCAGATGAGGAGGAGCCTATGGAGGACCCTAATTCTCCCACAGAGGACTAGCCGAGCATTGACAGCAACTTTGGTCAGTGGCCCCCCGAGCATTCCTACTGGGACATATCCAACTCTAATCGATTCGTTAGCTCGGATAACCTTTGAGAGGGATCAGGCTAGAGCGCTGATGTTGACAGCCCTTTCTGGTAGGGATGCAGCTTTTTTTGATAGAGACGAGGCTCTAGCTTCCCGGGATGCCACTTTTGTTGAGATTGAGGAGGCTTTAGTTTCCTGGGATACTGCTTTTATTGAGAGGGATGAGGCCATAGCTACCCGGGATGTTTATATTGCTGATAGCACTGCACTCAGGTTATATACACACAACATCATTGCCGATATAAGTGCCTTCATAGATGGCCATAGTAGCACTATGCAGATGGCTGTGGATCTTGTAGCTCGTATGGAGAACGTGGGACATGAGCTTACAGATGCTCCTCCATATTTTGAGAGGGATGCCATGTTGACCTTGCTATCCCGTTTATCCATGGGTTTATAGACTAGCTTTCATTTTCCTGCAAATACTACATCGTGGGACATGAGCTTACATTGTATATATCAAACAGTATTATATAGCAGAGAAATAAATTTTGATTCACTTCCTTGTTGGATATGTATTGTCATTGTTGAGTGATTACCACTTTTTTCATGACTTGCTGATTTTGATGTGTTATGAGCTTCTCCTTGATTGATTGACATTGAGATGTCTGAAAGTACCTCAGCAGGGCCTGTTGATCAGGGAGGCTTGATAGTATTTGGGTTTTATATGGGTTTCGGTGTCTTGGGACTGGTATTTAATAGTGTGACGTCCCCAATTCCGGGTCCCAAAACCTCGGACCTAGTACATTACGATATATCATTTCTATAACTACTGCGAAAGATATAAACATAAATTGTTTATACAATAAACTTTTAAACATAATTTCCAAGGTCTGTTAACCTAACTGATTACCTATATTCAATACTTTATACGACATACAATGTTATTTGCTTTCAATACCATTATAATTTTAACCGTCAGTAATCTAGTCATGGAACTTGTCTTTGCCTTTGCCTGTGTCCAAAGTTTCGTCTTAATTTGATATAGGTATCATGATATAGCAAGGGTGAGCAAAAATTTTGCCCAGCAAGTTTAAGTTCAAAAGAAGATATATCATGATTGAAAGAAAGAATAAACATTTGAATTTTCAACAATATAATAATTGTGAAATAACATGAATCAATAATGCTGAATAACCAACAATGAAAATAAATAAATTCAATTGAACAATATGGTAATGAAGGTGATCAGCCTTTCATACCTGATGAACATATACAATATGCACAACGTGCGAATCAATAAATCATAGATGTGATATAATCAACAATGATTAATCACGAACATGCTTTACAATAACAACTCGAGTTCGAGTTAGGAAACTTGCCTGAACCGTCGATTACTGCTACGCAATTTAAGTTAATCGTTTTATTGAAAAGACCTATCAGTTATAAGATTTCATCTTTCAATTAGTATAACATACTTTATCCCATAATACTATTACTTTAAAAGTAATCTATCTAACACTTAACCACATAGTCAAATATTAGATAACCTTAACACCATACTTATTTACAAGTCTAAACCTAGCACGGATCAAGTCTTTAATAGTATTCAATATATTATACTGAGTGGTTTCCCACAAATAACAAACAAATTCGTCTACACTGTTTTCACAGTGAGTTAGATCGGTTACTAATTCGTATATACTTTCCCCATATGAAGGAATCGTTTAGCCCAGCTACTATACATCAACTATTGTAGAGTACGACTGTACTACTTTAGACTTATCCTTTACTCACTTATAATCTCATCATCTTATATTAAATTGTCTAACATTCAGTCATATAGTGAAGTATTAGACATTTCATTAAAGTCTTAGTACTACGATTGTAATACCCGTGAATTTTCGTATATTATTAAATAATATATTAATGGAAACGAGAATTTATTTGAATATAAATGATTTTGTGTTATGAGAATGATTAATTCAATTATATAAAATTGAATAATTATAATAATTGAGAAATTATGGAGTTTGCGATAAACTCGTTGGGAGCCTTGTGTGGCACAGTGACGTAATATGAGAATGATTATATTAGTTTAAGCAAACAGTTAATCTATATTAATTGTAGAATATTAATTAATTGTTGTGGAATATTAACTGTGATTGATTAATAATATGTGATTATTATTATTGCAAGAAATATAATAATAATAATGAGCAACGTGTTTATAAATATAATAAGATTTATATTAAAGTGATAATTAATCATATAACGGTTAATTAAATTTTATGGAGATTAACAATTATATTGATTGAAATATATAAGCTACATGTTTATGCCTATGTGACAATATGTAGGTAAGTATACATTAAAATAGTACATCATGAATATATGATAAACAATTATTGATTAGTAGAATTTAATAATAAAGGATACAGTGTGATGTGATTATATCCGAGAAAATTATACCAGTATGATAAAAATGTACCTGGATTATATGTGTATAAGTCACACTTACTACATTATGTGAATTATAGTGTGACATTTCAATTAAAGACATATGTGCAAAATATATAAATATATATATATATATATATATATATGTGTAGATAGCCTAAGTATTTAATACATATGTGTATAATGATTTAAGTGTAGTATAGAAGACTGAGTTTGTTTTGCTGGGAGAGTCACTGTCTCCTTCACGTGAAATACACAAGCTATCCTACTCCCCTATTCTTCCTTAAACTCAGTAACATAGGCTAGCAAATGATGAAGAAGGGTGTGGCTATCATGATGGATTTCAACCACCATTATCAACCCCCTAATAACCTCCCCGCAATTCAAATTTCTGTTAGTTTGAAATGGTAGGCAATAACATTGTCTGGATTATAAGTTTTCTATAAATATAACCCATCCTCTTCCTAATTCATTTGCTGAGAATTTTGGGCTAAGTAAGTTAAGAGTTATATATATATATATATATATATATATATATATATCAGTGTCCTTGAGTAGCAGCAAGTTCAGATTCTAGCAGAAGGTATATTACAGTTTCTTTGTTATTCATTTTCGTTTTCTGTCAAAAGTTCAAATTCTTGATTATGCCAAATTGGTTCGTAATTGGTTTGTAGAACCCTTATATTGTTGTTATATGAACATACATACATGATGAAACCACTATATAGCTTTCTTGACTTTCATTTCCATTTTTGCTCTGCAATTTCTGTAAAACATCAAATTCATGAAATTGGTTGGAGTTCATGAAATTGGGAATTGATAAATGGCGATTGACTGTTATATAAGCATATATATATATATATGTGTGTTAGTAAGTTAAAGAAGTCTAATAGCATCTGGGTATGTTGAAATCGACGAAATGGGAAGTTTGGGGACGGTTTTGGCTGTAGTGAACTGAGTCTGCAATGCGGCGCCGCAGCGCCGATGCACAGCATTAGCTGCGCGCTGCAGCGCCACAACGCGTCAGTACCAGCGTCTCCCACGCCGCAGCGCCAATCCCAGGGCATTATGCCCGCGCCGCAGCGCCACCCACGCCGCCGCGCCAGGTTGTGCCTGTTGTTGCCGCGCCGCAGCGCCGGCCTCTGTGTGCAGTTTTCTGCATTCTGCAACAAAACTGTTATGTACTAATTGTTTGATTTTTGTTTAAATAAGCGTGGAAGCATGATTAATACATATATATAAACCTAATGAGGTAATGTAAGCATGTTTTAGTATATTAGCATGCATGGTTAACCAAATGACATATAGTTTGGAAACGAACTTAAAGTTTCCTAAACGAACGTTAACATATATGAAGCATGTTAATATTCTAATTTTTCAAGGCATGTCGGTATGAGGTAGAGATGCATAAAAGACATATTAACTTATGTATATATGGCTCGTAGTATGACAAGAGCATGTTAGACCTCACTATTGAATATATCTAACAAAAATACAAGTTTTGAAGGTTGATATTGACATGTAAAGACCATGTATACATTATGACTTTTCGAGCATGTTTATAGGGCCTTGAAATGCATGAAAAGCATGTTAACTTATATATATAGGTTTCATAAGGAAGCATGGACATGATAGACCTTCTTAATGAACTAAACTAACAAAGTATAAGCTTTAAACGTAAACTTTGGTATGTTATGACGAGAGTTAGAATCTGATAATTTGGACACATGTGATAGTACTCTTAGACTCATTCATGTGTCATGCATGTATATATACCATGATTAGTTGCCGTGATTAAAGTTTAGCATAAACGAAGCATGTTTTCAAGATAATAACAATGCTAGCTACATATATGCGATACGAGTACTCATGAGCATGCCTAACACAAGTTATATGAAAATCTTATGTGTTTAAAAAGCGAGCATGTTAGACCATATGAGTTCGTGTCCTTGAATGGCTTTAAGTATTAACTTAAGAACCTATACCATGTACGATTGGATTTGAAAAAGTTATACAATCATGAAAGTATCCTTTAAATATGAATACATGCTACGTGATATTATAGAATGTTACTTGAACCCGATTTTGACGGTTAACATAAGGGGATGCCTTAACTTGCTAAAATGAAATATATTTAGCATTGATTGCGATCTTATAAGATATGAGAATGTGTTTAAACTCTAAAGGAGGAACGTTAAGGATAGAAATTATATTCTATATAACTTTGTAGCTAGGTAAAACCTAGCTTATGTGTTGATCGTATATTCGAAGATAAAATGTGAAGTTTAATTACATGATTAATGAATATCATATATATACGTAACTGTATTACAATAGGAATTCGAAAGTGTTGATTTGCTTTCGTGGATAAACTACGTTATAGGCAAGTTCGCTTACTTACACTCTTTTAAAGTGCAAGTATCCTAACCGACGCATTTACTTTATGCAAGGAAATCTATGATTGTGCAAGTTTCCTAACTTACACTCTTTTACTGTGCAAGTATCCTATCCTTGTATATTGCGAACTAGTTTTCTACTTAATCGGTTGAATTGAATTAGCATACTTGAACTCTTATTTCATTAAAGCTATTATTCATGTTGAACTTAGTATTGTTCTTGAATATTGTGAAAGTGTCTATGTCATTTGATTCGGCTAGACTTATATTATTGGAAGCAACCCAAACTAATTGATTGGTGCGGGATCTTGTATTTGACTGAGAAGAACAACCTTCTTTGAAGGGAATATATAATTGTCGGAGGACCGACGTGCACACTTGAGTATGATTGATTGTTATGCATAACGAGGGTACTTTAGGCTGATCACCTGCTGTATCTGGTTTTGTTGGATTTTCAGTTTATTACTGTCAATTCTAGTAGAAGTTCATAGTCCTTAGTGGCTGCTCAGTATTCAATTATGTAAAATCTTGAATTGACGTATTATTGAATCATATTAATATTATTCTGTCCTTAGCAACTGTTATTGAGAACTGTTGATATTCTTGTTATCCTTGAACTATCAAACCTTGTTATACCTTTTCGAGAATTGGGAATCTTATTACTCACCCTTATTATATATTATTTGCTGGGCAATTTGTGCTCATTCTTGCTTTCCCTAAAACATTTCAGTTAAGGTAGAGCATGGCGAACCTTCGGGCGTTGATAAGGGCAAGGGCAAGGCTACCAATTAGCTTGTCTCTTATATGTTTTAAATATTTTAATGTTGTATTAAGATGATGTAGTAAGACTGGTTTTGATTATGTTTAAGCTTAAGTTAGGTTATATAATAAGTCGTTAATTGATATTATTATGTAATCTATTAAGTACTGTAGGTTGCGAGACTTGGAGGAATAATTATAATAAATCATTGTAAATTATTCTAGAATAGATTTTTCGCTGTGATCGTGTGATATTTAGTTATTATTATCGTAATGTATTACCATGAGCACGTGATGAACCGAATTCGAGAGACCAAGTGGCGGTCCTGGAATTTGGGGGCGTCACAGGTTGGTATCAAAGATGTAGTTATAAACCTTAGGAATGAGGGTCCTTAGACTATAACTTAGGCGAACTTAGAAGTTAGGAAGGAGATAAATCTCATGTAGAGTTTTCCTTGAGAGGCTTAGTCTGTTATGAAATGTAACTTCATTCTATACAATGAACTTATGTTTTATTTAACATTCTAATGGAGTTGCTGTTTGTTTGTCTTGTGTTTGTGATTGTAGGATGACAGACACAGGTGTACCTAGTAGAGTGACAGAGGAGGAGCCCAAGGATATACATGTAGTATACGAGGCACCTATAGAGGCTGTGCCAGTACAGGCAGTTGTACCGTTCGAGTCTGACGGCGAGGACGAGATTGAGATTGAGTCTGATCTAGAGGAGGAGCCGATGGAGGACAAGACGATAGAGGATGAGCCAGTAGAGGACTCGAATGAGGCTACTATAGACGAGCAGATGTTAGGAGAGTACGAGGAGCGGATCCTAGAGTTAGACTGCAGGGTCTAGGAGCTGGAGGCAGAGGCCCAAGAGAGAGAGTCCGAGTTCCAGAAGCTGAGAGACTGAGGACCACCAGAGGAAGCTGGCTATGCAAGAGTTAGAGGTGGAGATTGCCTACCGTAGGGAGGCAGGGATCCAGATGGGGACTCTGTTTCACAGGTCAGTGGCTAGGAATGTAGATTTGGCAGAGAAGCTAGAAGAGGTTGAGCAGAGGGAACTGAGTGAGAAGACTGAGAAAGAGGCACTCCGTACTCAGCTAGAGTTGGAGGTGATGGATAGGTTACACTTCGAGGAGAAGTGGGAAGCGTCCAATGAGAGAGCTGACGACCTTGAGGACGAGGTCAGGTGCAAGAAGAGAAAGATGAACAAGATGGGGTATGTGTTCCGTTCAGCTTTTGAAAGGGTGATTGTTGGTGTGTACCACTACTCGGCAGAATAGGGACAGACTCTACATACCTTGAGCCGAGAGCTGGTTGTGTATATAGCACAGTTGGAGTACAAGATCGCAGTGGAGCGCGGGATGATGTGATGAGATTTCCTTAGTCAGTCTAGTGGTAGTACTAGTTGTGTCTTTATGTATTGTATATACTATGTTGTAGTCCCAATCTTTTGTGTAAGATGTGGGATAATGATGTGAACCCCGTGTTAGCTTTTGTTAGAGGGGTAGTATGGTAGTAGGTTGGTATATTCCCTAGTCTTTTGTGATATTAGGGATATATGTGATAACATTTATAGCAGTATGCTAGGAAAATCATGTAATGAAACGACTTGGCATATGAATATAAATGAAGTTTATTTCGAAAACGTGTTATAGATTTATTCTTTTAAGTATTAGAAGAAATACTTAAGTAATATACTTGAATAATATTAAAATGGAAACTTGTGATGCAGATAATGCCGCCCAGACGTAGATTGACTGCACCCGAAGAATCTATTAACAACGAGAGGGAACAAGTAGACCCGATCCAGAAACTGGTAGACTTGTTAGGAGAAGCCTTAAGGGGAAAGAACAATGAACCCATTCGCCCGAACCCTCAGACTGTGCCAGTAACAACCTTTAAAGACTTTAAGAGTGTAGGACCCCCAGAGTTCGAGGGAACTACCGACCCAATCATCGCATAAACGTGGATCAAAGAGATCGAAAAAGCTTTCACTATAGCTAGCGTAGGCGAAGATCAGAAGACAGTGTTTGCCACGTACATGATTAGGGGAGAAGCGAACTACTGGTGGGAGGCTAATCAACAAAGAGCTGGAGAAGGGATAATAGCTTGGGACAAGTTTAAGACGCTGTTCTTCGAGAATTACTTCCTGAAGAGTATGAAGAATCGGATGGAGGTGAAATTCCTAGAGTTAAAATAAGGTGAGATGACGGTGGCGCAATACGCGGCTAGGTTTAACGAACTAGCACGATTTGCGGAGCACCAAGTTGGTGATGAAGAGAGAAAGGCTAGACGTTTCGAACAAGGGTTGAAGCCGTGGCTGTTTAATAAGGTATCAGTTCTTCAAATTGATTCCTTTGCAACACTACTGGAGAAGGCAATCATTGCGGAAGGTGGCAGTGAGGCCTTAAGTCTGTATAACAAAGAAAAGAAAGGAAAGAATGCTGGAGGAGAGAATCGTACGGGAGGAAGCAGTAGCGGAGGAAGCAACTTGGGAAAAAGAAAGTGGGAGAATAACAACAATAACAAAAACAACAATAATCAATCAGGGAATTTTCATGGAGGTTTCAAGAAGAGGGCTGAAGGATGCCCGAAGTGTGGGAAGAATCATCAGGGCGAGTGCTGGAAGGGACGTGACACTTGCTACAACTGCGGACAGGAAGGGCACATCTCGCCCAACTGTCCGAAACCAAAGAAGATACAAGGATGCTTTGCATGTGGCTCGACGGAGCACCGAATTAAGGACTGCCCAAAGAAGGGAAGTGGCGGGGGTAGTAATCAGCAAGGAGGCAACAAACTGATGATCGGTGGACCGGCACAATCCAACCGCCCAACCGCCAGAACCTTTAACATGACCGTCCAAGACGCCGTGGCTGCGAAGGACGTGGTGTCAGGTATAATCCCAATCAATGATATAAATGCTTATGTATTATTTGATTCGGGTGCCACCTGTTCTTTTGTATATGAAGAATTTGCTAGTAGACTTAGTACACCCCGAGAACGATTAGAAAATCCTTTGATCATAGAAGTTGCTAATAAGGAAGTGATCCCTGTAGAATACATTTATCGAGATTGTCACGCAAATATTAGAGAACATGAACTGAGCGTAGACTTGATTCCTATTAGATTGGGAGAATTTGACGTAATACTAGAAATGGATTAGTTGTATAACCATGCTACGATAATTGACTGTCAGAACAAATGTGTGAACCTTCAGCCTCCGAGTAAGTCTAAGGTAGTGTTTTATGGTAGCTCATCGCTTAAGCAATCGTGTTGCGTTACGATGATGTAGGCCAAGAAATTGTTAAGGAAATGATGCGTAGGATATTTAGCTTACATCGTTGATACTCAGAAAAAGGGAGTAGAAATTAAGGATATATCCGTAGTGAATGAATTTCAAGATGTATTTCCAGACGATCTGCCTGGTCTTCCGCCAGACAGGGAAATCGAACTCATAATAGACTTAGCATCGGGAACGGCACCGATTTCGAAAGCTCTATATCGTATGGCGCCAGTAGAAATGAAGGAATTGATTATACAATTGCAAGAGTTGTTGGATAAGGGTTACATTCGACCGAGTGTTTCTCCTTAGGGAGCACCAGTACTATTCGTTAAAAAGAAGGACGGATCGATGAGGCTCTGTATCGATTATCGAGAATTAAACAGAGTAACGATCAAGAACCGATATCCGCTACCGAGGATAGACGACTTGCTTGATGAACTGAAGGGAGCAAAGTGTTTCTCAAAGATCGACCTACGAACAGGATGTCATCAACTGAAAGTGAGGGATGAGGACATACCAAAGACTGCGTTTTGAACCCGTTATGGACACTACGAGTTTTTGGTAATGTCATTTGGATTGACTAATGCTCCGGCAGCATTTATGGACTTGATGAACCGAGTTTTCAAGACATACTTGGATAAATTTGTAGTGGTTTTTATCGATGACATTTTGATCTACTCGAAGACAGAGGAAGAACACGCCGAACATCTAAAGATTATTTTGGAGGCACTAAGGAAGGAGAAGATGTATGCAAAATTTTCTAAGTGCGAATTTTGGATGGAGAAGGTTCAATTCTTAGGCCACATGGTGGATAATAATGGAATCTCTATAGACCCTGCGAAGGTTGAAGCAGTAAGTAATTGGGAACAACCGAAAACACCGACGGAGGTGAGAAGCTTTTTAGGGTTAGCTGGGTACTATCAGAGATTTATCCAAGATTTTTCTAAGATAGCAACCCCGTTGACCAATTTGACTAGAAAGACGGTGAAATTTGTATGGACCGACAAATGTGAAGAGAGTTTTCAGGAGTTGAAGAAGAGATTGAGCTAAGCACCTGTATTATCATTACCAGATGATGCGGGAAATTTTGTGGTGTATAGTGATGCATCGCACAAGGGACTTGGCTGTGTGCTTATGCAGCACGGCAAGGTCATTGCATATGCATCACGACAATTAAAGGATTACGAAAAATGATACCCTACTCACGACTTAGAGTTAGCGGCAGTAGTTTTTGCGTTAAAGATATGGAGGCATTATTTGTACGGAGAAAAATGTGAGATATACACGGACCATAAAAGTCTGAAGTATATCTTCACACAGAAGGAGTTGAACATGCGGCAGAGGAGATGGTTAGAATTAATCAAAGACTATGATTGCGATATTCTTTATCACCTGGGAAAGGCGAATATGGTTGCCGACGCTCTGAGCAGGAAAGGAAGGGAGAAGTTGTTTAATTTGACGACTCAGGAAGAATTAATAAGAGAGATGGAGAAATTGGAAATAGAAGTGAAAGAACCAAAGAAGCCTAGAGAGAAGTTGTTTGTAGTGGGAGCTCATCCGACATTGTTGGATAGAGTAAAGGAAGCCCAGGAAAAGGATGAAGAGTGTGAGAAAATTCGAAAGAGGATCACGGAAAATGAGGAAGAAAAATTTCAAATGGATAAAGACGGTATTTTGAGATTTGAAGGAAGAGTATGGGTACCAGCGGTAACCGAGTTGAGGGAAGAGATTTTGCACGAGGCACACAATACGACATATTCCGTTCATCCGGGAGGCACAAAGATGTACCGAGATCTAAGGCAACATTTTTGGTGGCCCAATTTAAAACGGGAAGTCGCAGAGTGCGTCAGTAGATGTTTGACTTGCCAACGCGTTAAAGCAGAACATCAGCGGCCGAGTGGTTTACTACAACCGTTGGAAATACCAGAGTGGAAATGGGAGCATATTACGATGGACTTCGTGGTAGGACTTCCAGCTACGCAGAAAGGTTATGATGCCATTTGGGTTATCGTGGATCGACTAACCAAGACCGCACATTTTCTACCAATCATGATCCGCTACAGTTTGAACCAATTAGCAAGTCTATATGTAAAAGAGATTGTTTCCCGACATGGAGTGCCGGTATCAATTATCTCTGATCGAGATCCGCGCTTCACGTCCAATTTTTGGAAGAGTTTGCAAGAAAGAATGGGAACGCAGTTGAGGTTGAGTACAGCTTACCATCCTCAGACAGATGGACAGAGTGAGCGAATAATACAAATGCTGGAGGACATGCTTAGGACTTACGTGATGGATTTTAAAGGAAATTGGGACGACCACGTACCCTTAGTAGAATTCACATATAATAATAGCTACCATGCGAGTATCGGCATGCCACCATACGAAGCTCTTTACGGAAGAAAGTGCAGAACGCCATTATATTGGGACGAAGTCGGAGAACGAAAAATACTCGGACCAGAGCTAGTACAACAAACCGCAGACGTGGTGACAGTGATAAGAGCAAGATTAGTAGCAGCTCAAGATCGCCAGAAGAAATACGCAGATTTGCATAGGCAGGACCGAGACTTCAAAGTCGGCAGTTTTGTATTCTTGAAAGTATCTCCATTGAAAGGAAAGATCCGTTTCGGCAAGAAAGGAAAATTGAGTCCAAGATTTATAGGACCGTTCGAAATACTGAAGCGAGTGGGCGAAGTGGCATACAAAGTTGCGTTACCACCCGAGTTGGAGCACATCCACAATGTGTTCCACATTTTCGTGTTGCGACCGTACAAGGCCGACTACAAGCACGTGATTTCTTACGAGCCCATTCAAGTGGAGAAGAACTTGGCGTATGAAGAAATTCCTGTTCAGATATTAGATAGGAAAGAGCAAACTTTGAGAAATAAAATTATTTCGTCTGTAAAAGTACTTTGGCGTAACCACGATGTCGAGGAGGCAACGTGGGAGTTAGAAGATAGGATGATGAAGGACTATCCCCATCTATTCGTGTAACCTTGTAGCAATTCCGGGACAGAATTTTTATAAGGGGGGGAGGATGTAATACCCGTGAATTTTTGTATATTATTAAATAAATATATTAATGGAAACGAGAATTTATTTGAATATAAATGATTTTGTGTTATGAGAATGATTAATTCAATTATATAAAATTGAATAATTATAATAATTGAGAAATTATGGAGTTTGCGATAAACTCGTTGGGAGCCTTGTGTGGCACAGTGACGTAATATGAGAATGATTATATTAGTTTAAGCAAACAGTTAATCTATATTAATTGTAGAATATTAATTAATTGTTGTGGAATATTAACTGTGATTGATTAATAATATGTGATTATTATTATTGCAAGAAATATAATAATAATAATGAGCAACGTGTTTATAAATATAATAAGATTTATATTAAAGTGATAATTAATCATATAACGGTTAATTAAATTTTATGGAGATTAACAATTATATTGATTGAAATATATAAGCTACATGTTTATGCCTATGTGACAATATGTAGGTAAGTATACATTAAAATAGTACATCATGAATATATGATAAACAATTATTGATTAGTAGAATTTAATAATAAAGGATACAGTGTGATGTGATTATATCCGAGAAAATTATACCAGTATGATAAAAATATACCTGGATTATATGTGTATAAGTCACACTTACTACATTATGTGAATTATAGTGTGACATTTCAATTAAAGACATATGTGCAAAATATATAAATATATATATATATATATATATATATATATATATGTGTAGATAGCCTAAGTATTTAATACATATGTGTATAATGATTTAAGTGTAGTATAGAAGACTGAGTTTGTTTTGCTGGGAGAGTCACTGTCTCCTTCACGTGAAATACACAAGCTATCCTACTCCCCTATTCTTCCTTAAACTCAGTAACATAGGCTAGCAAATGATGAAGAAGGGTGTGGCTATCATGATGGATTTCAACCACCATTACCAACCCCCTAATAACCTCCCTGCAATTCAAATTTCTGTTAGTTTGAAATGGTAGGCAATAACATTGTCTGGATTATAAGTTTTCTATAAATATAACCCATCCTCTTCCTAATTCATTTGCTGAGAATTTTGGGCTAAGTAAGTTAAGAGTTATATATATATATATATATATATATATATATCAGTGTCCTTGAGTAGCAGCAAGTTCAGATTCTAGCAGAAGGTATATTACAGTTTCTTTGTTATTCATTTTCATTTTCTGTCAAAAGTTCAAATTCTTGATTATGCCAAATTGATTCATAATTGGTTTGTAGAACCCTTATATTGTTGTTATATGAACATACATACATGATGAAACCACTATATGGCTTTCTTGACTTTCATTTCTATTTTTGCTCTGCAATTTCTGTAAAACATCAAATTCGTGAAATTGGTTGGAGTTCATGAAATTGGGAATTGATAAATGGCGATTGACTGTTATATAAGCATATATATATATATATGTGTGTTAGTAAGTTAAAGAAGTCTAATAGCATTTGGGTATGTTGAAATCGACGAAATGGGAAGTTTGGGGACGGTTTTGGCTGTAGCGAACTGAGTCTGCAATGCGGCGCCGCAGCGCCGATGCACAGCGTTAGCTGCGCGCTGCAGCGCCACAATGCGTCAGTACCAGCGTCTCCCACGTCGGAGCGCCAATCCCAGGGCATTATGCCCGCGCCGCAGCGCCACCTGCGCCGCCGCGCCAGGTTGTGCCTGTTGTTGCCGCGCCGCAGCGCCGGCCTCTGTGTGCAGTTTTCTGCATTCTGCAACAAAACTGTTATGTACTAATTGTTTGATTTTTGTTTAAATAAGCGTGGAAGCATGATTAATACATATATATAAACCTAATGAGGTAATGTAAGCATGTTTTAGTATATTAGCATGCATGGTTAACCAAACGACATATAGTTTGGAAACGAACTTAAAGTTTCCTAATCAAACGTTAACATATATGAAGCATGTTAATATTCTGATTTTTCAAGGCATGTCGGTATGAGGTAGAGATGCATAAAAGACATATTAAATTATGTATATATGGCTCGTAGTATGACAAGAGCATGTTAGACCTCACTATTGAACATATCTAACAAAAATACAAGTTTTGAAGGTTGATATTGACATGTAAAGACCATGTATACATTATGACTTTTCGAGCATGTTTATAGGGCCTTGAAATGCATGAAAAGCATGTTAACTTATATATATAGGTTTCATAAGGAAGCATGGACATGATAGACCTTATTAATGAACTAAACTAACAAAGTATAAGCTTTGAACTTAAACTTTGGTATGTTATGACGAGAGTTAGAATCTGATAATTTGGACACATGTGATAGTACTCTTAGACTCATTCATGTGTCATGCATGTATATATACCATGATTAGTTGCCGTGATTAAAGTTTAGCATAAACGAAGCATGTTTTCAAGATAATAACAACTGCTAGCTACATATATGCGATACGAGTACTCATGAGCATGCCTAACACAAGTTATATGAAAATCTTATATGTTTAAAAAGCGAGCATGTTAGACCATATGAGTTCGTGTCCTTGAATGGCTTTAAGTATTAACTTAGGAACCTATACCATGTACGATTGGATTTGAAAAAGTTATACAAGCATGAAAGTATCCTTTAAATATGAATACATGCTACGTGATATTATAGAATGTTACTTGAACCCGATTTTGACGGTTAACTTAAGGGGATGCCGTAACTTGCTAAAATGAAATATATTTAGCATTGATTGCGATCTTATAAGATATGAGAATGTGTTTAAACTCTAAAGGAGGAACGTTAAGGATAGATATTATATTCTATATAACTTTGTAGCTAGGTAAAACCTAGCTTATGTGTTGATCGTATATTCGAAGATAAAATGTGAAGTTTAATTACATGACTAATGAATATCATATATATACGTAACTGTATTACGATAAGAATTCGAAAGTGCTGATTTGCTTTCGTGGATAAAATACGCTAAAGGCAAGTTCTCTTACTTACACTCTTTTAAAGTGCAAGTATCCTAACCGACGCATTTACTTTATGCAAGGAAATCTATGATTGTGCAAGTTTCCTAACTTACACTCTTTTACTGTGCAAGTATTCTATCCTTGTATATTGCGAACTAGTTTTCTACTTAATCGGTTGAATTGAATTAGCATACTTGAACGCTTATTTCATTAAAGCTATTATTCATGTTGAACTTAGTATTGTTCTTGAATATTATGAAAGTGTCTATGTCATTTGATTCGGCTAGACTTATATTATTGGAAAGCAACCCAAACTAATTGATTGGTGCGGGATCTTGTATTTGACTGAGAAGAACAACCTTCTTTGAAGGGAATATATAATTGTCGGAGGACCGACGTGCACACTTGAGTATGATTGATTGTTATGCATAACGAGGGTACTTTAGGCTGATCACCTGCTGTATCTGTTTTTGTTGGATTTTTAGTTTATTACTGTCAATTCTAGTAGAAGTTCATAGTCCTTAGTGACTGCTCAGTATTCAATTATTTAAAATCTTAAATTGACGTATTATTGAATCATATTGATATTATTCTATCCTTAGCGACTGTTATTGAGAACTGTTGATATTCTTGTTATCCTTGAACTATCAAACCTTGTTATACCTTTTCGAGAATTGGGAATCTTATTACTCACCCTTATTATATATTACTTGCTGGGCAATTTGTGCTCATTCTTGCTTTCCCTAAAACATTTCAGTTAAGGCAGAGCATGGCGAACCTTCGGGCGTTGATAAGGGCAAGGGCAAGGCTACCAATTAGCTTGTCTCTTATATGTTTTAAATATTTTAATGTTGTATTAAGATGATGTAGTAAGACTGGTTTTGATTATGTTTAAGCTTAAGTTAGGTTATGTAATAAGTCGTTAATTGATATTATTATGTAATCTATTAAGTACTGTAGGTTGCGAGACTTGGGGGAATAATTATAATAAATCATTGTAAATTATTCTAGAATAGATTTTCCGTTGTGATCGTGTGATATTTAGTTATTATTATCGTAATGTATTACCATGAGCACGTGATGAACCGACTTCGAGAGACCAAGTGGCGGTCCTGGAATTTGGGGGCGTCACAACGATTATACTTTGATAATCTTTAATCATGTCATAATTTATACTTATAAGTTTTTCCTTTATATGTTATCTTAGTAAACTAGATAACATCACAGTAAACTGAAATACTATTTCAGTAACCCAAATAACATTTCAGCATCTTGAAATCATTATTTCAGCAGACCATAATCAACTTCAGCAGACTGAATTCAATTTCAGCAATCCAAAATCAAATTCAGTACCCTTGATTCCTTTTTCAGCAGATTATACACATAATATAGTTCATTGAATACCAAATTCAACAACTATATTTAAAAATAACTTAATTCTCTTATTTTAAATTCCCCTTTAATATTATTAATTATTTAATAATATTTTAAGCTAAGGTTATTAACCTTTTCATATCATTTTAGTTAAATATTAGTAATAATATTTCAATCCAATATTATTAGTCATATAAAAATAATTTAAGTCATTAATCACATTAATAAACAATTTATTTCAATTACTTTCTTTTCCTTAATTAATTCCTTTAAGCACTCTAAAATGCCACACACATATTAACTCTTCACAACCGACCCAAACCTTCATCATAAATCTGCATAACACATGCTTAAGAGTCTCAAGTCGAAAAACTATATTTTCTATATTTTTCGAAATCATATATTTAATTTAATCCATTTATCCATAAATCACCATTTATATGAAAAATACCAAATCAGTTCCAAAATAAAATATTTTTTGGAATTTGGAAGAATATAGGTATATTGAACATATATTTTTTTCAGAATTTTTAAAATACATTTACTATATTTAAATAGTCCATAATAACCAAATCTTCTCAGATTTATCATAAAACAAGATTAGCTCCAAAAATTCTGACATTTTCAGGGTAAGCTCCTTTTATACACATGTATTTCCAGTAAAAATTTTGTAATTTTTGGACTTATACACAGAGAGTTATTCGGGTAGCTTGTCAAAAGTAGTCTTTATCCGTAAAATGCATAACTCTCAAATCGTATGGCCAAAAATTCTCAAATTTTTACAGGACCTATCTAACCTCTGATATTATCACTTCAAATTTTCCTCAAATTTTTAAAGCACAAAAAGTGGACGAAAATACCCTCGTTTTAGACTGACCTAAAATAGTTTATTCCTTTTCTAGAAAAATGGGACTATTTTGGCTAAAAAAGCCACTACGGCTTGTCAACACATGATTTTTGAGTTCTATTACTTGGGTTCACTAGTCAACACCTATATCTACCACCCCCTTTTGACGGATCGTGAAAAGAAGGCGTAGATTAAAAACGGTGGACATCTAAAGTACATAAAATTTAGGGTTTTATAAACTAGAAAATTTATTTTTCTTTTCTTTTCTTTTCAAAATAAATCAACACCCAATATGGGTAGATCCATACTTGAATCCATATAAAATACATAGATTAAAGGGTTTTACACTTCCATATCAAAACCCCTTTTCATCAATTTTCAAAAAGAAAGGGAAGTAAAGTTTAGGAATTAGGATTATACCTCTTCCTCCCTCTAAGGGCTGCCGCCCCTCTCTCCCTTTTCTTTCTTCTCCCACCCGATCACTCTCTTGTTCTCTCTCTTGTTCCTTTTATCTTTTCCTATCTTATCTTTTCTTCTTATCTTTTCTTTCTTTTTACCCGGCCACATGTGGCCCTTCCATATCCACAATATCTATTCTCTTTCTTTCTGTTATGATTAAGTTATAGCTTGCAAGCAATTCCAAAGGTGGTGGCACCATTAATAAATTGACACCTCACCAAACACTTATCTAATAAAGTAAATATACTCATCACATTATTCTCCCATTTCTTCTCCTTATCCCATCCGGCCACATGGCCTTGTACATCCAACAATTAATTTGTTTTATTTTAAGCTTATATAATGACTAAAATCTCCCTTTTTAAATGAGCTAAACTTTGGGCTTTTAATTAAATACTTATTGGGCTTGCACTTTTATTATTTTTGCTTACTAAATAAATTGGGCTTGGGCTTCCACCCAACATTAAATTGGGTCATTATAATACTTGTCCCATACATAATATATTGGCTAGTTTAATTATTTAATTGCCCTTAAATCACTTTATCTATAAGTCTCATACTTAATTAAATAATTGTGCTCGTTATTTAACTTTTTGGGCCATAAAATCAACGTAGTCCCATACTCTCTAATTTTTATCATATCCTAATCATTTAGTTAGGGTTTTATTACACACCTTTGTAAATAAATTCCTAACTCCTATATCTTTAATTTCACAACCCAATTAGACTTGCTTTACTTAGGTTATAACATTAATTATTTGAGATGTATAAAATAAATCTCTTAGATTATTTAATTACTCTACCTAATATATATATATTAGGTTACACAACCTTATTATTAATATCCTTCAAGTACAATTTAATTCTAGGGTTTAAAAATTTTGTAACCCGTATATTCTATATTCTCATTCGAATAATAAACCATAGAGGTTATTCTTTAAATTTTTTAAATTATACCTCAAATTCTCATCTAGGTTTTATCATTTAACCATTATTTTAATTATTTAAAATCTTATAAATTTTTAAGTTGTCACAAATAGGGTTTTGTTTTTTCTTGAAGGTCAGACCATGCCATAAATGGATGTCTACGTACTCCCGGGTTGAGAGAGATCAGGTCATTCGTAGTTTAGGCTTGGCCTGAATGGTTTGAAAAATGTTTATTTTGGGGGTTTGAGCTTGGTTTAATCGGTTTTCAAAATTTTTTATTTGGTTTGACCGCACCGTAAATGGCTGCCTACGTACTCTCGGATTGAGGGAGATCAGATCATTCGTAGTTCAGGCTTCTAGTGAAAACCTGAATTGATTTGATTGATTTTTCCATATGACTAGGATGATGGCTTGCAGGTGCTTCAGACATAGTACCTCTTCACGATGTATGAATTGATGAGCTGGGGAAATTCTTTCCCATCCATTTCTTGCAATCTGATGGCTCCTCCTGTCAACACTTCTTTGATAATGAAAGGGCCTTCCCAATTTGGGGCAAACTTTCCTTTGGCTTCATCTTGATTGGCAAGGACTTTCTTCAGTACTAAGTCATTTTCTTTGAATTGTCGGAGTCAAACTTTCGTGTTGTATGATCGGGCAATCCTTTGCTAATATAATTGCCCGTGAAAGATGGATGTAGCCCTTTTTTCATCTATCAGGGATAACTGGTGGTATCGCTCTTGCAACCACTATTCTTCTTCCATCTTAGCATCTATTAACATTGTAAGGACCGTAAATTTTATACTATTATATTTCTAAGAATAAAATTTTTATTTTATTATTATCAGTATTGTTATCATTGTGACCATGCGTGAGATGAATTTAGCGTCTTAGTCAAGTGAGTTATTTCAAATAGGCTAAGTAATGTAAAGGTGGCAAAGATGGATAATTGATCAAAACCCTAAGTTGAATAAGGATTATTAAATCAATACGGTTATTATTATAATTATATTTATAATTATGGTAGGTACATTATGTGATTAATGATTAGGTGTTGATCAGATGAGGCATATGTTGATTAGAAAACCCTAATTCCATATTTGGGAATATACACGCTAAATGGTAACCCTAACCCTACTAAGAAACCCTAACCCTAATTAAGGTTATAAATACGAAATTATGACTTAATATATTGAATATTATGAGATTAATACTAAGTATAATTATAAAGAAATATATTTGTAAAAATCTTGTTAGGAAACCCTAATTAAGAATTAAGAAATCCTAACTCTAATATCAAGCCCTAATCTTATCTATTAAACCCTAATTACGATTAACAAACCCCTAATGATTAAAACTTAAAGGATAGATTTTAGAGTTTTAGAAGTATATAAAATGACTAAATTACCCTTAAAATTTATTATGAAATTACCCAATTAACCTTAATAGGTGTGAAATGACCAAAATACCCTTTTTCTTACTTTTAAGCAAAAGATACATCAAATCTTGGTGAATCTTCACTCAAAGATTTTCCATGTGCTAAAATTACCCACACCAGCCACAAAGTGACACCTAAGTTCAGCCACGTTATTTTAATTATTTTTAAATATTATTATTAATTTTCAAAATAAAATATCGCTATAGGCTATAGCGACAGTATCCGTCGCTGTTGGTGTTCTTATCAGCTGAAGAACACGCTGGTCAACGTCTTGGACCCTCGTTTGACTTGATTTAATTTTCAATCTATTCAATTTCTGGGCAGATAAGTGTATCAATATTGTAGTGTTGGTGTAGTAGTACAAGTCTATGGCAATTTCAGTGTCTAACAACATCATTACAAGATTATATGGGCGGTCAAACCACTGGGCCAATGATGTTCTTCATTTTTGGGTTACCCAAAAATGAGAAGTCAAGGTCAGTCAACGACCTTGCAGCCCTTATATCTTGCAACCGGTTCATAGTTTAGGTAGTTTGTTAGTCAGGGTGTTGTAGAGTAACTATCAGAGTACAAAAGTGTAGCACTTAGAGAGTCTATACATCACAAGGAAGCAAGATTTGGGCCTCTAAATATCTTGTCAGAATGCTGCTTGGGATTTCTGGGTTACCCAAAAATACAAGCTGAACGGTCAACGTAGTTTGACCTTTAATATCTTTCAATCTGGGCATGATCAAGGTGTTAGAGTGCTCTAAGTGTGTAGTTCACATAACAAGGTATAATCTAAAAAACTTTTAACTCCTTAACAGTTCATCAGCTACGAGATCCAAGCCGGTCAAACGGCTGTCAGACCTTTTTCTTCAGTTTTCTGGAAATTCTAGAAAACCGTTTTCTGTGTTCGGTCAACGCAATTTGACTATGAATAACTTTTAATCTACTGATCCAATGGACCTGATTCCTCTTGCAGATTATTAACCTCATGTCATACTACAACTCCAACAGCTTAAACATGTCATATGATTATCTGAGAAAGATCTATAAGGCCTGACATTCGGATGTCAGACTACTTTTTAGATTTTTAACTGTTTTCTTAAATCTTCATTTTTGTGTATTTAAATATTATGGATTCATGTTTAACCAATCCAGATCACTTATTAATATATTATTTAACATATATAAACACTAGAACAAAAATTCTATTGTAGCTTTAAAGATCTAGCTTAGATTAGGGTTTTTACCTTTTTTGAAGAACTTTTAATTTTCCTCTTTTGATTCTGACTTTGGTTTGCTATAGAATGATTACGGACCTCAATAAGAGATATTGTAGATATAAATTTCGTATTCTTAGAGAGGAGAGACATAGCTATGTTTAGAAACCTAAAGTTAGGGTTTTTCTTAATCTTTAAACCATTTTTACAAGCTAAGCTTTGATTCAATGTATGTGCACCACACACACGCAGATAAAAAAGGGAAATTTTGAAAATATTTGAAGTACATCTTAAACCTTCTACTGTCCCCAGCAGAGTCGCCACCTGTCGACGTCTGAAAAAATCTTTAGATAGATCTTCCCTTCCTTAATTTTTGTGTTTTCTACCCTTGTTTGTCTTATATATTTTTATGAAGGGTGAATTTTTAGGAAAAGGCCATCATGTATCATGTCGACGATTTAAACGGTTTTACAGAGTCGCCAGTTAGTATATTTAAAATGGTTGTACCAACTCAACCGAATTTTGTTCGGGGGCTTGATTAAGCGGGAGAAAGGTGTAAGGCACCCACCCCCCCCCGACTTCCGTAAAACACGGTTACTGCATCTTTTTAATTTTTCCATTTTTATTTGCAATGTGTGTGTGTGTGTGTGTGTGCTTAAAGTAGTTAAGCCTACATGTTTGATTAGAAGTAGTGTCGTGCTTCGTTGGAACTATATACGAAGGGTTTGATTTCATGAAAAGTTCATTTTTTAGACAAGTTATGAAAATGACGTTTTGAAAGATGGTTTTCAAACCCTTTCGCTCGCATAGGAATTGAAGCCTTTTGATACTTTCATTTTTATTTTTTGCCTTTGACTGATTTTGATTTTATTGTCGGGATGCTAATCATCCTCAACCAAAAAATGTATATACAAGTGCCGGTCTTCTTATGGGCATGACAGCCAACAAAGTGACTCGAGCACTACAAACCATAACTTCACTATGCTGAGACCTTAAATCCGAATAACCGTTTTAAGGTCCCTCTGATTTACATTTACAAGAAAAAACTGGCAGGATGTATTTACAATGTAAAGTTATCCATAATGGGAATCGAATTTAGATCCGTGTGGTTGATCTTAGATCCCATGATTCCTAGGCTCACAGAATAATATCAAAAAGCCTACACAACAAAGATATCGACATAAAGTGCAAATTATACTCTAGACGTCTCAATACAAAGGATTTATCAGTTAAATCCTTGCATGCGCATAGCCGAAGCTTCTCGTTCCCAATAGATATGGATCTAGGGTCGCGTAGTTGCTTTAATATTTATAAAAAAACAAGAAAGAAAGCTAGATTTAAATAAATCTTAGCCATTCTAGCTTAACGGTTCTGGTTTGACCGCTTTTGAACCGGTTGAAAGTTAGAAATGGTTAGATTTAGATGAATCTAATCCACAAAATTTAATTAGAACAGATTCATATCAAATGAATAATTAAAACAAATATTTAATCACACTGAATAAAGAATATATATATATATATATATATATATATATTTATATATATATATATATATATATATATATATACAGTTAGTTATATATATATTAAAGCTGAAAAGGCCGCAGATTAGCAATCCAGGCCAAACAAGTTAGTATAAATATATATATATATATATATATATATATATATATGAAAGTGATAAAAAGCTACGGATTAGCAATCCAGGCTTAACAAAATGAAATGTTAATATATATATAGTTAGTTATATATATTAAAGTTGAAAAAGCCAAGGATTAGCACTCCAAGCCGAACAAGTTAGTATATATATATATATATATATATATATATTAAAGCTGAAAAGGCTAAGGATTAGCAATCCAGACCGAACAAGTTAGTATATATATATATAAGCGGTAAAAAGCCACGGATTAGCAATCCAGGCTATGCAAGCAAAAAAAAACTTATATATATATACTTATACATACTTAAAAGTAAGCTAAAAAGGCTACGGATTTGAAATTCAGGCGAAACCAGAAGCTATAAATTTGTATTTACGTTCACATATATATGATAAAGTAGTGAATAGCTTCAGATCGTAAAAAAAACTTACAATGTGCAGCGCTACGGGCTTTATGCCACTCGGAGGGCTTCAAAACTCTGTTTCCACTGGTTAAAACTTGATATGTTAGAGAATATACGTATGCAAATATATTGGAAGAATAAAATTGAAGTTTGGAGTGCTATAGGTAGGGCTAATAGTCGAAATGAGCGAAGTTTTTTTGCTTTTTTGCTTTTTTTTCTTCTTTTTTTTGCTAAGGTGGGGGGGTCTTATTTATAGACCAAAATAGTCGTAGGTCTACTCGCGACAGCTGCGGGTATAGGTACGGCTCCCCGAGTTGGCCCCGCTCCCGTGGGTCCCGTTGCCTCAAAGTACGTGCACTCCAACCAATGTGATGTCTGCTTTGAACCTTCATAACTTTCAATCCGGGAGTCCGTTTGAGGCGTGATTTACCTTTTCGGAAAGCCCTTTCAGAGAGGTACACAATGAAATGGGATTTGGACTTTTTTGAATCTTGGAAGATGGGTCCATGATTAGATCTTCGAATCTTTGCAGTCCGTTCGTTGAGCTGCCTTGTGCTATTTTCACTCGGGATTGATGTTATGATTCTTTCTGACCCTCATTGTATTGATTTGGCTTGATTTTGACCCGATTTGATGTCATGTTAGTAAAATAAACATTTTGCCCTTCCAAGGTTGTCTCCAGGATTGATATAGTTTTTGACTGATTCTCAAAGCCGTCTCCGAGGTTTTGATCCCAGCCGAGTCTGTTCTTCCTCAGGGTTGTCTCCGAGGTTGACTTGGTCTCCCAGGGTTGTCTCTGGGGATGATTTAATGCTTCGGGGTTATCTTAGAAGGTTGGTTTGGCCTCCCGGTGTTGTTGCCGGGATTTTGATTTGATCTCCCGGTGTTGTTGCCGGGGTAACTATATTTCCCGGGGTTGTCATTGGGGTTTGACTTGATATCCCGGTGTTATTGTTGGTGTTTGATTTGATCTCCCGGTGTTGTCGACGGGGTTAGATTTGATCTCTAGGGGTTGACTTTGGACTTCCAAGGTTGTCTCTGAAAGGAAAAAGACGATTTTGCCCTCATGCATGGTTAGTAACAGGAATGCAAAATTTCAAGTGTCTACATAGAACATTCATTTTGATGAGACAATCAAAAGAGTTTAATTTTATCAAAAATGAGAATGAACCAAGTGTGTACAAAAGGGTCAGTGGGAGCGTTGTGACATTACTAGTATTATATGATGATATACTACTGATAAGGAATGACATTTCGGTGCTATAATCAGTAAAGATAAAGTTTTCTAAACGTTCTTCCATGAATGATTTGGGTAGAAAATCCTAAATTGGGAATATAAATCTATATAGATAGATTTAAAAGGATGTTCGGTTTAACCCGAGGAACGTATATTCATTTGATGCTAAAGGCGTTTAGCATGGTAAACTCCAAAAGATGTCTCATGATGATGAGCCATTGAGTGTATCTCTCTAAAATTGTCCTTAATAAAAGAGAGATCACATGAGTTACTATCATCTATACAATGAAATGTACGAGACTTGATATAGATCAGTCATATTCTGGAGAAGATCACTGTAAGACGGTGATAAACAATTAAAGTAATTAACCGACACTAAGGATGTAATCATGATTTATGATGGGTCTGAATTAAACTAGAGAACTAAACAGGCTCAAGTTTTCAGACAGACCAAGACGACAACAAATCCACTTTAGCGTAAGTTGTTACCTTAAAAGATGGTGCAATAAATTGAAAAGGTTCCAAACAACAAAGAGCTGATGGTTTAGTGACAAAGACAAAGTATATAACTGTAAGTGAAGCTGCAAGTTGATGTTTTGGATGAAAAGTTCATAACAGAACTAGAAATAGTTCCTAAGTCTCATCTTGGATCCAAACATGTATTGTGGCACTTTTATTTGATTTAAAGAATCATTGAAAGAGGAGAAGTCATTACAGAAATAATGAACTCTCAAGAACAACAATATATATCCATTTACTAAAGCTTATCCAGCAGCAGAATAATCGTCACTTAGAGAAAAAGGGTATTAGATACCATGGCGATTGACTTTAGTGCAAGAGGGAGATTAAAAGTAGTATGCACACAAGCCAATAATGTTTGTTGATAAAACATATACTTTGTAACAATCTTATTCATTTATTATTAAAATAATTATTTATTTAAAGGCATTTATTTATCTTCATGGTGCTGTTTTTTATAATATGGGATAAACCCATAATTTTAAGTAATGCTTTTAGAATCATTATGATGATTATGCTAATGAGATCTAAAAATTTTAGATAGCTTAAATCTAAAATAGTTCCCAATCGTTGGATTACTAAAAAGGGGATTATTGAATTCGGATAGATTGGTACATATGTTGCTTGCTCATTGGATGAGGATGATTGATCTCATGATCATTTATGTGCAGACACTAAAGCAAGCATGTAGGTGCTTATTGGAGAATAAGTTCTGTGAAGCCCCCAAATTCGGGTCCCCAGAACCTCGGATCTGGTACGTTACGACACATCATTTCTATAACTTCTGCTGAAGATATAAACATAATTTGTTTATACATTAAACATTACACATAATCCCCAAGGTCGAGAACCTTCACTTGATACCTGAATTCCGTATCCTATCCAACATACAATGTCATTATCATATAATACTATTACAAGATTTATATATAAGATAAACCAATGCTGGAACTGTCTTTGTCTTTGCCTGTTTTTGACGTATTCATCCTAATCTGTAATGTTTATCATGATATAGCAAGGGTGAGCAACAAGTTTGGCCAGCAAGTTTAAGTTCAATAAAGGATATATCATGATTGAAAGAATTAAAAGCTGACAAACTTTCAACAATATAAGAATTATGAAAGAACATGAATCAATAATGCTGAATAGCCAACAATGAACATGACTAAATTCAACTGAATCAAATGGTAATGAAGGTGATCAGCCTTTCATACCTGATGAGCATATGCAACATGCACTAAGTACAACTCAATAATCAGTATAGATGTGAATAATTAACAATAATTATTCACGAGCATGCTTTGAAAATATAACTCAAGTTTGAGTTAGAGAAAACTTGCTCAATAAAAGAGTATAGGAACTTGCCTGATTCGTTGACTACTGCTATGCAATTTAATTTAATCGCTTTATTGGAAAGACCTATCAGTTATAAGATTGATATTTCAATTAGCATAACATACCTTATAAGTAAACTATCTACATTTAAACACATAGTCAAATATTAGATATCCTTAATACTATACATATACGTAAGTCTAAACTTAGCACACATCGAGTCTTTAATAATATTCAATATAGTATACTGAGTGGTTTTCCACAAACAACTAACAAATTAGCTTCCGTCTAGTCTACACAATTTTCACAGTGAGTTAGATCGGTTACTAATTCGTAGATCCCTTCCCCATATGAAGGAGTCGTTTAGCCCAGCTACTATACATCAACCATTAAAGGGTACGACTGTACTACCTTAGACTTATCATTTACTATCAAATATTAATGAAATACATGTCATAATATTATAAGTTATTTATAATATCACAAAGTATTTTTAATACCTTAATATCACATTTAATTGATTTTAAAATATTTAAAACCATTATTAAATAATTGTCATTAATATTAAAATATTAATGTATTTCATAACAAAATATTAAAAATTATATTTTATAACTTAAAATATTTTTTTATAACCATTAAATCATTTTATATGATTTTTAAAACATTAAATCTATTTTTTCTTAATTTATTTAATATAATTATTAAATAAATTAATTACCATAATATTAATTATTAATCAAATTTATCCCAAAATATTAAAAGTCATCCAAAATAACTTAAAATATTTCCTAACACTTTAATATATTTTTAAATGATTTTTAAAGTATTAAAATTATTTTTAAGTAATTTATTTAATATAATTATTAAATAAATGTAATATCATTAATATTTAAATAATTTGAGCATTATAAATGCTTGTAAAAATGAATATTCGTGTACTATATTTGAAATAAATCGAGCATTATAACTGCTTTAAAAACTAAATATTCTACTATTCTATTTGAGATAATTTCAGCATTATAATTGCTTATAACATGAGTATTCTTACTAAATACTTGAAGAAAATCGGACATAGCAACTGTTTATAAAAGTATATTTTTTACTTTATAAGAGAAATAAATCGGACATTATAACTGCTTATAAAAGTATATTTTTTTTACTAAATATATAAAGAATAATAAACATAATAACCACAAGAGTAAATACCTCTTGGACTTGCAAGCTTTAACTAATCTTTTGAACTCTTGAAACTCAAAAACTTTCCTCTCTTTCTCTCTCTAGCCAAAATTCTCCTCTTTCTCTCTCTAACTCCATTTTGGTTTTTGAAAAAAAAATGAAGAGAATGGCTGCTATTTATAGAAAAACATAGTTTCAATAATTGCACGTTAGGGGCTTGGTTTTTTAAAGTTTGCCCCGACTTATTACAGTTTGGTACCCTGGTTAATTACACTTTAGTACCTCATTAACTGCACTTTAGTCCCTTGGTGACATCATGATGACATCATCATGATGACATCACCTTTTGTGTTTCTATAATGCTGATGTCATGCTTGCATCATCTCTTCTCTGATTGGTTGATTTAAGCTCACATGGATTGGAGGGTATTTTAGTCATTTTCCAGATAATTTTAAAGGTAATTTGGTCATTTTGCCTCCAAAAGGGTATTCTAATAACTTTCCACACAATTTTAAGGGTAGTTCGATCATTTCCTATGTTTCCCTTAAAATTTAACTCTTACGGTTTGATAAATAACATTAAGGTTTGCTAATTACCATTAAGGTTTACAAATTAGGGTTTAGGATTCCCGAATAAGAATTAGGGTTTCCTAACTGCAGATTAGGGTTTCTAATCTACCATTAGGGTTTACTAAGGTTATATCTTATCTGATCAATATTTGATCATTAATGCCTTACTATACAAACACACAATCATAGATACAATTATAATAACTGTATTAACTATCGAATCCCTATTCTTAATTAGAGTTAGGGCTTTCACCAACTAAATTAGGGTTTACCAATTTAAAAATAGGGTTTTCATATGTTATCCTTTACCTGATTCATACTCAACCCGTTAACCACATATTGTACACACATATAATCACAAAATCATATAAGTCTTTCGCAAAAATTTTAAATCCACCAAAATTCTTCACAAAAATATCAAATCTATACACTTATTTTCTGTCTAGGTCTATTATTTAACCTTAATTTAATCATTTAAGATTTTAATAAATTATCTAAATTCTCGGGTTGTCGCAAGTTCACTGAACGTGGCTCGCTAAGGAATACATATTGGAGTTTTACTCGCCTGTCAATAATAATTCTTAATGTGATAGTAGTACAAGTGATCCTCAGACATGAGATCATCATAGTATCTTGTGTATAATGAATTATACTTTGATTTGTTTCTTAAGACCCTTAGGGTATATCAAAGGGTATGCTTGCGTGTAATAAGTTATATATAGAGATAATGAATGATCAATAAAGAATCTACCGTTTCTAGTAAAAGAAAAGATATATCATATGTGATTCGATAAATGACAACCCAAGAATCCTTGGCCAAGATGGAATGAAATTAGAAAGAAGTTTCTAATTTGCATTATTTGGAGTTATGCATTTTTGGAATAGAAATACATATAATTAAATAAAATAAGACTTGACAGTAAATCCATATCTTATATTTAATTGGGACATTGTATGGTGGAAGGATTGAATTGTACGGTAACTATTAACTCAATGGTTCTTTTATGATTAATGTTGAAATCTATATTATCTAGAAAGTCGTTGATCGCTAGGGAGACTTATCTCAATTGTAGAATAAATATTATTTATTTAAATAGATTATTAGTTTAATTCATTTATTTAAATAAGATTAGAATTGTTCTAATTGATTTATTCATAGCCGTTTTAATTTGGGCAACCTAAAGGGTCACACTATAAAAGGAAGAATAATTATTTAAGAAGGTAATGACATAATCTTAATAATATGTTAGGTGTAATTAATTTAATCTATGGTGATAGAATAAATTGAATAGCATAATGTTTATTATTTAATATTTTAGAAATATTAAATACAAATTAATAAGAGGAGTCTTATTAATATTATTATAATTATTACTATTTTAATTTCTAAAGGAGTTTAAGAATTAATTTAATATTAGTACTCTCATTTATTCCTAATAAGATTAGGAGGCAAATTAATTAAAAGAGTTTAATTAATTATTCAGAACGTGTTGGGAAGCCTAATTAATTAAAGGAGTTTAATTAATTAAATAAAACCCTATTTTTAATTGGATTAGAAGGGTTGACTAAATATCTATATAAGAGGAATCCTATGTTAGATATTTTTTGATGTAATTCAATTGTTGGAGAGTACTCCTTTTCTATAAAGAATAGAAAAACTAGGATTTAGCCAACAACCCTCCTTCTTGAAAAATTCATCTTCATTGGTAGATCACCTCTAGAGGCCAAACACTTGGGTGGCTAACGTTGATTAAAGGAAGGAATCAATTCCGGAGATTCAAGGAGATCGCGAAGAACAAGGAGTTGAACTCGTACCTGTGGAAGCTTAATTCTACAAGTGTGACGCCCCCAGAATAGCTCCAATCAACCGAACCCATTCTGGGTCGCCAAATACATGGTACAGAATCCAAATACAAACTTTATATCACACGGTCGTGCAAAATACGACCACACAACTGTGAGTGTCAATACAAAAATGTAGAAAATATTAACATTCAAACTAAGTCCTCATTACAATTATTATCACACTATTTATCAGAAATAGTGAGGACTACTACTGCTCTAACTCGGACCATCACTCTGTCCCCCGACTAGTTCCTGCGACATTCTCATTTCCTGAAGAGGACAATAGATGAATAGGGTGAGCTCAACTAGCCCGGTAAAGAATATTATGACTAAGATAATGGAAAATAAATTATCGTTAGTCTTCAACAATTCAGATAAAATATTATGGACAACAAGTTTTAGATCAATATTAGCAGCGGAAATAACAATTCATTAGAAGAGTTAAGTAGAGAATGAAGTCTACTATCTTCTATGATTTAAAAGTCCATCATCAATATTTTATCCCTGTAACATCAATCAATATACATCTCGAATCAAATATTCATATTTGCACTACAGGCCAAAGATATTCATCAGGTAATCATTCATCTTTGCACTACAGGCCAAAGATATTCATCGAATAATCATCCATCTTTGCACTACAGGCCAAAGATATTCTTTTATATCACCATTTAAGACTAAGGATGATGAAAAATATTTTAAAAAACGAATCCAGTGAGATAAAAGACAAAGACTAGGGATTCGTAATTTAGTTTATCCAAGTTCAAGAATACTCTATAATAATCAATTGTGGAGCAAAATTCAAGAATAAAGATCAAAACTTGGATCCAATCAAAGATAGGAACCTTAACAAGCAACTTGGACAATTAGAAAAAAATTTAATTTTTTTCGTGAATAGTGTCGTATACGTGAATAGTAACTCCGACGGAAAAAAGTAAGAATTTTATAATAAAATTCATGCCAATATTTTGGTATAATGATATTGAGAAGAATAACATCGTTTACGAAAAAAAATAACATCCTTACCTTAATCGGAGAGTAGTTTTGACTGGAATATCGAATATTATGTGGACAAAAATTTACACTGTTTTCAACACTCAAATTATCTAAATACTCACAAGAAATACGCTCGATATTATAGAGAAAAATTTTTCTGATTCTGGTGTGATTTTCATTTCTAACTAAGCACCCTATTTATAGGAAAAACTTAGGATGCCAAAGTAGACTTTCTGCTACCGGCGGCTTTTCATATGCCCACTACTTTTGATTTGGGAAAAAAATCAGCATTTTCCAAGCAATGACAAAACTGGGGCCCACCATTTTATTTAAAAAAAATATTTATTTCGAAACTTCAATAATTCATAATAAATAACCCCTTTATCAGAAAAATACGAATTTTATGTCCTTTCCATGGGAAATTTAATTCTCTGCAACTTTGTAGAAGGAAGTTTTTTTTTCCAAAATCCCAACCAAAAATAGCTGAAATCCATAAACGGATGATTTTCCACACCAAAATACTGATAAAAACACATCAGCACTAATTCCTTCTTTTATATCCACAAAATAAATATTTTCTTATCATATAAATCAATAATTAATTATTCACAAATAATATTACAGAACTACAATATTGGCAACCAGGTCGTCCCCAGGAAAGAGGGGGCTTTCCGATAAGGATTTCTCCTTACTGGCGCACAATTAGATTAACCTAACCCCTTTCCTCGACAGAACTTCCTTAGACATTGTCAATAATGCTATCTAATAATATTATTCAAATAATATGAATTATTGATTTGATAATGTGAAATACTGTGCAGTGACAATTATTGAATCAATAATACAAAATATCAACGGTAGCAATTATTGAATCAATCATATAAAATATCAACGTAGCAATTATTGAGTCAATAATATAAAATATTAAACAGTAATTACTGTAACAATAATTGAGTAAGTGCCTTCTTACGTAAGAATCATTAATTTGAAATACTGTGCAGTACCGTGTGCTACTGTGCAACACTGCGTATTACTGTATTTTTTTATCACCGGGTATTTCAACAGTTTAACGGTAACAGTTTTACCGTTATTTATAAAAAGGTTATTTTTTTCGCTTTCTATATCTGACAGTTATTCCGTCGTGGGGTCCACAAATGGTTGCGCCGTCGTACGAATATTCCCCGACAACAAGAATATTCCTCGACGAAACGAATATTCCCTAACAACAATGAATATTTTATAACCACTTGCTCATTTTGAAATATTTGCGCATTTTACCCACAACTTACTACATTAATTAAATCAACCCCTTACTATTTCAAAATAATATATAAATAAAATTAAATCTTTATTTATAAAATTCGGGGTCTTACATCCTCCCCTCCTTATGAAATTTCATCCTCGAAATTGACGTACGTACCTGGGGTGTCGAAGAGGTGAGGATACCTCGCTTTCATTTCCGATTCTAACTCCCAGGTCATTTCCTCAAAAGCATGGTTTCTCCACAAAACTTTAACTTGAGGTATATTTTTTGAGCGTAGGACATGCTCCTTCCTATCCAAAATATTGACAGGTACCTCCTCATACGTTAAATCTTCAACTATCTCGTCCGGTTCTAACTCAATAATGTGGTTTGGATCTTTCACATATTTACGCCACACGGATATGTGAAAAACATTATGAACACGAGACATGCTTGGAGGTAAAGCGAGTCTATAGGCCATATTTCCTACTCGGATCAAGAATCTCAAATAGACCAATGAATCGTGGATTGAGCTTTCCTCTCTTGCCAAACCTCGTAACTCCCTTCCACGGAGCAACACGTAATAACACATGGTCCCCAACATTAAATTTCACGTCCTTTCGATGAAGATCCGTATAACTCTTTTGTCGATCTTGTGCGGTTTGTATCCATTGCCGGATCATTTGAAGCTTTTATGTAGTCATACGTACTAACTCCGGTCCCAACAATGTTGCTTCACCCACCTCATCCCAGCATACTGGAAAGCGACACTTTCGTCTATACAACGGTTCGAATGGAGCCACGCCTATACTTGCCTGATAACTGTTATTGTAGGAGAATTCCACCAATGGTAAGTACTTATCCCAACTCCCTTTGAAGTCTAGGACACAGAGTCTCAATAAATCTTCAAGAGTTTGAATAGTCCTTTCTGATTGTCCGTATGTTTGAGGATGATATGCCGAACTGAATCGTAACTCCGTGCCCATAGCTTTCTGCAAACTGATCCAAAATCGTGAAGTAAATCTGGGGTCACGATCCAAAACTATGGATACTGGCCTACCATGCAATCTCACAATCTCAGTTACGTACATACGAGTAAGACGTTCAAGGGAATAAGTCTCCCGTATTGGTAAAAAATGAGCAGATTTGGTTAATCTATCGACAATAACCCAAATCGCATCTATACCTTGAGAAACCTTGGGAAGACCCGTAACGAAATCCATGGTAATATGTTCCCACTTCCACTTTAGAATCTCAAGTGGTTGCAATGGACCTTTTGGCATTTGATGTTCCGCCTTGACACGTTGACACGTTAAACACCTCGAGATGAACTCTGCGATCTCTCTTTTCATATTGCTCCACCAAAATGTATGTTGAAGATCATGATACATTTTGGTACTCCCACGATGGATTGCAAACAGTGTGTTGTGTGCCTCCATCATGATTCTATACTCTAAGTCAGAATCGTTAGGAACACAAAGTCTGGAGTTGACTCGAAGTATTCTTTCTTCATCGATTCTTGCTTCTGGAATAGCACCTTCTTGCACCTTCTTCTTCATCTTTATCAGCTCCGGGTCTATAGCTTGGGCAGCTTTAACTTTATCAATTAAAGCTGGTTCTACGTGTATACTTGACATCATAACATGGGTCCGCGAAGTCTTGAACTCTATCTTCATCTTTTGTAAATCACACAAAATGGGCCTTGATAGCATCATATTCGTTCTCTTATATGATCTTCTACTCAACGCGTCAGCTACCATGTTTGCTTTTCCAAGATGGTATTGGATGGTATGATCGTAATCTTTCAACAGCTCAAGCCAACGTCGTTGCCGCATGTTGAGTTCCTTTTGAGTGAAGAAATATTTGAGGCTCTTATGATCCGTATAAATCTCCACTTTCTCTCCATACAGGTAGTGTTTCCAGATCTTCAACGCGAAAACGACTGTTCTCAACTCTAGATCATGAGTAGGATAATTCCTCTCATATTCTTTGAGTTGCCGTGAGGCATAGGCTCTGACTTTCCTATGTTGCATGAGAACACATCCTAACCCTTTGCCCGAAGCGTCACTGTAAATGACAAATCCATCCGAACCAGATGATATCGTCAGATTAGGTGCCGAAATAAGTCTCCTCTTGAGCTCTTAGAAGCTCTCCTCGCATTCCTCGTTCCATACGAATTTTTCATCTTTCCGAGTCAACTGAGTTAATGGAGTAGCGATTCGAGAAAATCCCTCTACGAACCTCCGATAATAACTAGCTAAGCCCAGAAAGCTTCGTATTTCGGTCACCGACTTAGGTTGCTCCCAACTTTATATTGCTTCAATCTTCGCTGGGTCAACAGATACTCCACGTTTCGATACCACGTGCCCAAGGAATGCTACTTCCTCAAGCCAGAACTCGCATTTCTTCAGTTTGGCATATAACTTGTTCTCACGAAGCTTTTGAAGTACCAACTTCAAGTGGTGCTCATGATCTTCACAGGTTTTAGAATAGATGAGGATGTCATCAATAAAGACAACAACGAACTAATCCAAATATTCCTTAAATACACGGTTCATCATATCCATGAAAGCAGCAGATAAGTCAATTCAAAAGACATGATTAAGAACTCATAATACCCATACCGAGTTCTGAAGGCAGTCTTCAGAATATCCTCAGTTTTAATCTTCAGCTGATGATATCCAGAATGAAGATCGATCTTTGAAAAGAATTGTGCTCCTTGCAAATGGTCGAACAGGTCATCAATACGAGGTAGCGGATACCTATTCTTGTTGGTGACATGGTTCAACTCCCGATAGTCAATACAAAGTCACATACTCCCGTCTTTCTTCTTTACGAATAAAACAGAAGCACCCCAAGGAGATGTACTAGGACGAATGAAACCGATGTCTAACAACTCCTATAGTTGGACCTTTAACTCCTGAAGTTCAATAGGAGCCATTCGATATGGGGTTTTAGAAATGGGTTTTGTACCAGGCTCAAGGTCAATAAAAAATTTAACTTCACGTTTTGGGGGTAGACAGGGAAGTTCTTCGAGAAATACATCAGGAAACTCATTAACAACGAAAATATTATTCAAATCTGACGTATTCTAGTTTAGATCAGTGACATGAGCTAAGAAAGCTTGACATCCGTTTTTCAATAAACGAATAGCTTTGTGACTTGAAATGACATTGACAGATTTTAGTGGTTTGGTGGTTTGAATTTGCACAACAGGTTGGTTAGGAATATAAAAACTAACAACCTTACGAAAACAATCAATTTTGGCATGGTAATTGGTTAACCAGTCAATTCCTAAAATTACGTCAAATGCAAGTATTTTCAAAGATATAAGATCAACCTGGTAAGGTAAGGGTACCAATCTGAATCAAGCAAGATTTGTAAACTGTAGATGTAACGAAGGTTTCTCCTAACGGAATTTCAACAGATAAGTCAAAGTCTAACTTCTCAGGTGTCAAATTTAATCATTGAGCACAAGTAGATGAAATAAATGAATGGGTAGCACCGATATCTAACAAGGTGTAAACTTTCGCAAGAGTTTATGATTAGCTTACCCGTAATCACCTCATGTGGGTTTCCTCACATTTTGGGCTGTCATGATAAACGCTCTTCCAGGAATCACCGACTTTGACTTGTCCAAAACTGCCTTTGGAATCACCACCCCCACTAGACTTGGTTTTGCTACAGGACAATCTCGAGCTATATGTCCTTCTTTTCCACAGTTATAGCATGCTTTGAATTATTGTGGGCAGTTTGGGCTGATGTGTCCCTCTTTCCCGCATTTATAGTATACGACCAGTGGTCGTTCTCCTCCCCTAGAAATAGTTGATGCTGGTGCTGATGTTGACATCTTCACGTTCTCATTGGTGTACCTTCTCTTCTTGAAATCTCTTCCCGATTCGCTGTTTCTACTATCATGGACACGATTACCACCGAAGTGGTTACCGTTTCTGTCATGATACTTTCCTCCCCGCTGGTTGTCAGTGTTCTGATGATTGCTGTCATCGGTACGACCTTGGTTGTTGTCCCTTGGTTGAACATAATCACTATCTCGTTCTAACAACTGGGCCCTGTTTACTACATCCGAATATAGAGAAAATTTGTGAGAGATGAGGTATTGACGAATTTTGGGTTTCAAACCTCTCAGAAACATCCGTGTCATACGTTCCTCATTCTCCACCAAATGAGGTGCAAACTGGGATAACTCCGCGAACTTAGCCTCGTACTGGATAAATTCTACTTCCTTCATATGACGAATACTTTCTGGAAAGTACTTGTCATTGAACAGTTTCTGGAATTCCTCCCAAGACATCTTAAGTGCGACAGGCTTGCTACGCTTCACGGATTCCCACCAGTAATCTGCCTTCTCCGCGGAACATAAACGTCGGCGAATGGAACCTTCTGTTCCTCTGTGCATCCCAAGACATCAAATATCTTGGTAATTTTCTTAACCCACGTCTCTGCCTTGATTGGACTGGCTTTTCCTGAAACTCTGGTGGTCCTAACTCTTTGGACTTGCTTGGCAGTGACAAGCCGCGAGTTGTTATTTCCACCTGTATTATGAACACGAGCCTCCCTCGTCTGGTTTTGCATGAATTGCAAAAAACTTCTAAACATCTCATCGTTTATCGTCTGATCAGTGTTGTTTTCAGGATGAACATTGCCTTCCTGTTGCACGTTCTCCTGGTTGGTGATTAAAGGTGTCTCCACGGTCTCATTCACTCCATTGTTAACATTCTCAGCTGCCATTCTCAAACACTACCATAAAATAAGGGTTAATTAAACAAATTAACATATTATATATTAACCCTATGCTTCGACTGACCAATTAAATACCACATAAGCTTAGGTAGAACATACTATTGAAGGATTTACTCGTCTCTCCCCTCCTAGTTCTATTCCCAGATCTCTGCCAAAGACCATATCCCTAAGCTCTGATACCAACTATGACGCCCCCAGAATAGGTCCAGTCAACCCAACCCATTCTGAGTCGCCAAATACATGGTACAGAATCCAAATACAAACTTTATATCACACGGTCGTGCAAAATACGACCACACAACTGTGAGTGTCAATACAAATATGTAAAAAATATTAACATTCAAACAAAGTCCTCATTACAATTATTATCACACTATTTATCAGAAATAGTGAGGACTACTACTGCTCTAACTCGGACCATCACTCTGTCCCCCGACTAGTTCCTGCAACATTCTCATTTCCTGAAGAGGACAATAGATGAAAAGGGTGAGCTCAACTAGCCCAATAAAGAATATTATGACTAAGATAATGGAAAATAAATTATCGTTAGTCTTCAACAATTCAGATAAAATATTATGGACAACAAGTTTTAGATCAATATTCGCAGCGAAAATAACAATTCATTAGAAGAGTTAAGTAGAGAATGAAGTCTACTATCTTCTATGATTTAAAAGTCCATCATCAATATTTTATCCCTGTAACATCAATCAATATACATCTCGAATCAAATATTCATCTTTGCACTACAGGCTAAAGATATTCATAAGGTAATCATTCATCTTTGCACTACAGGCCAAAGATATTCATCAAATAATCATCCATCTTTGCACTACAGGCCAAAGATATTCTTTTGTATCACCATTTAAGACTAAGGATGATGAAAAATATTTTAAAGAACGAATCCAGTGAGATAAAGGACAAAGACTAGGGATTCGTAATCTAGCTTATCCAAGTTCAAGAATACTCTATAATAATCATTTGTGGAGCAAAATTCAAGAATAAAGATCAAAACTTGGATCCAATTAAAGATAGGAACCTTAACAAGCAACTTGGACAAATAGAAGAAAATTTAATTTTTTTCGTGAATAGTGTCGTATACGTGAATAGTGCCGTATACGTGAACAGTAATCCCAACGAAAAAAGTAAGAATTTCATAATAAAATTCATGCCAATATTTTGGTATAATGATATTGAGAAGAATAACATCGTTTACGAAAGAAAATAACATCCTTTACCTTAACCGGAGAGTAGTTTTGACTGAAATATCGGATATTATGTGGACAAAAATTTTCACTGTTATCAACTCTCAAAGTACCTAAATACTCAAAAGAAATACGCTTGATATTACAGAGAGAAAATTTTCTGATTCTGGTGTGATTTTCATTTTTAAGTAAGCACCCTATTTATAGAAAAAGCTTAGGATGCCAAAGTAGACTTTCTGCTACTGGCGGCTTTTCATACGCCTACCACTTTTGATTTGAGAAAAAAATCAGCCTTTTCCAAGTAATGACAAAAGTGGGTCCCACCATTTTATTTAAAAAAAACATTTATTTCAAAACTTCAATAATTCATAATAAATAACCCTTTTATCAGAAAAATACGAATTCTATGTCCTTTCCATGGAAAATTTAATTATCTACAACTTTGTAGAAGGAAGTTTTTTTTCCAAAATCCCAACCGAAAATAGCTGAAATCCACAAACGGATGATTTTTCATACCAAAATACTGATAAAAACACATCAGCACTAATTCCTTCTTTTATATCCACAAAATAAATATTTCTTTATCATATAAATCAATAATTAATTATTCACAAATAATATTACAGAACTACAATATTGACAAACAGGTCATTCCCAGGAAAGAGAGGGCTTTCCGATAAGGATTTCTCCTTACTGGCGCACAATTAGATTAACCTAACCCCTTTCCTAGACAGAACTTCCTTAGACATTGTCAATAATGCTATCTAATAATATTATTCAAATAATATGAATTATTGATTTGATAATGTGAAATACTGTGCAGTGACAATTATTGAATCAATAATACAAAATATCAACGGTAGCAATTATTGAATCAATCATATAAAATATCAACGTAGCAATTATTGAGTCTATAATATAAAATATTGAACAGTAATTACTGTAACAATAATTGAGTAAGTGCCTTCTTACTTAAGAATCAATAATTCAAAATATTGTGCAATACCGTGTGCTACTGTGCAACAACGCATATTACTATATTTTTTATCACCGGGTATTTCAACAGTTTAACGGTAACAGTTTTATCGTTCTTTATAAAAAGGTTATTTCCGTTGCTTTCTATATTCGACAGTTATTCCGTCGTGGGATCCACAAATGGTTGCGCCGTCGTACGAATATTCCCCGACAACAAGAATATTCCACGACCAAATGAATATTCCCCGACAACAATGAATATTTTATAACCACTTGCTCATTTTGAAATATTTGCGCATTTTACCCATAACTTACTACATTAATTAAATCAACCGCTTACTATTTCAAAATAATATATAAAGAAAGTTAAATCTTTATTTATAAAATTCGGGGCCTTACAACAAGGGTATGAATCTTATTCTTAATCTATTTCGTTTAATTAATAACTGTGCATAAAGGATGATCCGAATAATTAGTTTGTAATATTTTAAAACACCGATTTACCATGCTTCCTCTATTTTAATGCAATTTGATTGCGCCATGAATTCTTACAAACCTAACAGCAGCAACATTTGCTCCATTTTCCACTCGTAGGATGACTTCATCCTTGTTCAGCTTTCTACTTCTAACCAATCCATGCATAGTATTACATATGTGAGAACTACATCTGGTATCCAATACCCAGGTAGAATTTTGACTTTGAGAAAAAATAATTTCAATCATGAACAAACCTGAAGCATCTCCAAGCTTCTTCTACTTTTGTTCCGCAATGTACTTTTCACAGTTCCTCTTCCAGTGACCCGGCTTGTTGCAATGGAAGCATATTCCTTTGCTGTTTGGATCAGGTTTCTTATTATCCTTTTTCATCGCCTTGCCCTTAGCCTTCTTGCTTTTCTTCCTTCCAGAAGATACCTTGGGCCTCTTCCTTTTCTTGGAAGACTCATCTATCATTAAGACGTGGTCCCGTTTGGATTGGAAGTGACATTCAGCAGTTTTCAACATGTTAAGTAAATCAGGCAAGCTGACGTCAAACTTATTCATGTGAAAATTTAAAACAAATTGTGAGTAGGTGTCCAGGAGTGACTGCAAGATCAAATCTTGACTTAACTCCCCATCCATGTTGAACCCCAACTATTCAAGTTGTTCAATCAAATTGATCAACTTTAGACAATGAGCCTCAATAGTAGTGCCCTCGGACATGCGGGATTAGAAGAGCTCCTTAAATATCTGATACCTAGTTGTTCTACTTTGTTCACCATATAATTCTTTTAGGTGCAGGAAAATAAAATAAGCATCCATTTTCTCGTGCTGACGTTGTAGCTCGTTACTCATGGATGCGAGCATAATGCATTGTGCTATGGATGTATCATCTTGCCACTTTCTAAAAGTAGCAATCTCTTCCTCATAGGTTGTAACAAACGAGATTTTTGTATATTAATTTTTAATATTTATTGAATTAAATAAATATTTTAGTTGATTTATTTATTGAGTTAAATAAATAATTGATGTGTTTATATTGTGGAGTAATGTAATTAAGTGCAATATATTAATTAAATTTATGTGTAAGTAATTTTGTGATTAAGTTCTAATTTAATTGAGATAATTAAATTAGATAAATATTATGTGATATTTTATAATAAGAATATAATGATTTAATTATAGTAATGTCTAATTTAATTTAAATAATTAAATTAGAGATTTACTAATTTGTTACATGGAATTATAATTAATGAGTAAATTATAATTATGTGGCAATTTTAATTAATTAATTGATGTTAGCTTTAATTTAATTAAATTGGGATAGTGAGATTTAATTAAATAAAGTGTGACATTTAAACTAGGTAGTAAAAGAGTTATTAAATAAATTAAAAAGAGTTTTAATTCTGTTTTACCAAACAAGGCCCTTAAGTCTATTTTAATGTAGTTTTACCAAACAAGGCCTTAATCCTAAAAATCTATTTTTCTTTTAAATGGGTTTTACCAAACAAGCCTTATAGCTTTTGATTTTCAAATAAAAAGTAACTAATATCTATTTATTAAAAGGTTTAAAAATTTGTCAGTTATATATTATATGTATATTATATTATATCAGTTATGTTATGTATTATATCTTATAATACGTTAAGTTAGAAAAAGCAGAGCAAGAAAGAGCAGAGAGTTTGAAAGAGAGAAAAATATACTCTGTGAGTTTGGAAGAGGAAGATTTTGAGGAGTTTGGTGATTCTGAGAATCAAGAGAAGATTATCAGAACTATTCTCATCATCTAACAAAGCATATTCAAGGATTAGGTTGTAATTCAACTCTTTGTTCTTAGTTTTTCTTGTGTTCTTGAGTTTTCATGATAATTAGAATTTGTAGTTGATTATTTGGTTAGATAAGTGTTATATGAATTAGTAGATGTTTATAATTCATTATATGTATGCAATAAACGATTTTCAGAAATAAAGGTATTATAAAACAAGTTTTAAATGAAGAATTTGTGTTCTTATGGAGTTTACATATTTTGGTTGATTTTTAGAGTAAAAGTTGATGATTTAATTATGTTTTAATCTGCAAATTGAGAGTTGTTTGTAGACACTCGAACTTTATTTTTTTGTACTAACTTTGCAGAAGGGCAAAAGCGTAATTTTACTAGGAGACAACCCCGAGGTAGGGCAAAAGAATCAGGTCATCCCAAAGACAACCTAGTGAATGATTCAAAGGACCATTGACGTCCAAACATGATGCGAACCGAATGAGGATCGCCAAGCTGAGACAGCGTCCGCCGGAAACCAACTCAGCTAACCTCAAAATGTGTGCCATCGAAGATAAACCAGCCAATTGCCATTTGGAACTAGAAGATATATCTCAGCTACTCGCGTTATCTTCCTGGACCCCGACTCAGTCAGACTCGATTCTATTTTGCCGCATTTCGCACAGACTTTTCGAAAGTTCAGTCCGCGCAGGTCAACTTCCTTTGAACCGGGACTAAAGGAATGCACTTTGAGATGGTGGGCCCCGCCTAGCCTAGCCGCACCCATACATACAGCTAGCCGCATGTATGTATGCGGCTGGCTCGGACAGATTAAAACACCAACATTAGCTCATTTGTAAAAAGAGAGATAGTTTTAGAGAGAGAAAAATATTCTAGAGAGAGAAGCCCTCGGGTTGAGTTTGTATACACCAACTTAGAGCTATTTCATCCTTTTTAGCATCTACTTGGAGCCCCGGGAGTGTTCTATGTTGACCCTGGGAGTTAAAACGCTTGTTCATGCGTCCCCCAAGGTGAAAAACGCTCTTTCTAGTTTCGTTCTTTGTAAATGTTGTTCAATGTACTAGATTGATGATATATATTGTTTAAATCTAGTTAAACTTGTTGTTTTCTAAGCATATTGTGTAATAGTTGATAGATATTACCTTTCTATCAGTTATATTGTGCTTATTGCGTTATAAATCAAGTACGGAGGCTAGATCTACCTAGATCTAAGCTGAATCTAGCCTTTGAGTGGTTATTAAGCATGTAGCTTTAACCCATGTGCTAGATCGGTTTAGATCCATGGTAGATTAACGTATTTATTGCATTTAAATGGTCCCGGTTACCCCGTATATCCCTAGATTTGTATCTAGAGGCGAAAGGGGTCTGAAATGGCTTAAAACAATGATTTCAACAGATGAAATCATCTAATATCAAAGCCTAGGACATTGTATATATGTATTCCCACATAAATAATGTGAGCGTAGGAATCCCGGTGTTGAGATCCCCGAATGGATCCCGACTTGATTCCCACGATGGACCGATTTTTATGATGTAATGTTTAAATAGCGCAAATATCATTGTATATGTAATATTTGGATCTTGAAGATGAGCTCGAGGGGTTAGTCTCGAGAAGTCGAATTCAAGATCCCGTGATAGTGAAAACTTTAATTGTGGGTGCTCGGTTTCATCTAGATGGCTTACATGGCTGCTGATGATCCGACCCTTTTGACAATTTTTACATGCATATCATCAAAATGATTTCCGATAAAACAACAAAGAGCTTTCAATAATAATAAAGCAGGTCGGGAATAAACATTAGATTATAAATGGAAGTATCAAAGGACCTCGATTACTATTTGACGAAGGATTTGAAAACTTTGTTTTCAAAATATCATTGACATATATTGTGTTCTAAAAATGAACTTTTATATAAATTAAATCCTTTATGCATAGGGTTAAAGAGGTACAACACTACTTTCACAATAATCACATATACTATAAAATCAATAATGGATGTATCATAAATCCTTAATTACTATTTGAGCGAAGGATTTAAAAACCTTGTGTTTTCCCAAAATATCATATAAAAAATGTATATTTTGTCTAAAAATAAACTTTTGATGAAATCAAACCCTTCGTACATAGGTGCAAAAGAGGAACGACACTACTTCCAAATAACTCACAATGAGGATTAGAATAAACCTTTTCAAATAAAACACACACACACACACACACACTCATACACACACACACACACACACTTTATGCATAGGAAATCAATAAGATATGGTACCGTGTTTTCACGGGAGTCGGGGGGTGCCTAACACCTTCCCCCCGCTTGATATAGCCCCCGAATTCCACAATCTCAGGTTTCAGACCAATCTTTCGGAGTCATACATTGGACCATATTCCAAAAAACTATTAAAACTCGGAAGAGTTGGTACATCCATTTAAACCATAGCAACTGGCGACTCTGTCTCGTTCGATCCAATCACAAAAATAATAAAATAAATCTTTTCAAAGTCGTCGACATTTATGTCAGTTCCGCTTTCCTAAAACCTCACCCTTTAAATAAAATCCAAAGACATAGCGAATGGAAAAGGGAAAAAACAAACACAAACTTAGGAAACACATTCACCAGATTTTTTTCGGCGTCGACAGGTGGCGACTTTGCTAGGGATTTAAGAGGGCTTAAGCCGCCTTCAATATTTTTTTATTTTTCATTTTGCATGTGCATCTTGTGTGAATGATCTTTATGTGTGATAATTGTCTCAATCTTTAAGCATTTTTATTAGTGCCTAGCATAATATATTAATGCTTCGCACAATATCATCATATTGCATACGGTGAGGACGTGAATGCATGTGAATATATATTGTGTGGTACCTCCTTTAAGAGGTAATCCCGTCAGTTGTTTATTACTGGACTCCTCTAGATGTTTCCATTGTGAGGCTCAGGAAAGGCACCACTCAAATCCGCTCCAATTGAAAAATAGATTTTTTCAGCAAGTAAATTGCGAAGATCTGGGAACCAATTTCAAACAGCCCGTGAGAGTAACCCAAAGATAGGTCAGCCTCTGATAAACCAAACGTGGGGTAGGCCTCTTCATGCCCTATTTAATCTTTCACATTTATAAATGACAATCGTTTTGAAACTGTCATCTATACATCATTCTTATCATGTCATCAAGTCGACTAACACTTTGTTTCTCATGAAAAGATTAAAAACCATTAAATTGACGCATATAATGACATGCATCTCTATCCACCAATATCCAATCTAAACTAGATATCGATTTTGTGCAGTTTGGTCCTAGAACTCGATTTCGAGCCAAGAAGGCCCGTTCACCGCCGGTCAAGATGGCTGAAGGAAGCTCATCTGAACCCATCCCTGTAACTTGAGATGAATTCGAGGAGTTTAACAAATAGATTGTCGGGATGACGACCCTGTTGAGAGAACAATGCAAAGTGTCTCAGGAACCTAAGCATAAGAGTCAGACGGAACCCTCTGTGCAAGGAGATATGAAAATACCATAAAAGGATGGTGATACCCAGATGTCCACTCCTATCTTTCCCCTCGATGTTGAAGTATCCAAGGAGGCTCCGATCCAGAAGATGACATGGAAAATTATAGACCTCTGAGAAGAAAAAGAAACTAGAGATATCAGGAGGAAAGTTAGGCAGATGGAGGATGCCATCCGGTATATGAAAGGGACAGGATCCCACGGGAGCGTGAATTATTCGAATATGTGTATTTTCCCAAAAGCGAGATACCCGGATAAGTTTTAAATCTCAGAGTTCGAGAAATACAATGGATTAGGGGGTCCTCACTTAAAAGTATACATAGGTGAACTGGGAACCTACGCCGAGGACTGAAAACCTCAGGATGCAACTATTCTAGAAAAGCCTTACCGGTGAAGCCCAAATTTGGTATGCTCGAATAGATAATTCCAAAGTTCGAGGTTGGAAAAATTTGGCACATGCATTCCTCAACCAGTATAGTTTCCAATCCCAGATGGCGCCTGATCGCTACCAGGTTACCAAAGTCAAGAAATTGGGTAATGAGTCGTTTAGAGAATACGCACAGCTGTGGAGGCGAATGGCGGCCCAAGTTAATCCACCAATGGATGAAAGTGAGATGGTGACAACTTTCATTGACATACAAGAAGCCCCTTTCTTTGAGGGAGTCCTCGTCATGTTAGGAAAATCCTTCTCTAAAATGATTAAACATGGAGAAATGGCAAAAATGGGTTTGAAGTCTGGCAAAATTAAGGATTTCACTGCCTTGGAAGCCGTAGCCTAGCACATATAGTCGGTAAACTATGCGAGTGCCCCCAAAAGAGTATCGAAAAGGAAGGAAGAAGATGTCTCTTTGATATTGCAAGGACAAGCTACCAACAAGAGCCCTAATCCGCCTATCCAGAATTCCCGAAATCCTAAAGCATTAAAGGTTGGGGAGAACAAGCGAAGAAGGATATTCACTCCTTTAGGAGACTCTTTGGAGAATATATTGGCGTTGTTGATCGCCGAGAAGAAGATCGTTGAGCTAGCTCCACCAGTCTGATCCAAATAGAAGGCAATTTGATCCTAGCAAGAAATGTACTTACCATTCCAACTCATCGGGGCATGATACTCAGGAATGTTGGACTTTAAAACACAAGACTCAGAACTTGATTGACAATGGGGAGATCATAGCTAAAGCGCCAGAGCAGCCGAATGTCAACAACAACCCTTTGCCTCAGCATAATGCGGAAAGAATCAACATGATCGATGTAGGAGGCAGGGAAAACTGCAGGTACCTGAGGAAGCTGGGGGAAGAACCCTCTGCGAAGGACCCTGCAATATGGGGATACCCTGAAGAAAATTATGGGGTGGAGCAAGACTTGGCCTCAATTAAGGCGCAAGTCAATCAGTTAGAAGATTTGGTCGTATACCAACATCAGTTGACCCGACAGCTAATAGACCAAGTCCTACCAAGGCCAATAGACATTATATTCGTCCAAGATGTCCTAACCTCAAGAAGGGATCGAATTCACTGTCAAGAGCAGAACAAATGGACAGAAAAGATGGCCAGGGAAGCTAGACTTCAGAGCCGACGAGAATTTGCAGCCAAACGGAAATTCACCCCCTCGGGGCAATCCAGGGAGGAAATTCTATACACCTTGATCGAGGAAGGAAAGATCACAAAATTTTTACCACCCCCGGATCTGCGATCGAAGTGTTTCGATCCTTCTAGATCCTGCCTCTATCATTCGAATGCCCTTGGACATGCCACGGAGGAATGTTGGGCCTTGCAACACTTAATTCAGAATCTGATCGAATCAGGAGAGCTAGAATTAATGAATAAAGCTGAGATCTTCTCTAAGGAAGAGATAATCTACCCTCGAGGGGCAAGGAATTTAGAGGGAATGGTAGCTGTTATCCTTTGCATAGAAGGAGTGTCTGGCGGACCCATAACCATAAAAGGATTATCTGGGCAGGGAAACAAGACTACTCTCGAGATACCGACACCGAAACCACTGATCCTGGCTCCTTGGCCGTAACTCCCAATTTTTATCCTAAAGAAGGTACCATGGAATTATGGAGAAGGCATAAAATTGACACCTGATTGTACAGCTATCGTACCTAAGGAGAATCCACTTTACCTCCCTGGACGTTTATTGAAATTGGCAACCAAGGTATTGGGGAAGGTATCAATGGGAAAAATCGCAGAATTCCTCCTTAAGATGGGGCACGGAGAAGCAAGGACGGTGAAGTAGTTGGAAGCGGAACCACATCAGATCTCCATTCTGGATTTAGTATTGGCTTTTGACGACCATCGTCAAATCCTAATTCAAGTATTGGAGGAGGCACAGTTGCCCAAAACCATTGATACTGGGAAATTCCAGCATCTGATCAGCCATGTATTAGACAATAATGTGATATCATTCACCGATGACGATATACTAGCCAAGAGAACTGCGCATCGTAGACCATTGCATATCGCTGCCATATCATCTGGATACATGGTAGGAGGCGTGCTAATTGATGGCGGATCATCCTTGAACATCTGTCCACATGATACTTTGGATAGGATGAAGATCAACCCGAATCGAATTCGGGAAAGCCATGTAGTAGTGCGAGCATTCAATGGATCAAGAAGGGATACAGTTGGGGAAATTGAACTTCCTATAGAGATTGGCCCTGTTCACCTTCAATATACCTTTCTAAATCCTGAAAATCATTATCGGATATAATCTGTTGCTGGGATGACCATGGATCCACATGGATGGGGCTATTCCTTCAACTCTTCATTAGCAGTTGAAATACATCGTCAACTGCTAATCTGGTCACTATCAGTGCAGAACCTGATTATCCTATCCATAATTTGGGAGATATGCCTCTGATCGGCGTGAATGAGGGTATTGACCCTGCCAGTTTTCAAGCCTTTGAAACAAAAAAATCCACGATACCACTCTATGGGTGCGCCAAATTTAACTCCCCAGATATCTCCAAAAGTGATGACAGTTGGTCAAGAGATGCTTTCCAGAGGACATCGACTAGGTCGAGGATTGGGGAGAAATGGTCAGGGAATCAAGAATCTGATACACATACCCACGCAGTTGGGAAGAGCTGGATTAGGATACTATGGTGGGTCCAAACATCGTAATCCTCACAAGCACCTGCCAGTTAGCCATCTGATTCATCTCAAGCCAGACCTTAGTGAAGCCAGATTTAAGGAGTCGTTGAAGAAGGTCCCTGCTGTTATCTCAAACCTTCTGATCCCTAAAGTCAGTCAGAGTGGATATAAAGAGAGTGATGATGAAGAGACTATTAAGGATGCTGCCCGGATGGCCAAAGATAAGAAGTTTCTGGATGAGATTCTTTTACAATTTGTGAACAGTTTTTGCCTTCCTAAAGATGACCTGAAAAAGTCCAACGGCGCAAAACTGTCGAATGATCGACCCATCCTCCCGGTCCTTATCTGGGGAAGTGTGAACATCCCGAAGGAGGATCCAGGGACCTTTTCTAAATTAGTTATGGTTATCCTAGAAGATGCCGACAACTCCAGCAATGCGTCTATCTCAGCTATCCCCTAGGATCTAACTACCAGTAATTGGACGGTCACCACTCAGATCGTCCGAAAAGGGTAAAACCAGAAAGTGATCCGTTGACAGGGAGCTTTACCTTTATATATCTAAGTCTATTTTATTTTACCTGCAACTTGTTATTGCCTGTTGTCATATCAATTACTGAATCCTTTTGTAATTGACAACAGTTTGTATATATTTAGCAATCAAGTTTTTTGTCTCAGGTTTCCACATTTGAGTATTTCTAGCCATGTCCATGACTTGCCAAATTTGAGTAAGGATTACTATTTTGATATAGAATTGGACTTTGACTTGATATGGATCTAGCAAGAGGAAGTGGATGATGACAAGGTGCCCGAGGAAATCAAAGCATAGGTCGAAGATAAACCTAAACCCAACCTTGATCAAACCACTACCAGTAAATATCGGAACCCCTGATAATTCCTAAGAGATACAGATCGGATCCAACCTTCCCTCTAACCAAGAAAAAGAACTAATCAAACTCCTAACCCAATTCAAGGATGTTTTTGCTTGGTCTCATAAAGACATGATAGGTCTGTCCACCGATATAGTTGTCGATCGACTACCAATCAAGGAAGGCTTCAAACAGGTCAAGTAGAAATTAAGACGGTTAAAACCATAATGGAGCCTTAAGGCCAAAGAAGAAATTATCAAACAGTTTAAAGCGGGAATCATTAAGGTGTCAACATACCCTGAATGGTTGTCCAACGTTGTCCCAGCGCCAAAATCTGGGGGGAAGGTGCGAGTATATGTAGATTACCGAGACCTTAACAAGGCCAGCCTTAAAGATGACTTTCCAGTGCCATTAATCCACGTGTTAATTGACAATACGGCGCAGTTCGAAATATATTCTTTCGCCTATTGCTTTGTCGGATATCATCAGATTATGGTTGCTGAAGAAGACAAGAAAAAGACCGCCTTCATTACCCCTTGGGGAACATTCTGTTATCGAAGACTAGCTTTTGGCCTTACCAATGCTGGTGCTACTTATCAGAGGGCCATGATGACCTTATTTCAAGATATGATGCATAAAGAGATCAAAGTGTATGCGGATGATATCATCATGAAGTCCAGAGAGGCCGATGACCATTAAACCTATCTTCGGAAGTTGTTTGAACGACTCCACAAATTCAATTTGAAGTTAAACCCAGCGAAGTGTGCTTTTGGTGTGAAGTCCAATAAACTTCTGGGATTTCTTGTGAGCAACTATGGCATTGATTTAGGTCCTGCCAAGATCAAAGCCATTACGGATATGCCCAAACCAAAGACCGAGAAGGAAATTCGAGGTTTCCTCGAAAGAATAAACTTCATCAGCCAGTTCATATCGCAGTTGATAGTAACTTATGAACCCATTTTCAAATTATTAAGAAAGAACTCCATGGGAAAATGGAATGAAGACTTCCGAAAAGCTTTCGTACCATCCAAAAGAGGTTGATTGAAGCACCTGTCTTGGTACCCCCAAGGGATGGAATTCTGTCATTCATGTATATCTCAGTTAATTCCAACGCTATGGGTTGCTTACTGAGGCAAAAGGGTGATATGGGGAAAGAAATGGTGATTTATTATCTCAGTAAACGCTTTAGCTGTGGATAGCAGAAATACACCCTGATAGAAAGGACCTGCAGTGCATTAACTTGGGCAGCCACGAGGTTACAACATTACCTACACGGCTATATAACTTATCTCATCTCTAGGATAGATCCTTTGAAATATATCTTTAGTAAGCCGATGTTGAACTGCCGATTATCCAAATGGCAGTTGATCCTCCAACATTTCGACATCATCAATGTGACCCAAAAGTCCATCAAAGGGCAAGGAATTGTAGATCACCTGTCAACCGCGCCAGCAGAAGGTTTTGAACCTTTGGAAACCTATTTCCCGGAAAAGGAAGTGATGACTATTCAACTGTACTAGTAAGGAGGATCGAGGCCAATTCTGGAAAATATATTTTGACGGCGCATCAAATAGTGAAGGCGTGGGAGCAGGAGCAGTTCTGGTATCCATCACATAAGATCAATACCTTGTGGCAACCAAGTTGCATTTTAACAATTCCAGCAATACAGCAGAATGCGAAGGATGCATTGTGGGATTAAGACTGGCTCAGTCCATGGGAGTTAAACGATTAGCTGTGTTCATAGATTTCGAACTGGTCATCAGACAGTTCACCGAGGTCTACACCACCAAGAAATTGCATCTACTGCCTTACCATCAACATATTCTCATATTGGCATGAGAGTTTGAAGACATTGCCTTCATGTATATTCCCCAGAACCGAAATGATTTCGCTAATGCATTGGCTATATTAGCTTCATTGGTGAACCTGTCAGCAAGAAAGGGAATGCATGTCATCACTTTCACTGTACAGAACGCACCGTCATATGGAAACAGTGTAGGGGAGATATCGGATGAGATAGCACCTACTAGACCACCTTGGTACCATCACATTAAAGAATATTTGTGAGATCAATCAACCCCTAATGGAATGAGTCAAGCAGCGAAGAAGCGAATATAGAAAATGGCCATAAATTTCTACCTAAGTGGGGATGCTCTCTATAAGAGAGATCCGGGCGTAGGCCTTCTGAGATGTCTAGACAGAGATCAGGCCCAGCGACTTATGAATGAAGTACACAGTTGGGTGTGCGAAGAACATATGAGTGGACCCCTGCTTGCCAAGAAAATTCTAAGGACGAAACATTACTGGATATCCCTCAAAGCGGATTGAGACGATTATGTCAAGCGTTGTTATCAATGCCAGATCCATGCCAACATTATTCATGCACCCCCTAATCAACTACATTGCATGACATCACCATGGCCATTTTTTATGTGGGGAATGGACGTGATAGGACCTGTTGAGCCTAATGCCAGTAACGGTCACCGATTCATCTTTACTATGATCGACTACTTTACCAAGTGGGTTGAAGTAGCTTCCTTCCCCAAGGTCACCAAGGAGGTCATCGTTGGTTTCATTAGAAACAACGTCAACTGTCGGTATGAACAACCCGAGGTTATCATATCGGACAACTCGAAGAATCTGAATAACGAGATGATGAGGGAACTGTGCAGTAAGTTCAATATCAAACATCTCAATTCGGTTATTTATCGTCTAAAAATGAACGGCGCGGTGGAAGCCGCTAATAAGAATATCAAGAAGATAATGATGAAGATGTTGGCAAATCACCGGGGATGGCCTGATCTGTTCCCGTTAACTCTACTTGCATACCGAAAGTCAACTCGAACCTCGACTGGGGCAACACCTTACTCGTTAGTCTATGGTATGGAGGCCGTACTTCATGTCAAAGTGGAGATGGAATCACTGAGAGTGATGCTCGATTCCCAGATAGAGGAGAGCCAATGGATACAAGATCGATACGATCAGTTATCCCTGATAGATGAAAGGAGGGCTGCTACTATATTCCATGGCCAACTATATCAACAGCGAATGTCCCGATCTTATAACAAGAAGGTACGACCTCGAGAATTTAAAGAGCATGATTTGGTACTAAAGAAGATCATTCCAGGCCAGGATGCAGCTAATGAAAAATTTGCCCTGAAATTGGAAAGGACCCTTTGTTGTCAAAGCAATCCTATCGGGCAGAGCCTTGAAATAAGAGGAGATGGACGATGAGGAATTCCCACAATTGATCAATTTCAATTCAGTGAAACGGTATTATGTCTGAGACCCCTTTCATTTCAAACTGGAATACTTAGTTTTGATAAAAAGAAAAAGAGAAGAAAGAGAAAAAAAATAGAAAAAAAAAAGAAAACAAGAAAACAAGAAAAAAAGAAAAAAAAAAGAAAAAAAAAGAGAAAGGAAAAAATATCAAGTCTGGTTTTCAGGTCTGAGCCTGAACTACGAAAGACTTGATCCCCCATCAGCGGGAGTACATAGTCAGGCATTTATGGTACTGTCAAATCAAATAAAAAACAAATCAAAACTCCATCAAATCAAACAAAAAAATTAAAACCCCATCAAACCAAGCTCAAATCCAAATAAACATTTTTCAACTATTAAGGCCAAGCCTGAACTACGAAAGACCTAATCTCCCATCAGCGGGAGTACGTAGGCAACCATTTATGGTGCGGTCTAACCTTCGAAAGAATCCAAACACTTTCACCTTATATTTATAAAACCAAAATATTAACCTATACATAAACTAAAATATAACATAAACCCGCCCTAATCAACGGCTCATGCGAAGAGGACCTAGCGACATCTCAGCATCACCCTGCCGAATCTGGTGCAAGCATGACAAGACCAGTTCTATGTCGACATAATAAATCATGAAGCGAGAATGGTAACAAAGTACAAGGCTAGACATGCTCAAACAAGGGAAATGAACTGAACTTGTTTCTTTTTATATATACAACATTTTATAATACAAAGTTAATTCTAACTTGTGACAAAAGATAATAACAAAGTCTGTACAGGAACATAAAATAGGACTATAAATCGGCTGTAAGATGAGCCAATATAGCCAAATATCTAGCAGTCTCTATGGTCTAAGGAGCATCTCTGAGCTCATGCTCCAGTACCTCGACACGTCTCAGCACCTCCGCTGCCATGCGATAAACGCCCTTCCTGACCCTGAACTACACCGTGTAAGTGACTAATGAGTCCATCTACGAAAGTTTAGGCCACATCTCTATCAATGAGGGCCTGGTCTCTGGAAGTAAGGGTTGCATCTCTCTCAAAGATAGTAGCATCCCGACCAGTAACAGTGGTCAACATCAGAGCCCGAGCCTGATCCCTCTCAAAAGTCACCAGGTGAAGCTGTCTGTCCATTGCTTCAATGGAAAGTGAGGACGAAAGCGGGACAGTACTAACAAGAGAAGCTGTCAACTCTGCAAACAGAGCATCCTCAGTCGGAGATATAGGATCCTCCATGGGCTCCTCAATGTCAGTAGACCCACCAGCATCCTCGGATAAAGATCTTGTCTCAACGTGGTCCGCTGCTTCTGGTGCCAAGTCCGACTCTAGCCAAGCTGAGTACTCTGCAGATCGGCCCGGGTGGCAGTCTCTGAACTTCGCTGTCTGTCGATGCGACCAAAATCTGTAAACCAGAGCTAGATCAAACTCAGTAACTGAGTAGACTGGGGAAGACGATAATCCTCAGTCCCCTCTAATGCATGGACCTCCTGATACTGATCAAACTGGCCCATCACCGCCGAAGGATGATAGGTCGTCACACGCCTCAAACCAGCCAACGGAATGAAATCCAGGTCAGCTACATGGGTGGTGAAACTCAGAAAGGAGCAGTATCCAGAATACATAACTATCGCAAAAGGGTCCTCCATGGCACCCAGAAATGAAGTCCAGGACGCCCCATCGATGCAGGAAGTCGGGCGGTATGAGTAGACCTATGACAAGCCATGTCCAAAGCAGAACCCATTACGACGAAGCCGACCTGTCGGTCTGAGGTGCTTCATGAACCAGATACCAAGGTAATTCCATTCATTACATGTATAGTAACCTTAGGTCCACGATTAGGCTCATCTATACACTTATGAGAGTCAAACTAACATGCCCATTAAGTCAGATTATAGCAGAAAGCAGTATCTAACTCTGGCAAACGGCGCGGCCGTGCTGGGTTTTCACTAGGAAGTGGCGCGGCCGCGCCACTTCGACACAACACCAGACCAGGCCTCTGTTTCATGTAGTATTCAAATAACATATCATAACAACCTTTAATTTATCATGCTTAGCTCAATTATATTGACATATACCTTAGACCTCATCAGTTCACATATCAATTTATCAAGAGTTTCATGGATTCTCTAAAAATTCCTCAAACTCACAACATTATACCAATTTTACATTATAATTGGATTTGTATACTTAGATTTCATTTGATAACAATGCTAATCAGATTATAAATCTACTGACATCATTCACTCATAATAATCTCTTATAATTTATAGAACTTTGAAATGAGAAATGTTCATAGTAACATTACCTCCTTATTGCTTGCAATACTAGACTTGCTTTCAATTTTAGATAGCTTCCCCTCAATTTAGCAATTCCCTCTCTAATTGGAACTTATCTAGCAAACTACAACAAACAAAATTTGAGAAAAAGGAGTCTCTATTTATAGAGGAATTATTGCCCAATTTTGGGTCTTACACATTGAATTAAACCAATGGGAGAAGAAAGAAAATGTTGGACAAGAAAGAGTTGGTGAAGAGGCATTATTAAACCCACTGCCCCTTCATCATTTCCATAGCCATCATCCCCATTTAGCTAGCCTTCTTGTTTTCAGCAATATGAAATATGATAAGCCAAAGGCTTACTCACGTGAGAAGAAAAAGGGGATGAGACTCTTAAAATGGGACAACCCTTATAAACTCAGCATTAGCAAATTTTGGCTCATGAAGTAAATTTTAATAGCTTAATATTGCTACATTATATAAAGTTATGGGTACATATACACAAACATATATGTACACCCACATAAGTATATTCATACTTTAAATATACACCAATACATATTATCATGTATCTCACGTACATTGGTTTAATCCAATTAATATTTTAATTGGGCTAAATATATTTTAGTTGGGTATTCCGCACCCATCATTTTACATAAAATTCATTATCTCAAATATACCCAAATATTATAATGATAAATAATAAATATATATTAACTTACCATTTATTTTCTTTTAATAATTATAGTTAAACCTCCAATTGATTTAACTTTAATACTCATGCTACACAAGGCACAATTTAGCAAATGAACTAACAAACTCTACACACCAATGCATGGCCTCTATTTATAGCTAAGCTATTACCCTCCTATAGACATTACACAAGGGGCAAAGGAGAGTTGGTGGCTAACTCCCACCAACTACTACTATTCATTGTACCCTAGCAATTGGGTTAACCATCATTGCTCTCACATGGGCTAACTTGCAAGCTTATATCTAATAACTTAATGTTATTACCATATGATATGATAGGGTCGCACATACACCCAATCATATAATTCATGTACATTTGACAATACCGAATATAGTTTGATTGAGTATTGTCACACCTCATTATTATAAACGTTATTATTTCACTTATACTTAATCATTGAAATAATTATTAACAACAATTATTTATTTAGTTTAATTTAATATCCTTCATAAAGTACACATTAATGTACCACGTATAACACATTGTCACATAGGTCCATTTATATAACCCATGTGACTCATTTCACTTTACCATATAGTTTCCTATATTATATAGTTACCTTGAAGTGTCATACTTCATTTCATATCATATAGATGTAGCTACTATATAATATATAATTATATATCATTGCACATAGCAATTAATTGAACAAACATTAACCTTATTATATTAATTAATTATTTACTCATTAATATGCTATTACTCATAATAACAATGAATTAATCATTATTATATTAATTAATCATTCACTTATTAATTCCTTCTTTAATTTAATTAATCTCCATTATAATTTTAATCATCGTGCCATACAAGGCATATCTCACAAACTCAAATTAAACTCATTATTACCCACATCGCTTAATCATTTCATAATCTTATTCATTTCCACCACCTTGCTTACTTACAAAATCTACGATAATATAGTAATTTAAGTTATTTAGTAAATTAAAATAACTTAGTTTTCTTTTATAAATTTAACCCTATTGGAAATACATTACTATAATAACAATTATGTATTCCACCATTACATGACATAAAATGTTTTTATTACAATTTTGAAAACTAAAGGTGTTAATTATAATAAAAGAATTCACTCATTATCTCAAGATATTATTCTAAATATAATATCTATGTCTCATTAAAGTAATTATATGTACGGCATATGTACACACATTATATATAGAAAATAGATAATAAGTTTATTTTCTATTATGATAAATTATTTCTATCAATTTATTTACATATAGCAAATATGTTTTAATATATTTACCATATTACTTAATCATACATATTACCTCATACAAAGCTATATAAGGCAATATTATTATATAAAATAATACTCTCCCTTTATTAAAATAATTCAATGCTAAAATTTATTTTAATATCCTTTATTTAAAATATATAATAATTATTTCTCTTTCCTTTCTATAAATTATCCCCAAAATAATTTCTTCAATTTTCACCTTAGCCATATATTAATTAAATTTATAATTCTCTTAACCAATATTTATCTAAAGATATATTGGTTTCCTTCTCTCTTCAACAACGTATATATATATTTTATTAACATCATACGCACATTAGACTTTCTCACATATTATCATGCTAAGTAATAAATATAAAAAGTACTAACTATAATTACATACTCAACACATATATTAATTCACCATCTACTCAAGTGAATTAACCCCTTTACAATATTATTTCATAATATAACTTTCAACTTAATTTAACCAATATTTATTCTTGTTTAGTTAATTCCCCTAATTAACTTTCATTCAAATCACGTCTTGTTATCTCTATCCATCCATGGACAGATTGAGAATCAATTATGACCCATATTACATTATATTAGTTACTAGTATACATACACAAGAAAATAGTGATTATTCATTAAAGATATTTAATGTCACCAACTTACTATGATAAAATAATTTTATAAATTATTTAGTATCGATAGATAAGTTTTATCCATCCATTTGCTTCAAATAAATTGACTCTACAATTTTTTAAACAAATATATAATAGTAATATATTTATTAAACACAAAAATCACATATTGCATAGTTAATATTATCTATGCAACACAATACCTCATACCTCATAACGCATATATATTCTTATTTAAACCCATCACATGCCTTAAGAATTTTTTATTTACTAAATTCTTATTTTAATAATTTTTGAAAATTCGAATGCTTACATCCTCTCCCCCTTATAAGGATTCCGTTCTCGGAATCATCGAAACCTTCCCTACTTGGTACGATTCTAAACATTACATATTCTTTAGATAATTTTATCCCTTCTCTTTTCGGAAGTTTTATTATTATAGCTTGCTCAATCGCATCTTACCACTTTCTTCTTTTAAGGAACATTCTACTTGCTACATTCACCCTTCAGAAAGAATAAGACTCTTCCATAATTTTTCAATAACCGGGAAGTATTTATGAATAACTCAGATTCCAAATTATGCTGAGGGGTTACAAGACCGTGAACTCTTCTCTAAGTTTACTAGTGCTTCAACAAAATCCTTCACACTGTGAACCAGAGTGTTTATCAATCACAAAGACTGAAAACACCTTCCATGCGTACACTAGGTGATCGTCCTATTGTACCACTACGTTGTGCCGTAACGTAGTGTATTGTAACGACTATATGCGTTACGTTCAAAACTATTGTCTCCGAAAATATGTCCCCTTTATAGTTTTGTTCACCTCAACTTTTCAACATCTAAATTTGCACCAAAGCAATCTGGATTGGCATAAATACACAAGAATGCTCAAATTCCATAAATATTCTTTAACAGTCATCTAGCCGAATCAAATAGCTTAGACTTTCATCAATAATTCGGACATCAATTAGAATCTAATCAACTTAATTGATCTTTTTCATAGTTTAAATAAAAACCAAAAATTCTTTTATGACGTCATGATACCGTACCAACTCAGCAGTACGTTGAAGATTTTGTCATTTTATGACTTTGTCATTTTACATCGTACCATAATGGACTGACGATCTTACGATCACTCATGTCACTAGGTCCGATTACATTGATGACTCCGTCGTTTACCATTCTCTACACCATATCAACTGATGCATATGGTCAAAATATATTTTGAAAAATTTTCAAATCATTTTTGTCTTAGCCGAAACGAATAGCACAGACATACGAATAACGGTATTGTTTTTAAAACTCATTGGTTTAGTCATCTGACCCAATGTTTTCTCAAGAAAACAGAAGTGCAAACACTAGCACGAAGTCAATAAATTTTGAAAATCTAGCATAGCTAGAAGATTTAGAAAAACCCATATTTCTCCAACAACTTCAATCTTTTACTCCATTGCTGCCTCATTCTATTAATCTTTAATACCATTAATGCCCACTATACCAAAACTATTAATTCTAATATATAATATATCTATTCTCAGTATAGTTCATCGAACTAATCACACCATGGAAGTTCAGGAACCTACCACAATAATAAGATTTTAAGAACTTGTCCTAGCAATACGTAGTCCAAAAACCTAATCAGGGACTGTCCATACGCTTAGGGGCTCAAAAATACATATGATTATGAGTCACAAACTTAACATAGGCATGAGTCTTAAGAACTCGCACTTAATCTTAATATTATCAAAATTTAATCTTAGAAATCTCTATCTATCAAAATAAATATAAGAAAAGAATCACTTTTTTGTCATATGTATATCGATAGCGCTACACCAGCATTTCAACGATTATCAGTGTGATGCACTCAGTGCAAGCACAACACCTCCGCCCACACAAAGGTGTGTATAACTAAGCCATCACATGAGTCCTCAATGGAAATCTAACACCTAACTCTATCTTACTCTTAACTTGCTCTTTTGCTCGTTATGAATTTTCTATATTTCATCATATACAACTCCTCATGAGTTCATCTTATACCATTTCATAGTACCTTCTCTTTATAGCATAAAGCTATAACTACTTAGTCGTTACCGACCATTTATTATTTCACAGCTCAATCTGATCACGTCGTGATCATCGATTTACCTTATGGTTCTTTCCTGTTACCAACTAAACTCCATTCGAGTTCATTCTTATTATCTTTATCATATTCATCTTATAAATATCGTCTTAACATTTTTATTATCGGAGTTAGGAAACTCCCGATTCTCATTCTCTAAATTCTTCAAGATTCTGTTTTGAATCTTCGCTTATATATTTTAATCTTTTCTTCCCCATTCTAAGGTTATAGCCTAAGGCACTCTTACGTAAGTTTTATAACCTACAGCTTTGGTACCAACCTATGACACCCCCATATCCGGGTGTAGACACTCAAAAGTTTGCTTTCTTTGTACTAACCTTGCAGAAGGGTAAAAGCGTAATCTTACCTCGGAGACAACTCCGGGAGTGATGCAAAGGACCAATGACATCCGAACATATCGCAAACCGAGCGAAGATTGACGAGCTGAGACAGTGATCACTGAAAACCACCTCAGCAAACCTCGAACGGCGGGCCATCAAAGATAAGCCAGCTAACTGATATCTGGACCTGGAGGATATCTCGGCTACGAGTATCGACTTCCCGAACCCTAATTCAGTCAGACTCGATCTTATCCCACTGTATTCCTCAAAGACTGTCCGAAAGGTCGAGCTGCAGAGGTCAACTTCTGCTGAACCAGGACCAAAGGAGTACCTGTCAAGAGTGTGGGGCCCACCTAGCCTAGCCGCATCCATACCTGCGGCTGGCCACATGTACGTATGCGGCTGACTTGGGCAGGTTAAAACACCCACACTAGTTCATTTGTAAGGAGAGAGATAGAATTTTTAGTGAGAGAAAAGACATTCTAGAGAGAGGCTCAGGTGGAACTTGTTTATACCAACTTGAAGCTTAATCATCTTATCTAGTACCTAATTGAATCCTCGGGTGTGTTCCACGTTGGCCACGGGAGTTAAAACGCTTGTTCACGCGTCCCCCAAGGTGAAACAACGCATTTTCTAGCTTCGTTCTTTGTTCATGTTGTTCAAATACTAGATTAATTATATATCTGGTTTTAATATAGTTAAACATGTTGTATTTTAAGCATATTGTGTAATAGTTGGTAGATATTACGTTTTTGTCGGTTATATTGTACTTATTATGTTGTAAATCGACTACGGAGGCTAGATCTACCTAGATCTAAGCCGAATCCAGCCTTTAAGAGGTTATTAAGCATGAAGTTTTAACCCATGTGATAGATTATTTTAGATTCATGGTAGATCTACGAATTTATTGCTTTAAATGGTCCCGGTTACCCCGTATAACCCTAAATCTAGTTTTAAAGGCGAAAGGGGTCCGAAATGGCTTAAAACGGTGATTTCAATCGATGAAATTGTGATAACCCAAAAATTTATAAAATTTTAAATGATTAAAATAAAGGTTAAAGAATAAAACATAGATGAGAATTTGAGGATTTATTTAAAATTTTCAAGTAAAACCTATATGGTTTGCTATTCGAATGATAATAGAGAAAATATGGGTTACAAAATTCCAAAACCCTACAAATGAATTAATATGTACTTGAAGGAATATCAAGGATAAGGTATTACGATACCTATAAATTCGATGTGAACTGAATTGTCTAAAGAAATGTTATAATGATGCATGTGAAAATTTTATTAAGGGAATATAAATTCACAGGAAGAGATACTATGAGGCTAAACGAAGATGAGTATATATATATATATATATATATATATACTTAGTAAGGTGCTATATATTTTAGCAAGAGGAATTCTGAATTAAGTTAAGCATATGAGAATCAAGATAAAACTATGTTAGTAATTAGCATAGCTTGAATGTTGGCCTTGATTGCCAAATAAGAAGATGGCTGTTGGTCCGATTTAGATGACACAATTAACGCGCAAGTATACGCGGCCAACGAGTAATAAAGTGTAAGTACAGATATCGTCCCACAAAGAATTAATGGATAAAAGACACCAAACCACTAGCACATAATCATCTCAATCTTATTTAAACGGATGGTAAAGAGAATGAATTAAAACTAAGTTAAACTAGGCAAGCAATTAACTTAAACTAATTAATTCTAGAGTTAAAATCAGATAATGAAGACAAGAGATTCCCAATTTCCCCTAATGATTCGTCTAAATCGACATACTTCCAATTAGGTCAAATTAATAGTCAAGATAGTTAGCCGAGAACACGAACGTGAGAGAAGGCCATCTTTCGATGCACCTACTCCATATCACGTGCAATCCCAGATGATAGAACACACGTGAACACCCACATTATCTAAACTCCTATATGTCTATGGTGTTTACAAATAAATAGGGTTTAAGGTCAAGCCCACTATTGACTACGGACAGCGCTTCGGTATATGTCTATCCTAAGCACAAATTATACATCCAACGCCATGTGAATGCACAATCACCCGCTATTACGACTAGATCTAAACCTACGCTTTGTCTTTCAAGTCCACATAGGTTATCACAGTAATTGGTCGCGAATCAATTAAGCAATGCAAGCACGAATCGTAATAGACAGTTATATAACAATCAAAGAGACAAAGCATGGAAGCATATCAAAGTAAACTACTCAAAAGGTTCGATTAGAACCTCAAAATAAGCTTAAACCATAAATAACTCAAATATATTATCCACAAGATTCAATAACATCATCTAAATATACAATGTAATAGCAAAGAGAGATTAAGGATAGAGATTTTAAATCTTTCTCCAAGCTTGGACCCTTGATGTCAATCCACTTGCTTCAATCTTAAATACAAATCAAACCCTAGAATCTAACTACTTTAAACTAATCTAACACTATCTCTAACCTAATCTACTCCTTGACAAGGAATTGAAAGAGAAGGAAGAGGAAAAACTAGGGCTTAAGACCAATATATGTATATCTGATCCTCTTTTTTTTGCCCAAAACGAGCCCCCTTATATCCCACTCAAAAGCCAAGTCCCGTTCAATTGAAAAGTCAAGTCTGGCACAGCTGGGGACTGGCGCAGGCCGCGCCCAAAAATGCACTAGAATTCGCGCGCCCGCGCCAAGGCTTTTCTGCTGCAGAGTCCTCTGGTAAAACAGTCATAACTTTTGATCCTGGGAGAAGTTACGAGGCCTACCACCTGTCAAATCGAAGCTATCAAAGAGCTCTACAACTTTCATGCTTTGAGCATTGAGAAATAATGGATGGATGAAGGCTGAAATTGAGCTCCAAGTGACAACTGTGTAATAGAAACCCAAAATTGTGGAGTTTAACGTTCGTTGGTATACGGGGCATAACTCTCGCCTTCGAACTCTGATTGGGATGATTCAAGATATTCCGGAAAGCTTAGAAGACACTCTACAATATGAACTAAGCTCCAATCCAAGAACATGAAATGAATATAAACCCCCCAAACGATGTCCGGATTGCATTTCCTTCCTATTTTTGCTTCAAATACCATTCTTGCTCCTTTTGGCCTCTAAACTCGTGGCATCACCTTCATTGCTTCCTCACCCATGCTATCTTCATGCTTTAAGCCCATTTCAGTGCTTTGCTCCATTTAAGCTCAATTTGCACTCGGAGAGTTTCTAAACCTGAAAATCACAAAACAAAGCAAAAACACATAAAAGGCACAACGATACTTGAGTTTAAGCAACAGAATGAGTTGGTTACTATTCGAATAAGTGGTCATAAAAGCCACTTATCAAATACCCCCAAACTTAAACGTTGCTTGCCCTCAAGCAACCAAAACAAAACTAAACAACAGATGCAATGCAGTATCTACAATGTATGCAACCTACGCTATCATGAATGCGAATCCAAGTTCCCAGCCAGTATTGAACTATTAAAGCAATGCCTCAGAAAACCACAAGATAAACAAACATATAAGCTACCCAAGACAAGACTATAAGACATATTCTTGCAAATCCAAAACTGTCAGCACTGATGTATTGTGCGTTGTGTGTCTGGCAACCATTAAACATGCTTTGAACAAATATATCACATACTATGCTTCTTAGGGGAAAAACAAGCTTCAACTTAAGAAAAGTAGTAAATCATATATGTTCTAACCAAGACCATGTATTACTAAAGTTAAGAGTCAACAGGGGGTGGTCATTAAGCTTTTATTACTCACGAGGGCGTATTCGCACTTTTTCGTGTACACGATCGACTGTGCAATGCCTAGTTCTCTTAGGCTCTTCAATGATATCCATGTAGCGAGCTTTTGACCAACGACTCCCAGACCAGACGGCCTTAGGGCGCTGGGTGTAGAGACACCTCGAGGGCTTACTTGCTCGAATATTAAAGGCCACATAACTCGACGTAGCCGAAGTGTTTATTCTTTTTTTTTCTTTTTCTTAATCTTTTCTTTTGTTTTCTTTTTCTTTTTCTGCAAGGGAGTGCGTCTTACACTCCATCTCCCCGCATAAATCATGCATGTCCCCTGTTTCCCCCAAACTTAAGCTTTTAACAGTCTAGTTATTATTATATGCGAACTAAAACTCTTTTATTAAAAAATAGTTTTTCCACCAAAAGACAAGTATGTAAACATTTAAACTTAGCATATCATGGTGTTTACTCTATCGTGCTTACTGGTTACATAGTATCTGACAGATAAGGATATACATATATGACCTTCAAATCAAGCTTAAGTCTCAAATCAGTTCAACAATCAAGCTATTTCAGTTTCTTCACAGGCAACATACATAACTAACCAATTGAAAACTGGATTCATGCAGTATGCTCTAACACAGAATGCAAAAACAAAAGAAAAATTTTAAAATTTTCACAAATTTTAACTATTTACAACCTACATGCACTAAATAAATGAACACAATATGCAATATGAATGCAACTACCCTATATGCAAAATAAAGCCAATACCCCCAAACTTAAACTGTTCAATGTCCTCATTGTAGGTAAAGGTAAAAAGAAACTCCCCTATTTGGCTTCTGATGCTGCATGAAATGAAGTGGCATCCTCTCAGAAGTTTCCCCGTCTCTCTCTGCTTTTGGTAAAATAAACCCCGCTCAACACTATACTCAATGAACCAACCCAACTCCATATCAATCTTGCTCTGCTAGAGATCCCACACTCAATATCTCAATTGATCAGGTTGAGAGGATGAGGTGGATGAGAATTGGTACTTTGGGTTGAGGAGATGGAGGTTTTCAAAACTAAGGCTTGTAGTGGAGGGGATTGCATGAGATGGAAGAGATGGGGGATTGCATGAAGGAACATGAGGGTTTGGGATTAGAGGGGCTGAGGCTTGGGTGCTGGTGATAATTGATATGAATTGGTGCCCCCCAAAATTTGTAAGATTTTTCCCAAGTCAGGCCCAGTCTGCATGTGGCGCGGCCGCGCGTGTATGAAGGCTTAAATGGGCTCGGCCGCGCGGGCCATCAGATTTTGTTGCTGCAAATTTTTGGCATGAACTGAGGCTGGCTTTTGCTTTTCATTCATTCCGAGCAGCCTTTGACCTGAAATACGCAGACAATACTTATTAAGCCCTCCTAGACTAACAAAAGTATATAAAATCTATTTACATCAAGAGAATGAACATGGAAAGATATATGCATTTATATTTGCAAAAATTCTCTAAAGGCGTATATGCAATGCAAGCAGCATCAAAAGTATGCTATAAGCTTTGTAATCCCAAAAATATACGCATTCATGCCTAAGACCAAAAATGTAGGCATGAGCTCCTAAATCTACAAGCATTCAAAAATTTTAAACTAAATACTAAAATAATAAGAATTAAACAAGGGGAGGGAAGTATGATAGAAAGCAAGAGATGGAGAATTAAAAAAGGATGGAGAAAGAGAAATGATGGGGTGCCTCCCATCAAGCGCTTGATTTATAGTCCTCTAGCTGGACTGTGTCTGACCACTGCTATCCGACTCCCAGGACGATATTGGAGAACCCCTCCATCCATCAGAAATGCTATATGCTTTTGGAGGCTTCTCAGTAGAGGAGGACTCGGATTTAAACTACCTAGCGTCGGATATGTATATGAATTCCCCGGATAAAAGGTCGGGGAGCTAGGCAATGGTTCCGCTGTGTATGTGAAATGATCGAGGCATGGAGGCATAGACCACACAATGGACTCTTCTCCTATTCTCTTCTCTTCTGACCACCATGGTTTGAAGCTGGCGGACTCTCTCATATCATCGAGATCTGGCATCTGTAATGTGGCTTCCAATGGGGAAAGGGTTGCAAACTTGACTGGCGTGTTCCACGAAGGCTGAGAAGGCTCTTGGGGGATTTTCACTGTTGGTTCACATTCATACTCAACATCCCCAATTGGTTCCTCTATTTCCATTGCTTTCGGCTCGTCTAGTTGCAATTACACTTCGGATTCTCTATCAGTTTCTGCACCCATGTCATAGCACCGATCTTTCTGAGGGTCGTAACTTATGGCATCATTCATTGGAGGTACAGGATCTTGCATTGTTGTCTCTTGTTCATATACCTCATCCTTATTTAACGTCGTGCTAATCTGCTCCACCCAAATTTGAAGCTCCTCATTTGATTACTCTTTCTCAATCAAGATCTCCTCTTCTACTTCATCCTCAGAATCCATGTACTGAAACTCACTGGAGTTCTGAGGTCCTTTGCTCACGGCTTCTACTACTTGAGGGAGCTGATTCTAAAGATTCTGAGTCTGTATCCCTTGCTCAATCAACTCCTCTTTCATCAAGGCCATGTTATTCTGATTTGCCCAATTCTGGAGATTTTCGCTTAACTACTCTTGCTCAACTGAGGTCTCCTGTGTTGATGCTATGGAATTTCCCCACAAATTGTCCAATCCTTCCTTTTTTGTTTCAGTCTTGGGATCCATGTACTGAGGCTCATTTGTTGAAGGATTGTTAATTAGGGCCATCTAGTTCAGAAAGTTTTGGTTCGATTCTTCTTGGCTCCTAATCATCTCCTCTTGCTTCGCTAAGGCTCTATCCAGGATGTCCATGGTAGACTGTTCTCCTTGTAAACATGGGGATGGATAAGTGGGTTCGGGTGTAAAAATTGGACTCGGCTCACAGTATTGGTCTTGATAGTAGTTTTCAGAAGGGCTCGGGTGATACCCCCAATCTTGCTGATAATTGGTATATGGCTCACTGTGGAAGTACTCACCCCTATACTTCTTCTGTCCATAACTGATAGGCTCTTGATGGCTCATATAAGCTCCAGCACCATAGTCATATGAAGTCACTGGCTCTCGACTCTGTTGGGCTGAAACAGTATCCAACTTTCTTGAGAGCTCCTCTAACTGTGCTGAGAGTGTGGCAATTGGGTCGAGTCCATCAGTGCTTGCTTCCCTTGGTTGTTGTTATCTTGTACAGTTCCATGGATAGAAATTTAAGTCCATTGTACCTGAGAAGAGAATATAGGAAGAATTAAAACAAAAAAAAGTTTAAATTAAGACTAATTTGATTGAAACTAATGTTGGCAAATAGTTATCCAAATAATTCTCCCGGCAACGGCGCCAAAAACTTATTGGTCCGATTTAGATGACACAATTAACGCGCAAGTATACGCGGCCAACGAGTAATAAAATGTAAGTACAGATATCGTCCCACAAAGAATTAATCGATAGAAGACACCAAACCACTAGCACATAATCATCTCAGTCTTATTTAAACGGATGGTAAAGAGAATGAATTAAAACTAAGTTAAACTAGGCAAGCAATTAACTTAAACTAATTAATTCTAGAGTTAAAATCAGATAATGAAGACAAGAGATTCCAATTTTCCCTAATGATTCGACTAAATTGACATACTTCCAATTAGGTCAAATTAATAGTCAAGATAGTTAGCCGAGAACACGAACGTAAGAGAAGGCCATCTTTCGATGCACCTACTCCATATCACGTGCAATCCACAAATGATAGAACGCACGTGAACACCCACATTATCTCAACCCCTATATGTCTATGGTGTTTACAAATAAATAGGGTTTAAGGTCAAGTCCTCTATTGACTATGGACGACGCTTCGGTATATGTCTATCCTAAGCACAAATCATAAATTCAACGTCATGTGAATGCACAATCACCTGCTACTACGATTAGATCTAAACCTACGCTTTGTCTTTCAAGTCCACATAGGTTATCACAGTAATTGGTCGCGAATCAATTAAGCAATGCAGGCACGAATCGTAATAGACAGTTATATAACAATCAAAGAGACAAGCATGGAAGCATATCAAAGTAAACTACTCAAAAGGTTCCATTGGAACCTCAAAATAAGCTTAAGCCATAAATAACTCAAGTATATTATCCATAAGATTCAATAACATCATCTAAATATACAATGTAATAGCAAAGAGAGATTAAGGATAGAGATTTCAAATCTTTCTCCAAGCTTGGACTCTTGATGTCAATCCTCTTGCTTCAATCTTCAATACAAATCAAACCCTAGAATCTAACTACTTTAAACTAATCTAACACTAATCTCTAACCTAATCTACTCCTAGACAAGGAATTGAAAGAGAAGGAAAAGGAAAAACTAGGGCTTAATGCCAATATATGTATATTTGATCCTTTTTCTTGCCCAAATTGAGCCCCCTTATATCCCACTCAAAAGCCAAGTCCCATTCAATTGAAAAGTCAAGTCTGGCACAGCTAAGGATTGGCGCGGCCGCGCCCAAAAATGCACTAGAATCCGCACGCCTGCTCTAAGGCTTTTCTGCTGCAAGGTCCTCTAGTAAAATGGCCATAACTTTTGATCCGGGAAGAGTTACGAAGCCTGCCACCTGTCAAATCGAATCTATCGAAGAGCTCTACAACTTTGGTTCTTTAAGAATTGAGAAATAATGGATGGATGAAGGCTGAAATTGAGCTCCAAGTGACAGCTGTGCAATAGAAATCCAAAATCGTGGAGTTTAACGTCCGTTGGTATACGGGGCATAACTCTCGCCTCCGAACTCCAATTGGGATGATTCAAGATGTTCCGGAAAGCTTAGAAGACGCTCTACAATATGAACGAAGCTCCAATCCAAGAACATGAAATGAACATAACCCCTCAAAACGATGTCCGGATTGCATTTCCTTCCCATTTTTGCTTCAAATGCCATTCTTGCTCCTTTTGGCCTCTAGACTCGTGACATCACCTTCATTACTTCCTCACCCATGCTATCTTCATGCTTTAAGCCCATTCCAGTGCTTTGCTCCATTTAAGCTCAATTTGCACCCGGAGAGTTTCTAAACCTGAAAATCACAAAATAAAGCAAAAACACATAAAACGCACAACAATACTTGAGTTTAAGCAACAGAATGAGTTGGTTACTATCCGAATAAGTGGTCATAAAAGCCACTTATCAATGGCTAAGTATAACGTTATTAGCTAATATAATTAGCAATAAAAATGGAATAAGTTAAAACTCAAAATTTGAGTTGGAGATAGAATTTTGAAGAACTGACTGCTCGGTTGCGTCCGGAACGTCAAGTTTAGTCAGAAAAGACAATAAACACAAAATATATAAGGGTTGACTTTTTGGTTAAAGTCAACAGTTGACTTTTATGGAGAAAGGTTAAAATTGGAGTTAGAAGTGGAATATGTGATGACTAAAATAAAGGTTAAAGAATAAAACCTAGATGAGAATTTGAGGATTTATTTAAAATTTTTATGTAAAACCTATATGGTTTGCTATTCGAATGAGAATAGAGAAAATATGGGTTACAAAATTTCAAAACCCTAGAAATAAATTAATATGTACTTGAAGGAATATCAAGGATAAGGTATTACGATGCCTATAAATTCGATGTGAACTGAATAGTCTAAAGAAATGTTATAATGATGCATGTGAAAATTTTATTAAGGGAATAAAAATTCACATGAAGAGATACTATCAGATTAAACGAAGATGAGTATACGTATACAAATATATATATATATATATATATATACTTAGTAAGGTGCTATATATTTAAGCAAGAGGAATTATGAATTAAGTTAAGGATATGAGAATCAAGATAAAACTATGTTAGTAATTAGTATAGCTTGAATATTGGCCTTGATTGCCAAATAAGAAGATGACTAAGTATAAAGTTATTAGCTAATATAATTAGCAATAAAAATAAAATAATTTAAAACTCAAAATTTGAGTTAGAGATAGAATTTTGAAGAATGGACTGCTCGGTTATGTCCGGAACATCAAGTTTAGTCAAAAAAGACAATAAACACAAAATGTGTAAAAGTTGACTTTTTGGTTAAAGTCAACAGTTGACTTTTATGGGAAAAAGTCAAAATTAGAGTTAGAAGTGGAATATGTGATGATTTAAGTGAACTATGTATGTGATTAATAAATATACATTATATAATGTGAATACATTATTTTGTATATAAAGGAAATTAAGAATTAAGTTATGTAACCTAATATTTATATTAGGTATGATAATTAAATAACCTAAAGGGTTATAATATGAGAGAATGTTAGTATATAAAAATATATACTAACCCTAAGAAATTTATTTCATATATCTCACTTAATTAATAACCTAAGTATTTTAATCAAGAAAATTGATTTGAGGTATTAAACCATAATAACATATTCAATTTACTTCAATATGGTAAGCCTAATTGGGTTATGTAAGTGAATTAATATTATTAATGGATAATAATATGGAAATAGATATAATGAGCAATAGCTCAAGAGTTAACAAATTAAAAAGAGTAAGTAAATTAAACAAGCCCAATTAATTAATTAAGCATGAGACTTGTAGATAAAGTGATTTAGGGCGATTAAATTAATTAATCTAACCCAATATATTATGTATGAGCCAAGTATAGTGATAGCACAATTTAATTATGGGTGAAACCCAAGTTAATTTTTGTTAGTAAGTAAAATAAGAAAATAATTGCAAGCCTAAAGGAATGAATTAAAGGCTCCAAGCTTAAGCCCACTTGTGGGAAAGATATTTTGGTCATTAGATATAATTAATATAAAGCAAAGTGGATGGAAGAATTGGGTCTATGTGGCCGGATATGGAAGGATAATAAAGGGGGAGAAATGTAGGTGATGATGACATTTTTTTTAGTGGACAAGATTGGGCTAGGTGGCATTCAATCTATGGAGCCACATTTGACCTTATCTTTCCAAGTCATAATTAAAAAGAGAAGTGATAAGATTGGGAGAAGATATGATATGGATAGATATTTTCTATCTACTCATTTGTCTAGCCAGTTAATTGTCCCACTTTATTTTTTTAAGATAGAGAAAACAAAAAGAAAGAAAAGATAAGAGAGAAAGGAAAGAAAAGGGAACGGCAAACTGAGAAAGAGAAGAGAGAGGCGGCAACCCCTAGTGAAGAAAAGAAGGAGAAAATCTCCATGGGAGAGAAGAAGAAGAAGAAGGAGAAGAAGGAGAAGAAGAAGATTAAAGAAAGGTATAAACCTATTTTTCTATGTTTTATTATCTTCTCTTTCAATAATCTAATGGAAAAGGGGTTTGTGAATTGGAAGTGTAAAACCCATCAATCGATGTGATTTATATGGATTCAAGTATGGATTTACCCATATTGGGTGTTGATTTGTTTGGAAAACAAAAGAAAAGAGAAATATTTTTCTTGTTTATAAAACCCTAACTTTTAGGTGATTTGAATGACTACCGTTTTTGATCTACACCTTCTTTTCGCGATCCGTCGAAGAGAGGTGCTAGATATAGGTGTTGACTAGTAAATTCAAGTGGTAGAACTCAAAAAATCACGTTTCTAAAAGTCGTGGTGTGGGTTTTGTTGAAAATAGTCCGGTTTTTTTTGAAACTATTTTGGACCAGTCAGGAACGAGGGTATTTTTGTCCACCTTTTTTTCTTTAAAAATTTGGGGAAAATTTGGAATGATAATATCAGAAGATATGAAGGTCCTGTAAAACTTTGAGAATATTTGTCCATACGATTTGAGAGTTATGGATTTTACGGTGAATGGCAATTTTTATGAAGCCACCCAAATAACTCTTTGTGTATAAGTCCAAAAATTATGAAATTTTTACTGAAAGTACATGTAGATAACAGGAGCCTACCCTATAAATATCAGAATTTGTGAAGTTAATCTCGATTTATGATAAATCTGAGAAGATGTGGCTATTATGGACTATTTAAATATAGTAAATGTATTTTAAAAATTCCGGGAAAAATATATGTTCAATGTGGGACTGTATTCTGCCAAATCCTAGAAAAAAAAATAATTTTGGGACTGATTTGGTATTTTTCATATAAATGATGTTATATAAATAAATGAGTTTAATTAAATATGTGATGTCAAAAATATGAAAAACAAGGTTTTCCTACTTGAGACCCTTAAGCATGGTTTGTGCAGATTTTTGATGGATGTTTGGGTCGGTTGGGAAGTGTTATGATATTTATGGTATTTTAGAATACTTTAATGTGTTAATTAAGGAAAGCAAAACAATTAAAATAAATTGTTTATTAATGTGATTAATGACTTCAATTATTTTTATATGACTAATAATATTGGATTGAAATATTATTAGTAATGTTTGACTTAAAAGTTATTAAAAGGTGAATAACCTTAGCTTGAAATATTATTAAATAATTAATAATATTAAATGTGAATTTAAAATAGAGAAATAAGTTATTTTAAATATAGTTGTTGAATTTGGTATTCAAGGAATTATATTATGTATGTGTTATGTTGAAAAGAAGAATTCAATGTACTGAAGTTGGTTTCGGGTTTACTAAAATGGTTTCAGTTACTAAAATGGTTTCGGTATGCTGAAATGGATTATCGTCAACTGAAATGGTTTCAGTATACTGAAATGGATTATAGTTTACTGAAAGAGAAATACAGGGTACTGAATTTGATTTCGGGTTGCTGAAATTGAATTCAGTCTTTTAAAATGGATTATGGTCTGCTGAAATAGTGATTTCAGGATGCTGAAATGAAACCTGTTTTACTGAAATATTAATTTTAGTTTACTTAAATGTTATCTAGTTTACGAAGATAACATAGAAAAGAATAACTTATAATTATAAGTTATGACATGATTAAAAGATTATCGAAGTATAATGATAATACTAAAACTATAATGTAATGTCTAATACTTAACTATGTTAGACAAGTTAATATAAGAACTTATAAAGTAAGTGATTAAGTTTTAAGTCTAAAGTAGTACAGTCGTATTCTGTAATAGTTAATGTATAGTATCTGGGCTAAACGATTCCTTCATATGGGGAAGGTATATACGAATTAGTAACTAATATAACTCCCTGTGAAAACAGTGTAGACGAGACGAAAACTAATTTGTTGGTTGTTTGTAGGAAACCACTCAGTATACTATATTGAATACAATTAAAGACATTATGAATGCTAGGTTTAGACTTGTGAAGGTGTATGGTGTTAAGGTATTATATAATATTTAACTATGTATTTAAATGTTAGATAGTTTACTTATAAAGTAAAAGTATGATATGCTAATTGAAAGATCAATCTTATAACTGATAGGTCTTTTTAATAAGGAGATTAAATTAAATTGCGTAGCAGTAATCGACTTTGCAGGCAAGTTCCCTAACTCAAACTTGAGTTATATTTCAAAGTATGTTAGTGAATGATTATTGATGATTATTCACGTCTATACTGATTATTGATTCACACTTAGTGCATGTTGCATATGTTCATCAGGTATGGAAGGCTGATCACCTTCATTACCATAAGGTTCAGATAAAATTGTTCATGGTCCTTGTTCACATTAAACCTTATTGATTCAGTCAGTAAATTATTGACATGTTGATTCATGCTCTTTCACAATTATTATGTTGTTGAAAACTTGAAAGTTTATTCTTCTTTCAATCATGATATATCCTTGTTATATTTAAACTTGATGGGCAAAGTAGTTGCTCACCCTTGCTATATCATGATAATAAATTTCAGATTAAGACGAAAGCTTGAAGAAGGACAAAGACAAGAGCAAAGTACAATAATATATTTTATGCACGAATAATTATTTAGTTATCATATGTAAACCTTTTTAATTATTAAAGGTATGTATTCAGTTAAGGTTAATAGACCTTGGGAAATGTTATAGAATCATGTGAAATAAACAATTTATGTTTATTTGTTCCGCATTAGTTTATAGAATATGTATGATGATGAAGTATCGTAACGTACAGGGTTCGAGGTTCTAGGGACCCGGATTTGGGGGCGTCACAGAAATCACCTAATATCAAAGCCGAGGACATTGTATATATGTAATCCCGCACAAATAATGTGAGCCAAGGAATTTCGGTGTTGAGATCCCCAAATGGATCCGACTTGATTCCCACGATGGACCGGTTTTTATGTTGTAATGTTTTAATAACGTAAATATCATTGTATATGTAATATTTGGATCTTGAAAACAAGCTCAAGGGGTTAGTCCCGAGAAGTCGGATTCAAGATCCCGTGATAGTGAAAATATTAATTGCGGGAGATCGGTTCATCGAGATGGCTTACATGCCCGATGACGATCCGACCCTTTTTAACGCTTTTGCATGCATATTATCAAAATAATTTCCAATAAAACCGCAAAGAGCTTTCAATCATAATAAAGCAATTCGGCGTAGATCACGTAATAAACGTAAAGAATAAAAGGAAGTATCGAAGTCCTCGATTCCTAGTCGGGCAAAGGATTTGAAAATCTTACTTTCTAAAACCTCATTTCAATTCATATATCTTGTTAAAAATGAACTTTTTATCAAATCAAATTCTTCGTACCTAGGCGCAAAAGAGGTATAACACTACTTTCAAGTCACCCAAAATAAAGACTTAGAAAAAACTAATAAAGCTTTCGAAATAAAACACGCACATACACACACACACACACACACTTTATGTACAGAAAATCAATAAGATGCGGTACCATGTTTTTCACGGGAGTCGGGGGGTGCCTAACACCTTCCCCTCGCTTAATATAGCCCCCGAATTCTATAATCTCAGGTTTCAGACCAATCTTTCGGAGTCATGCATTGGACTATATTGCAAAAAACTATTAAAACTCGGATGAGTTGGTATATCCATTTAAACCATACCAACTGGCGACTCTGTCTCATTCGGTCTAATCACAAAAATAATAAAATAAATCTTTTCAAAGTCGTCGACATTTATGTCAGTACCGCTTTCCTAAAATCTCACCGTTTAAATAAAATCCAAAGACATAGAGAATGGAAAAGGGAAAAAACAAACACAAACTTAGGAAACACATTCACCAGATTTTTTTCGGCGTCGACAGGTGGCGACTCTGCTAGGGATTTAAGAGGGCTTAAGCCGCGTTCAATATTTTTTTGATTTTTCATTTTGCATGTGCATCTTGTGTGAATGATCTTTGTGTGTGACAATTGTCTCAATCTTTAAGCATTTGTTATTAGTGCCTCGCACAATATATTAGTGCTTCGCACAATATCATCATATTGCATACGGTGAAGACGTGAATGTATGTTGTGTGGTACCTCCATTAAGAGGTAATCCCATCGGTTGTTTATTACTGGACTCCTCTAGATGTTTCCATTGTGAGGCTCAAGAAAGGCACCACTCAGATCCGCTCTAATAAAAAAAATAGATGTTTTTAGCAAGTAAATTGCGAAGATCTGGGAACCAATTTCAAACAGCCCGTGAGAGTAACCCAAAGATAGGTCAGCCTCTGATAAACCAAATGTGGGGTAGGCCTCTTCATGCCCTATTTAATCTTTCGCATTTATAAATGACAATCATTTTGAAACTGTCATCTATACATCCTTCTTATCATGTCATCAAGTCGACTAACCATTTGTTTCAGAAGAAAAGATTAAAAAACCATTAAATTGACGCATATCATGACATGCATCTCTATCCACCAATATCCAATCTAAACTAGATATCAGTTTTGTGCAATTTGGTCCTAGAACTCGATTTCGAGCCAAGAAGGCCAGTTCACCGCCGGTCAAGATAGCTGAAGGAAGCTCATCTGAATCCATCCCTGTAACTCGAGATGAATTCGAGGAGTTTAAGAAATAGATTACCGAGATGACGACCCTATTGAGAGAACAGCGCAAAGTGTCTCAGGAACCTAAGCATAAAAGTCAGACTGAACCCTCTGTGCAAGAAGATATGAAAATACCACAAAAGGATGGTGATACCCAGATGTCCACTCCTATCTCTCCCCTCGATGTTGAAGTATCCAAGGAGGCCCCGATCCAGAAGGCGATGATAAGTGGTTTTATTAACCACTTATGCAGACACTTTCCAACTCGTTCTGCTGCTTAAACTCAAGTAATCCTGTGCGTTTAATATATTTTTCCTTTGTTTTGCATTATTCATGTTTAGGAACTCCCCGAGTGTAAATTGAGCATAAAAGGACCAAAGATGGCCTAAATGGGGCAAGGCACAGAAAGTGGCTTAAATCAGGCATGATGGCATGGAATGAAGAGGCAAATGAACGAGGCTAAAGGTCCACAAGAAGGAAAGCATGAAGTAACCAGCCTTGAGCCAGTAGCAAAAAGCCAGGAATCCAAGTTTCAGGTGCCACGCGACCGCGCTGGGTTAAGGCAGCAGGCACGCGCGCCCGTGCCAATCCTCAGTCCAGAAATCCAACATTTTGCAGCCGTGCGGCCGCGCCCCTATCCAAGCCTAATCCTCGCGCGGCCGCGCCAGTCTAATTTTTGGCCAGGCTTTGACTTTCACTTAGCAGATAGGCAGAGGCATATTATATAAGGGTCTTAACCCTTCATTTGTTCGGCATCTCCCTGAGTGGAGCTTAGCCCTAGCTTGCTCATCTCTTTTCCTTTCCTTTCCTTTACTTTTCTTGTATAGATTAGGAGTAGTTTAGTGTTAGATTAGGGTTAATTAGTTAGTTTTCTAGGGTTTTGTTAGTGTGTGAAGATTGAAGCAAGTGTGTACACCAAGATCCAAGCTCAGAGAAACGAACGAAGATTTGCATTTCTCTATCTCTTACTCTCCTTGCTATCATTTGTATTTGGATAATGTATACTAAACTTGTGGATAATATATTCAAGTTATTTATGACTTAGTTTATATTTTGGGGTTTCAATGGAACCCAACACATAGTTTGTATTGATTACTCTCTCTTTGCTATTATTATGAATTGGTTATCATAACTTGTGATTTTAGATTTATTTCTTGTGAACCTGTATGAACTTGACAAATAGATTATAGGTTTAGACCTAGTTATGATATCATGTGAAAGTTAGAGATTCTTGCGGGTAATCTATGAGATTATGTGACGTGTGTCTCATTCATTGTCCTAAAGAGTTAATAATTTGTTAGTATTTGGGATTGAAATATACCTAAATGCCGCATGCAGCCAAATTGAGAATCTAATCTTAATGACTTCCTATGTGAAAGTTGGTAATTGAAGGAGTAGTTAACGAGATTTTCCCGTAACACGTGTCTTGTTAATTGTTCTGGATATTAGTTGCTTGATAGTGTGTAAGATAGACATATACCTACATGCCGCATTAGGAAGACTCATAGTTGTCCATCGAAAGAGGCTATTATGTAATTGTGATTTCTCGGTTGGCAATTCTAGGTGCTTATTATTCTAACTGAGAGAGTTAAGAGATTCGAACGAAGTGTTGGGGAAATTGTAATCCCATGTCTTCATTATCTGAATTTATCCTAGGATTAGTTATTGTATATTTTAATTCTTTCCTAGTTAGCATAGTTTAATTCATTCTCTGTACCGTCCGTTTAAATAAGACTAAGATGATTATGTACTATTGATTTGGCGACCTTTTATCTGTTAATTCCTCTTGGGAATGATATCTTTACTCACTCTTTATTACTTGCTGGCCGCGTATACTTGCGCGTTAATTATGTCATATAAATCGACCAACAAGTTTTTGGCACCGTTGCCGGGGACTTAATTGGATAACTGTTTGCCAACATTAGTTTCAATCAAATTAGTCTTAATTTAAATATTTTTATTTTTATTTAATTCTCTTCCTATATTCTCTTCTCAGGTACAATGGACTTGAATTTCTATCCATAGAACCAAAGGCAAGAGCAACCAAGGGAAGCATACAATGATGTCGTCAACCCAATTGCAACACTTTCAACACAACTAGAGGTTCTCTCGAGGAAGTTGGATACTGTTTCAGCCCAACGGAATTGAGAGCCAGTTACTTCATATGACTATGGTGCTGAAGCTACACGAGCCATCAGGAGCCTATCAGTTATGGGCATGAGCAGTATGGGGGTGGTTATTCCTACACCGAACCTTATCCCACTTATCAACAAGATTGGGGGTATCACCCAAACCCTTCATCAGACTACTATCAAGACCAACACTGGGATCCAAATCCCGTACACGCCCCAGAATGCACCTTCCAGACTCCAGTTTATGAGCTTCAACACAATTTTGAGGGTGACACAGAAAACGCAAGCTTGGAGGAAGGAAGTGGCATAGAATCACTAAAGGACACCTTGAATGAGCAACAGAAGTCATTCAAGAGTATTCAGAAACTGGGCAGAGCAAATTAGCAAGGCCTTGATGATAGAGGATGAACAAGGGATGCAAAACCATACTGTGAGCTATCAAGAACAATATAATCCAAGTCCAACTTATGCACCAGAACCCCCATATCAATCCCCATGTTTACAAGGAGAACAGTCTCCAATGGAATTCATGTATAGGAGCTTAGAAAGCCAAGAGGAGAGGCTTAGGAGGCAAGAGCAATCAAGCCAGAACTTCCAAAATCAGATGGCCCTAATCCACAACACTCCTACCAATCAGCATCAGTACATAGAGCCCGAGGCTAAAACAGAAAAGGAAGGATTGAAAATTATGTGGGGGAATTCCATAGCATCGATAGAGGAGACCTTGATTGAGCAAGAGCAATCGATTGAGGATCTTTAGATTTGGGTGGAGCAGATTAGCACGGCATTAAGGAAGGAGGAGGTATGTGAACAAGAGACAACAGTGCAAGATTTTGTGCCTCCAATGACTGAAACCGTGAGTTATGACCCTCAAAAAGATTGGTGCTATGAGATGGATGCAGAAACTGATAGAGAGCCCGAAGTGCACTTTGAACTGGACGAGCGAAAAGCAATGGATATTGAGGAGCCAATTGGGGTTGTGGAGTATGAATATGAACCAACAGTGACAATCCCCCAAGAGCTTCCTCTGCCTAAGTGGAACAAGAAAGTCAAGTTTGCACACCCTTGCCCCCTTGGAAGCCACATTACAGATATGGATCTCGATGACTTGAGAGAGTCCTTGAGCTTCAAACCATGGTGGTCAGAAGAGAAGAGAATAGAAGAAGAGTCCCTTGTGTGGTCTATACCTCCATGCCCCGATCATTTCACCTACACAACGGAACCCTTGCCTAGCTCCCCAACCTTCAGGATGGGGAATTCTTTTAATTATCCAATGCTAGGTAGTTTAAATCTGCATCCGCTCCTACTGGGAAGCCGCCAAAGTCACACAGCTATTCTGATAGATGGAGGGATTCTCTAGTATCGTTGGGGAGTTGGGTAGCAGTGGGCAGACACAGTCGAGCTAGAGGACTATAAATCAAGAGCTAGATGGGAGGCACCCCATCATTTCTCTCTCTCTTTGTTTAATTCTCCATTACCTACTTCCCATCATCCCTCTCTCTATCTCTTTGTTTAATTCTCCAGTTACATGCTTTCTATCACATTTCCCTCCCCCTCGTTTAATTCTTATTAGTTAATATTTAGTTTAAATTTTTTCATACTGTAGGAATTAGGAGTTCATTGCCTACATTTTTGAACTTAGGCATGAATGCGTATATTTTTGGGATTACAAAGCTTATAGCATACTTTTGATGCACTTGCATTGCATTTACGCACATAGAGAATTTTTGGGAATTTAAATGCATATATCTTTCCATGTTTAATTCTCTTGATGTAAATATTAAGTATTAGCTTTTGATGGTTTAATAGGGCTTAATAAGTCTTGTCTACATATTTCAGGTTAAAAGCTACTTGGGAGCAAAGTACAAATGCCATAGCCTCTGTGCCTAGAAAAATTCTGCAGAAAACAAGATCTGGCATGCCGCGTGGCCGCGCCAGGATAAGCATGAGCTGTCGCGCTGCCGCGCCTCTCACAGACTGGGCTTGACTTAAGGAAAATTCTAAAAGCTTTTGGGGGCACCGCTTCATGTCAATTATCAGCAGCACCCAAGCCTCAGTCTCTCTTATCCCAAACCCTCAAAGTTCCTTCATGCAATCCCCCATCTCTTCCATCTCATTTAATCCCCCCCACTAAAAGCCTTAGTTTTGAAAACCTCCTACCTCCTCAATCCAAAGTACCAATTCCCATCCACCTCAGCCTCTCAACTTGATCAATTGAGACAATGAGTGTGGGATCATTAGCAGAGCAAGATTGATATTGAGTTAGGTTGGTTCGTTGAGTACAGTGTTGAGCGGGGTTTATTTTGTCAGAGCAGAAAGTGAGACGGGGGAAACTTCTGAGAGGAGGCCACTTCATTTCATGCAACATAAGAAGCCGAATAGGGGAGTTTCTTTTTACCTTTACCTTCAATGAGGACATTGAATAGTTTAAGTTTGGGGGTATTGGCTTTATTTTGCATATAGGGTAGTTGCATTCATATTGCATATTGTGTTTGTTTATTTAGTGCATGTAGGTTGTAAATAGTTAGAATTTGTGAAAATTTGTGAAAATTTTCTTTTGTTTTTGCATTCTGTGTTAGAGCATACAGCATGAATCCAGTTTTTGGTTGGTTAGTTATGCATGTTGCCTGTGAAGAAACTGAAATCACTTGATTATTGAACTAATTTGAGACTTAAGCCTGATTTCATGGTCATATATGTAAATCCTTACCTGTCAGATACTATGTAACCAGTAAGCACGATAGAGTAAACACCATGATATGCTAAGTTTAAATGTTTACATACTTGTCTTCTGGTGGAAAAACTATGTTTTAATAAAAGAGTTTCAGTTCGCATATAATAATAACTAGACTGTTAAGAGCTCAAGTTTGGGGGAAAACAGGGGACATACATGATATATGCGGGGAGATGGAGCGTAAGACGCACTCCCTTGCAGAAAAAGAAAAAGAAAAGAAAAGATTAAGAAAAAGAAAAAATAAAATAAACACTTCGACTACATCGAGTTCTGTGGCCTTTGATATTCGAGCAAGTAAGCCCTAGGGGTGTCTCTACACCCAGCGCCCTAAGGCCGTTTGGTCTGGGAGTCGTTTGGTCGAAAGCTCGCTACATGGATATCATTTAAAAGCCTAAGAGAACTAGGCATTGCACAGTCAAATGTGTACACGGGAAAGTGCGAATACGCCCTCGTGAGTAATAAAAGCTTAATGAAAACCCCCTGTTGACTCTTAACTCTAGTAATACATGGTCTTAGTTAGAACTTATATAATTTACTATTTTTCTTAAGTTAAAGCTTTTTTTTTCCGTAAGAAGCATAGTATGTGAGTTATTTATCTGAATGCATTTCTAATGGTTGCTAGGCACACAACACACAATACAACATTGCTGACGGTTTTGGATTTACAGAATATGCCTTATGGTCTTGTTTTAGGTAGCTTATCTGTTCGACTATCTCGTGGTTTTCTGAGGCATTGCTTTGAAAGTTCAATGCGGGCTGTGAACATGGATTTGCATTCATAGTAGTATAGGTTGCATACATTGTAGCTATTGCATTGCATCTTGTGTTTAGTTTTGTTTTGGTTGCTTGAGGGCAAGCAACATTTAAGTTTGGGGGTATTTGATAAGTGGTTTTATTGACCACTTATGCAGATACTTTCCAACTCGTTCTGTTTCTTAAACTCAAGTAATCCTGTGCGTTTAATATGTTTTTCCTTTGTTTTGCATTATTCATGTTTAGGAACTCCCCGAGTGCAAATTGAGGGTAAAAGGACCAAAGATGTCCTAAATGGCACAGAAAGTGGCTTAAATCAGGTATGATGGCATGGAATGAAGAGGCAAATGAAAGAGGCTAAAGGTCCACAAGAAGGAAAGCATGAAGCAACCAGCCTTGAGCCAGCAGCAAAAAGCCAGGAATCTAAGTTTCAGGTGCTGCGCGACCACGCCGGGTCTAGGCAGCAGGCACGCGCTCCCGCGCCAATCCTTAGTCCAGAAAGCCAGCATTTTGCAGCCGCGCGGCCGCGCCCCATTCAAGCCTAATCCTCGCGCTGCCGCGCCAGTCTAATTTTTGGCCAGGCTTTGACTTTCACTTAGCAGATCGGCAGAGGCATATGATATAAGGGTCTTAACCCTTCATTTGTTCGGCATCTCCCTGAGTGGAGCTTAGCCCTAGCTTGCTCATCTCTTTTCCTTTCCTTTCCTTTTTTTGTATAGATTAGGAGTAGTTTAGTGTTAGATTAGGGTTAATTAGTTAGTTTTCTAGGGTTTTGTTAGTGTGTGAAGATTGAAGCAAGTGTGTACGCCAAGATCCAAGCTCGGAGAAACGAACAAAGATTTGCATTTCTCTATCTCTTACTCTCCTTGCTATCATTTGTATTTGGATAATGTATACTAAACTTGTGGATAATATATTCAAGTTATTTATGACTTAGTTTATATTTTGGGGTTTCAATGGAACCCAACACATAGTTTGTATTGATTGCCCTCTCTTTGCTATTATTATGAATTGGTTATCATAACTTGTGCTTTTAGATTTATTTCTTGTGAACCTGTACGAACTTGACAAATGGATTATAGGTTTAGACCTAGTTATGATATCATGCGAAAGTTAGAGATTCTTGTGGGTAATCTATGAGATTATGTGACGTGTGTCTCATTCATTGTCCTAAAGAGTTAATAATTTGTTAGTGTTTGGGATAGAAATATACCTAAATGCCGCATGCAGCCAAATTGAGAATCTAATCTTAATGACTTCCTATGTGAAAGTTGATAATTGAAGGAGTAGTTAACGAGATTTTCCCGTGACATGTGTCTTGTTAATTGTTCTGGATATTAGTTGCTTGATAGTGTGTAGGATAGACATATACCTACATGCCGCATTAGGAAGACTCATAGTTGTCCATCGAAAGGGGCTATTATCACTACAAGAAAAGAGGCTATCAGCGACCGCAAAATCCGGTCGCTAGTAGTGGAATCAGCGACCGCCTTTGGTGACCATCATGAATGGTCGCTAATTTATATCTGCGACCGTATGCGGTCGCTATTCGGTCGCAGGTGTGTTTTTGCCGCCTAAAAATTGGCGTGAATTGCTCGCCGGCTTTTCTTTAGCGACCAAGGAGTTACAGCGACGGCATGCTGTCGTTTATAGATCCACGTTATTAAAAACTAGCGACCGCATGTGGTCGCTGAAAGCGGTCGCTGATTCTTTTAAATGTTCTCAGCAACAGGCCTGGACAACAGACGCAAAACAGAAAGAAAAAGAGGGAGACAGAGAAGGCGAGAAGAGGGAGAAGGGGGAGAAGAATAGGGAGAATAGGAGGGTTTCTGCCGCCCATTGCTACTGCCTCACCGCCACCGCCTGCTGCTATCGCCGCCGACACCGCCTGCTGCTACCGCCGCCGACACTTAGGTATATATTAGTTATACTATGAATAATTTTGTTATACAATGAATGATTAATTTGGGTAATGTATACATATATGCATTGATATGTTGCTATGAATATATATATATATATATATATATACATATATACTTGTTATTATATTGATTTGTTGCTATGAATATGTATATATATATACATAAATTTGATTAATTTGGTGTATGTATACTCTATGTTTAAGAACCCTTAATTAGGTTTAATTTGGATAATTAGATTTAATTTGGGTAATTAGGTTTAATTTGGGTAATTAAGTTTAATTTGGGTAATGTATACTATATATATATTCTTTGTAACATTACTAAGTTACCATTTACTTAGTTTTCAACTAATAAATAAATAAAAATTAAAATAAAATAACATGATATAATATTTGATGTGACACCCCCAAATTCGGGTACTTCGTTTCCACATGATTTGGTGTTCACTTTCTAATATAACATACATCTACCCAATGAATAATGTAAAATAAACTACAACTTAAATTAGAATAGATAAATCTCCCTTAAAACAAGGGTTATAACCTTTTCAAGATAATCCCGGTTTACTCTAACCCTGACATGAATATAATAAAGTGCGGAAACAAAAACATAACATTCAAGTCTTATGACAATTATTCTCAATATAATAAAAAAAACAAGTCTTCACTTGCTTTGCTTTCCCTTTCCCTTACTCGTAGACGGAGCATCAGCGTTATCAACCTTAACTGAAATTGTTATTTAATGCAAGAGTGAGCAAGCCACAGCTCACTGGAGTTTAACAATAACATAGACATGAAAGGATATATTTAAAAGAATCTGAACAACTTAGCTTGCTTCAATAATAAAGAATTGAATAATAATTCTCTATCAACATTAAAATTCGAATATAGAATTTATCTAAGGGTCATAAGACCTTTGAACTCTGATCCTAGGTTATAAATATTTCTATTTAAACCTTTAACAGTCAATAAGACTATGGACCTTAACTCGTACTTAGGGGGATCAGCCCTTCGTACCATGTATTGTGCACAAACATCTTAACGCTATGCGTAGTAACCTCCCCTAGTAAATAGGGTTGTTCAACTCAGTAATTTGAATTTAAGTCCGCACCAAAGAAAGTTTGGTTTGGATAAGCTTACAAGGATAATTTAGAATTCACGTTCATCAACTAAGGATTAGTTGAATCGACTTCCAATAATTCATAAATAAAGAATTATGAATTAACATATGCTTTAGAATCAACTTAAAGCATTTAAAATAATAACTGGATCTTACTTGAACAATAAGTTAAGATCATTTTAATTAAATAAACAATTATCTAATACAGAAATAGAAAAGGACATTCTTAACAAGAATATATGAACTCAAGAAATTATACAAGATTAGGGTTTAGAAAACTTGCATAAAATTAACGAGTTTAAGGTTTAGAAGACTTGCCTCAAGCGCAAGCTACTTAATTCAATTCACGTACTTTAATACTTCCTATACACATTCAATTATAATAATATAAATCAGTTAACACATAACTAATTCACATAAGTGGTTAACCATCATGGTTAACTCACTCTAATTAAATAAACAATAATAATTAACTATCACCTAGTTAATCACATCACATATATACTCACATAATTAACTTAATTATGTATTTAACTAAGTTATAATTAAATAATTATAATTCAAACACTTAATCAAATTATAATTACCATTTAAATTATAAATAATTATAATTTAAAATCAATTAAACTACATTCATACATTTACAATTACACAATTTATAATTAATCATGTAATTATCAATTTAATTAATAATTACTTAAACTATACCATGCATTATAATTACACAATTTATAATTAATTATGTAATTATCAATTTAAAATCCACAATTAAACATGTATTTATTAAATTATAATTACATAAATTATAATTTAAATTAACATCTAATAAATCAACCTTTATTCATTATAATTTAAAATAAACATTTACTTTTGATTATAATTATTTAAATTATAATCATATATCACATTTAAATAATAATTCAAATCATACTTTAAGGTTTTCAAACCTCTTTTCTTTTCTAAATATAAATTTGTCAAATTTATGTTAACAACATGTTGTAGCAACTAGATACATGCTCACTATCATAGCATAATTAAACTAGGTTCAAAATCAACATTGCACAATTAGCTAACCTTCACTGCCTAAGCACTGTGCCCGGCGCAGCTGCGTAGCCAGCTGCCCTATAACCGGCGCAGGGAAGGATTCTGGGAAAGGCAGCCGGCGCAGCTGCGCTGCTTCTGGCTATGTTACCGGCGCAGCTGCGCAGGAACACGGACAGAGGCAGACAGCAATGGCACCCTGCTTCACTGATTAACCCATACAAGCCAACAATCGGCAATTCACAGTAACTTAAACATTGTAAATCATACTTATGCAATAATACATATATATAACATGCTTCTAAAACACAAAACCATCTAAACAATGATAATCACAAATTTTAAAATCTAATTTGGCCATTTTCATGAAAACTCATATTTTTCATAAAATAATTCACTGTAACTATTTTTCTCCATCAATTCAAACTTATATATATGCATTACATACGATGTTGAAGATAGCATCCAGAAATTACTTAATAAGCATATTAACACATACCAATTGCATGAATTTCTCAATTAACATTAACCACGCTCATGAAATTCCATATGAACTCATATAAACATGAATTTTCTGTTAAAAATATATTTCTACAGTAATTTGATTTTTGAAAATCCTCTTATGTCATACAATTACCACAATCAACACATGGATACAATACATATATATAAAATTCATGATTACATAATTTCATGAAATTCACAGAAAACTAAATTTACAGAAACTCAAAACAATGAAGAACAACTGATCACAATTCTTTAAAACTATAAGATATTAATTACCTTTTTTATGATTGGAGAATAATACAATGACTAATTCTAGCCTTCACAAGTTTCTTCTTCCTTCTCTTCTCTAACTTCTCTGCTCTTCTTTTCTCTTTTTTGTTCTTAGCTTTACAAACTAACTTCTAATCTAACGTAGTATAGATATATTATAACTGATATAATATACGTATACTAATGATATATATGTAGCTGCTAATTACTTAATATATATAATAAATACATTTATTATATAAGTTACAAAATTCAAAAACCACAATGCCTTGTTTGGCAAAACAAGGTTATTTTCAAAATTTGATTATTAATGCTAAGGCCATGTTTGGTAAACAGTTTATTTAAAAATAGCTTTTTGATAGTTAGGGCCCTGTTTGGTAGAAATAGGTTTAAAACAAATACAAGGGCCTTGTTTGGTAAAAATTATTTAAAAATTCTTTTCCTTTTATTTTAATAAATCATTTTGACACATACTTTAATGTCATATTTTAATCAATTATATATTAATCATCTAATTTAATCAATTAAAATCTAACATCCATTAATCACATAAAATTTACCACATAATTATAATTATTCGCTAATTATAATTCATGTAACACTTCATCACATAATTCATCTAATTCAATTATCTCAATTAAATTAGAACTATAATATAACATTAATATATATACATATCAATTAAATAACATTCATTAAATTAATATGTAACACTCAATTAAATCATTACCATAAATTACTTAATCTATTTATTTACTCAATAAATAATTCACATAAATATTTATTTAATTCAATAAATATTTAAAATTAAATATAAAATCTCAATCGTTACATGCCCAAGAAATGCTACTTCCTCAAGCCAGAACTAGCAATTCTTCAGCTTGGCATATAGCTTGTTCTCACGAAGCTTTTGAAGTACCAGCTTCAAGTGGTGCTCATGATCTTCACGGCTTTTAGAATAGATGAGTATGTCATCAATAAAGACAACAATAAATTGATCCAAATACTCCTTGAATACACGGTTCATCATATCCATGAAAGCAGCAGGAGCATTAGTCAATCCAAAAGACATGACTAAGAACTCATAATGCCCGTACCGAGTTCTGAAGGCAACCTTCGGAATATCCTCAGTTTTAATCTTCAGCTGATGATATCCAGAACGAAGATCGATCTTTAAAAAAATTACGCTCCTTGCAACTGGTCGAACAGGTCATCAATATGAGATAGCGGATACCTATTCTTGATGGTGACATGGTTCAACTCCCGATAGTCAATACAAAGTCGCATACTCCCGTCTTTCTTCTTTACGAATAAAACAGGAGCACCCCAAGGAGACGTACTAGGACGAATAAATCTGATGTCTAACAATTCCTATAATTGTACCTTTAACTCCTGAAGTTCAATAGGAGCCATTCGATATGGGGTTTTAGAAATGGGTTTTGTACCGGGTTCAAGGTCACTAAAGAATTCAACTTCACGTTCTGGGGGTAAACCGGGAAATTCTTCGGGAAATACATCAGAAAACTCCTTAACAACGGAAATATCATTCAAACATAATGTATTCTGGCTTAGATCAGTGACATGAGCTAAGAAAGCTTGACATCCATTTTTCAACAAACGAATAGCTTTATGACTTGAAATGATATTGACTGATTTTAGTGGTTTGGTGGTTTGGATTCGCACAACAGGTTGATTAGGAATATAAAAACTAACAACCTTACAAAAATAATCAATTCTGGCATGGTAAGTGGTTAACCAGTCAATTCCTAAAATCACGTCAAATGCAAGTATTTTCAAAGATATAAGATCAACAAGTAAGGTAAGGGTACCAATCTGAATCAAGCAAGATTTGCAAACTGTAGATGTAACGAAGGTTTCTCCTAACAGAGTTTCAACAGATAAGTCAAAGTCTAATTTATCAGAAGTCAAGTTCAAACGTTGAGCACAAGCAGGAGAAATAAAGGAATGGGTAGCACCGGTGTCTAACAAGGTGTAAACTTCGCAAGAGTTTATGATTAGCTTACCCGTAATCACCTTGTGTGGGTTCCTCACATTTTGGGCTTCACGACAAACGCTCTTCCAGGAATCACCGACTTTGACTTGTCGGAAACCGCCTTTGGAATCACCACCCCCGCTGGATTTGGTTTCGCAATAGGACAATCTCGAGCTATATGTCATTCTTTTCCACAGTTATAGCATGCTTTGAATTGTTGTGGGCAGTTTGGGCTGATGTGTCCCTCTTTTCTGCATTTATAGCATACGACCGGTGGTCGTTCTCCTCCCCTAGTAACAGTTGATGCTGGTGCTGATGTTGACATCTTCACGTTCTCATTATTATACCTTCTCTTTTTGAAATCTCCTCCCAATTCGCTTTTTCTACTATCATGGCCCCGATTACCACCGGAGTGGTTACCGCTTCTGTCATACTTTCCTCCTTGCTGGTAGTCATTGCTCCAATGACTACTGTCTCCGGTACGACCTTGGTTGTGGTCCCTCGGTTGAACATAATCATTATCTCGTTCTAACAACTGGGCCCTGTTCACTACATCCGAATATATAGAAAATTTATGAGAAATGAGGTATTGACGTATTTTGGGTTTCAAACCTCTTAGAAACATTCGCGTCATACGTTCCTCATTCTCCACCAAATGAGGTGCAAACCAGGACAGCTCCGCGAACTTAGCCTCGTACTGGGATACCGTCATATTGTTTTGCTCGAGTCTGATAAACTCTACCTCCTTCATATGACGAATACTTTCAGGAAACTACTTGTCATTGAATAGTTTCTGGAACGCTTCCCAAGACATCTTGAGTGCGGCAGGCTGGGTACGCTTCACAGACTCCCACCAGTAATCTACTTCTCCACGGAACATAAACGTGGCAAATGGAACCTTCTGTTCCTCCGTGCATCCCAAGACATCAAATATCTTGGTAATTTGTTTAACCCACGTCTCCGCCATGATCGGATCCGGCTTCCCCAAAAACTCTGGTGGTCCCAATTCTTTGAACTGCTTGGCGGTGACAATTCGCGTGTTGTTATTATCTCCACCTGTATTTTGCACACGAGTTTCCCTCGTCTAGTTTTGCATGAACTGCAAAAAACTTCTAAACATCTCATCGTTTATCGTCTGACCAGCGTTATTTTCAAGATGAACATTGCCTTCTTGTTGCACGTTCTCCTGATTAGTGATTAAAGGTGTCTCCACGGTCTCATTCACTTCGTTGTTAACATTCTCAGCTGCCATTCTCAAATACTGCCATAAAATAAGGGTTAATTAACAAATAACATATCACATATTAACCCTATGCTCCGACTGACCAATTAAATACCACATAAGCTTATGTAGGACATACTAGTGAAGGATTTACTCGTCTCTTCCCTCCTAGTTCTATTCCCCGATCTCCGCCAGAGATCATATCCCTAAGCTCTGATACCAACTGTGACACCCCCAGAATAGGTCCAATAAACCCAACCCATTCTGAGTCGCCAAATACATGGTACAGAATTCAAATACAAACTTTATATCACACGGTCGTGCAAAATACGACCACACAACTGTGAGTGTCAATATAAATCGTATATAATACGAAATATTAACATTCAAATTCATTCTTTATTTATTACAATTATTATCCCACTATTTTACAAAAATAGCGAGGACTACTACTGCTCTAACTCGGACCATCACTCTGTCACCCAACTAGTTCCCGCAACGTTCTCATTTCCTGAAGAGGACAATAGATGAAAAGGGTAAGCTCAACTAGCCCAGTAAAGAATATTATGACTAAGATAATGAAAAATAAATTATCGTTAGCCTTCAATAAATCAGATAAAATATTATTGACAACAAGTTTTAGATCAATATTCGCAGCGAAAATAACCGTTCATCATCAATATTTTATCCCTGTAACATCAATCAATATACATCTCAAATCAAATATTCATCTTTGCACTACAGGCCAAAGATATTCATTTGTATCATCAGTGGTCATGTTCATCTCAACACCTATCATCTTTGCCCTACGGCCAAAGATATTCAGTTATATCACCACTTAGGACTGAGGATGATGAAAAATAATATAAATAACGAATCCAGTGAAATAAAGGATAAGATTAAGGATTCGTATTTTAGTTTATTCAAGTTCAAGAATATTCCATAATAATACTTTGTGGAGCAAAATTCAAGAATGAAGCTTAAAACTTAGATCCAATCAAAGATAGTAACTATAACAGACAATTTGGACAAATAGAAGAAAATTTAGTTTTTCCGTGAATAGTGCCGTATATGTGAATAGTAACCCCGACGAAAAAAGTAAGAATTTCCTAATAAAATCCATACCAATATTTTGGTATAATGATATTGAAAAGAATAACATCATTTACGAAAGAAAATAACATCCCTTACCTCAAAAGAATAGTACTTCTGACTGGTATATCAGATATAAGGCTGAATAAAACTTGCACTGGATAGTAACACTCAAAGTATCTAAATACTCACAAAAATACGCTCGATGCTATAGAGAGAGAAAACTTCTGATTCTGGTGTGATTTTCAATTCTAACCTAAGCACCCTATTATAGAAAAATGCCAGGACACCAATATTGACTTTTGTGGCAGGTGGTTTCCCAGCACACCTCGTGAGGAAAGAATATTCAACATTTACAAGCCAACAAAAGTGGGGCCCACCCATATAAATATTATTTATTTTTCGAAACTTCAATAATTCATAATAAATAGTCCCTTTGTCAGAAAAATACAAATTCGATGTCCTTCTATAGGAAATTTAATTCTTTACAACTTTGTAGAAGGAAGTTTTTCCAAATTCCAAACATAAATTATCCGAAATCCATAAACGGATGATTTTTCACACCAAAATACTGATAAAAACACATCAGCACTAATTCTTTCTCTTATATTCACAAAATAAATATTTTCTTATCATATAAATCAATAATTAATTATTCACAAATAATATTACAGAACTACAATATTGACAACCAGGTCATTCCCAGGAAAGTGGGGGCCTTCCGATAAGGATTTCTCCTTACTGACGCGCAATTAAATAACCCCTCCTAGACAGAACTTCCTTAGTCATTATCAATAATGCTATCTAATAATATTATTCAAATAATATGAATTATTGAGTTGATAATGTGAAATACTGTGCAGTGACAATTATTGAATCAATAATACAAAATATCAACTGTAGCAATTATTGAATCAATCATATAAAATAGCAACGTAGCAATTATTGAGTCAATAAAATATCAATGTAACAATTATTGAGTCAATAATATAAAATATCAACGTAGCAATTATTGAGTCAATAAAATATTGAACAGTAATTACTGTAACAATAATTGAGTAAGTTCCTTCTCACGTAAGAATCAATAATTCGAAATACTGTGCAATACCGTATGCTACTGTGCCACACCGCGTATCACTGTATTTTAACCACCGGGTATTTCAACAGTACTAACGATAACAACTACACCGTTATTTTATAAAAAAGTTATTTCTGTCGCTTTCTATATCCGACCGTTATTCCGTTGTGGGGGCCCACAAATAGCTGCGCCGTCGTACGAATATTCCCCGACAACAAGAATATTCCACGACCAAACGAATATTCCCCGACAATAAGAATATTTTATAACCACTTGCTCATTTTAAAATATTTGCACATTTCACCTATAACTTTTCACATTTATCAAATCAACACCTTACTATTTCGAAATAATATATAAAGAAAATTAAATCTTTATTCATAAAAGTTGGGGTCTTACAAACTTCATTAGAATGTTAAACAAAACATAAGTTCATTGTATAAAATGAAGTTACATTTCATAATAGACTAAGTCTCTCAAGGAAAACTCTACATGAGTTTTATCTTCTTCCTAACTTCTAAGTTCGCCTAAGTTATAGTCTAAGGACACTCGTTCCTAAGGTTTATAACTACGGCTTTGATACCAACCTGTGACGCCCCCAAATCCGTGACCGCCACTTGGTCTCTCGAATTCGGTTCATCACGTGCTCATGGTAATATATCACAATAATAATAACTAAAAACTCACACAATCACAGCGAAAATTCTAATTTAGAATAATTTATAATTATTTATTATAATTATTCCTCCATGTCACGCAACCTGCTTAATAGATTACATAATAATATCAAGAACGACTTATTACATAATCTAACTTAAGCTTAAACATAATCGAATCTAGTCTTACTACATCATCTTAATACAACATTAAACAATTTTAAAACATAAAAGACACAAGCTAGTTGGTAGCCTTGCCCTTGCCCTTATCAATACCTGAAGGTTCACCATGCTCTGCCTTAACTGAAATGTTTTAGGGGAAGCAAGAATGAGCACAAATTGCCCAGCAAGTAATATACAATAAGGGTAAGTAATATAATTCTTAATTCTCGAAAGGGTATAACAAAGTTTGATAGTTCAAGGATAACAAGAATATCAACAGTTTTCAATAATAGTTGCTAAGGACAGAATAATATCAATACGATTCAATAATAAGTCAATTCAAGATTTCAAGATAACTGAATACTGAGCAGTCACTAAGGACTATGAACTTCTACTAGAATTAACAGTAATAAACTGAAAATCCAACAAAAATAGGTACAACAGGTGATCAGCCTAAAGCACCATCATTATGCATAACAATCAATCATACTCAAGTGTGCACGTCGGTTCTCCGACAATTATATATTTCCTTTAAAGAAGGTTGTTCTTCTCAGTCAAATACAAGATCCCGCACCAATCAATTAGTTTGGGTCGCTTTTCAATAATATAAGTCTAGCCGAATCAAATGGCATAGACACTTTCACAATATTCAAGAACAATACTAAGTTCCACATGAATAATAGCTTTAATGAAATAAGAGTTCAATTATGCTAATTCAATTCAAACGATTAAGTAAAGAAACTAGTTCGCAATATACAAGGATAGAATACTTGCACCCGTAAAAGAGTGTAAGTTAGGAAACTTGCCTTAAGCGTAGTTTATCCCCGTAATTTAATCAACACTTTTTGAATCCTATCGTAATATAGTTATGTATATATATGATATTCATTAGTCATATAATTTAACTTCATATTTTGTCTTCGAATATACGATCAACACATAAGCTAAGTTTTAACCTAGCTATACAGTTATATAGAATATAATTTCTATCCTTAACGTTCCTCTTTTCTTCAAGTTGATCATATTCTTACATCATTACTATCATGTGAGACCATCACAATTAGCAAACATACTCGCATTTTATTAATATCACGTAAGACTACAAGCAATACTAAAATATATTTCATTTTAGCAAGTTATGACATTCTCATAAGTTAACCATCAAAATCGGGTTCAAGTAACACCTAACATATGATATCACAAAGTATGTATACATATTTACAGGATACTTTCATGCTTGTTCAACCTTTCTAATTCCAATCATATATGATTTAGTTTTAATTCACGATCCCTAACGACTTAGGGTTATACAATGCCATGAATTTACATAAGTTGTCATGCTTATCATTTAGACATATAAAGTAGTCATATATTTTATTGATACGCATGTTCATATGTTTCTATGTCATGGATGTGTGATTCTAGCACTGTTACTAGTTCGTGACTTAATCGAACTCATGCTTGATTAATTTGCATTACATCTAACAAGTACGTACATGTATGATGCCTTCAAAGCACATTCAATCATGTTGAAAATATCAGAATATAGAGTCCTAATATAACATGTCAAAGTCCACATTTAAAGCTTATGTTGTCATTAGTAAAGCTTGCTAATGACGCCTAACATGCTCATGCTATCTAGATTTATATGTTAACATATTTGACACGTATTTCAAGGTCATATAACATGCTCAAAAAAATTAGAACCTAGAATCCTAGTATAACATGTTAGAGTCCATGTTCAACGCTTGAGTTTTCGTTGGAAAGGTTCACTATTGAGGTTCATATACTCAAATTACATTATGAAGCTTAGATACGTAAGTTAACATTCATATCATGTGTTTCTAGGTCATACAAATATGTTTCAAAAGTCAGGATGTCAATATAAAGCTAACATATTAAAGTTCCTCTTTTCATAACTTTCAGTTTTCTTTGAAATACTCAACTAAAATGACTAGCATGGATTACTATAACCTAGTACCCTTATTGCATATGTTATTGTGAGTTTTATGCATATCCTAACAGTACAACATGCTCAATACATCAAAAGATATAAAAGAAATCATCAACAATTTTTGCAATAGCGCGCAGCCGCGCCCAAATTGTACTAGGGAGACGCGCGGCCGCGCGGCTCCCGTTCCAGTCCAGAGAGCAGCCTGCAACGGCACATAACAAACCCAACTCACGAAATTACTTCACAAAAACTTTTCTAAGCAGCCACATTATGGTTTAAACATGTTTATAAGTCTATATAACAACTAAGAACATGTTCTAATTCAATCTAGCATGAATTGTAATCAAAATCAAGAATTGGAAACTTTGACAGTAAACAAAATGATGAACCAAGAATGAAGGATTTATACCTCTATAATGCAAAGTAAGCTTATTGAAATCTCTCTCTCTGTGATTATCTTGCTATTAAAGTCACAACACTCTCAATTCAATACTTAGACAAAATCTTAGCAAATGAAAAGAGAAGGGAGGGAGCCATATTTATAGAGCAATTCTTACACAGACAATGCATATATACATCAAATTAAACCAATGAGAATGTTAGATTACATGATGGTTAAAAGAGAGTTAGTAAATGGTTGTTGAAGATCATCATGATAACCATTCCCCCCATAATCATGAACTAGAAGGAGCTTGGGAGAAGAAGAAGAAGTAGCTACTTAGCCTTTTTGTCCTTCACGTGAATGAGAATGAGACTAGCATTTAGGGACAAGGCACAATACTAACTCAGCATTTGCAACATACTACACTTAAATCATTATACACATATGTATTAATTACTTAGGCTATCTACACATATATATATATATATATTATATATATGTCTTTAATTGAAATGTCACACTATATTTCACATAATGTAGTAAGTGTGACTTGTACACATATAATCCATGTACATTTTTATCATACTGGTATAATCTTTTCAGATATTATCACACTATACTGTCTCCTTTATTATTAAATTGAATTAATCAACAAGTGATTATAATATATTCATGATATATCATTTTAATGTATACTTACATACATATTGTCACATAAGTATTAATCATGTAGCTCACATAGTTTAATTAATCTTAATACGTGGTCCATATGTGTAATATATTCACATTGCATTATATAACATAGTTTATGTATACTTGTATGGTCACACCTAAGTGTTTCTCTACACTATATAATATAGTCGTATTTTATATTATTGCATGCTTGTACATAAAAATCAATATAATCTTATTATATTAATAACTTACTTATTTATTTTATTATTCATAATGTATAATAAATAAATTATTTACCTTATCAATTAATTAACAATAATATTAATTAATCCATTCCTCATCGATTATTAATAACACCTAATTAATAATCATAGGATTAATTATCACATTAACAAATATAATTCTCAGCATATTTATAAACAAGTGGTTTATTATTATTATATTTCTTGCAATAATAATCACATATTATTAATCCATCACAGTTAATATTCCACAACAATTAATTAATATTCTATGATACAATTAATTAATATTCTACAATAACAATTAATATAGATTAATTGTTTACTTAATTTAATATAATCATTCTTATTTTACGTCACTGTGCCACACAAGGCTATCAACGAGTTTATCGCAAACTTCATCAATTTCTCAATTATTATAATTATTCAATTTAATATAATTGAATTAATCATTCTCATAGCACAAAATCATTTGTATTCTAATAAATTCTCATTTCCATTAATATATTCATTTAATAATATTAGGAAATTCTTGGGTATTACAGTCTGCTCCTTGCAAACCATCCTAAATCTTTCCTTTACCCTTGTCCTTCCCTGAGGGCTCGGGCTTAACTGCAATATAAGTCATGATATAGCAAGAATGAGCAACAAGTTTGCTCAGCAAGTTTAAATACAACAATAAAGGATATATCATGATGAATGGAAAAATATCTGACAATGATTTCAACAAAATGAATATATTAAAGATTCAACAATATGAATATTAGAACGATTCACTAATCTGAATGATTCAACAATATGAATATTAGAACGATTCAATAATATGAATATCTGATAGATTCAACGATATGAACATCTGAACAATTCAACAATATGAATATTAAAACCATTCAATAATATGAATATCTGATAGATTCAACGATATGAACATCTGAACAATTCAACAATATGAATATTAAAAGCAAAGATAATAATTGCCTTTAGAATGACTGATAGTCGAGTAGACTCTGAACTATAACTTTTCAAGGGGTTCAATAGCTAATTGACCCTTTTTAGAATTACTGGCTTCTGGCTACAGAAACTAAGTACCTCGAGGAGATCAGCCTCGGGCACAACGTGAATATGCATAACACTTATATCTGCTTACTCGTATCATATATATTAGATACCTGGGCACACTCCTACATATGAGGGGTTTTCTGTTCCGTCTAAGAATCCTTACCATCACTTGGTTTGGATAGCTTCAAAGAAAACTTCATACACTAGTCTGACCGAGCAAAGGTTCAGACTCTTACTGACATAGTTCAAGAAATTTAGGACCTTGAATAATGTATAAGTCCAAGACTGTACGAGCTCAAATGCACTAGGTGCGGACATTAATAATATCAATGTGGAATAATTGATAAGTAATTAAACCACTAAATAACATGCTTGGAAATAAAGTTCAAGCAATTAAGTAAACAACTTTCGATTCAACAATAACCTACTCAATACAATATGAGAAAGATAGAGAACTTGCACAAAGTGGAGTTTTGAATTTGCACAATATATGAATTTGTGTAAGTTCGGGGAACTTGCACAATACTCAACGTGTGAAGTTCAGGGAACTTGCACGATACTCAACGTGTGAAGTTCGGGGAACTTGCACGATAATAGATTCCTTGCATAAAATAAATGCATAGGCTTAGACACTTACAATATCAAAGAGTGAAATTCGGGGAATTTCACCATAATAGATCCCTTGCATAAAGTAAATGCATAGGTTAGGACATTTGCTTACAACATTCTTTGAGTTAAGTAAACACAAAGATAAGATACTTGCACAATATACGAGTTTGTATAAGTTTAGAGAACTTGCATAATAAAGATATGAAGTTCGGGACTTTGCAAAAATAACCAAAGTGTGAAGTTCGGGGAACTTTCACAATACTCAAAATGTGAAGTTCGGAAAACTTTCACAATACAATAATAACCTGTTCAATACAATATGAGAAGGATAGGAAACTTTCACAAAAAATAAGTGAAGTTAAGAAACTCGCTTACACGATTCATTGAATAAAGTAGTGCAAGAATTTAGGATACTTGCATTCAATATAACAATCAACTGAAGTTAGGAAACTTGCTTACAATATCTGTTGAATAAAGTAATGCAAGGGTCTAGGAAACTTGCTCAAATATAACTTGAGAAAGATAGGGAACTTGCCTGTTTGCTCAGCTACAAATAAATTCTAGCTTTAATAAAATTGCATTGGAACGACCTAGCATTAGCTAGTCGGCCTCTCCAATTAGTATATATAAACTAATATAAGTTCACACATACAAGAATCTAGTCATTATATAATTCTATCACATAGTTCACGTAAGTCAATCTAATCCTGCCTTTAGATTTACTAACTTTAGATTACTTAGTTTCTATGCATCAATATAGACTTGAACATATAGCACTTCCAGTTACTGATATAAATCAACACACATGCTTATCAAGTTTATCTAATTCAAGTTCAAAAGCTAACATGTTCATTCTATGTTCACTTCAAGACCACATGTTTTTATGTCGGACATTCACATACTTTAAACCATAGAAGTTCATGCTACAAGATTGGTTACTAAAGTCATGTTATCACATAACAAGGTCAAATAATACTTAAGTAGTTATGCTTGTGCGTATACTACAAGTGTACACTTTAATTGTCATAACTCATGCCTTAGGAATCCACTTTCTATGAATATGCGATCATAGTTGAAATCTGTGTTTAACCAAGTGCGGTTCATGTTAATATGTCTATAGGCATAATGACATCCTAATAAACATGCTTGCATGATCATAATATAATTCACATGGTAATCAATGCTATTTCACATTCTAAGTTTCTATTACAAGGTACACCAAGTCAAAAAGACAACACGGTACATGTAAAGTATCTCGTAACCGCTACTCACATGTATTAGAATGCATACAATAAGTTACATACATATATTTAAGTGGTCACAATCTAAAAGACACAAGTCTTGGTTAAGTTCTCTTTGAAAGTCTTAAGTCTCTCTTTTGAAAACGTCTTAACTTACGATCAAGTATGCTAGTGTGTTCTATCATATTAGACTAAGTTTTCATGTTTATAGAACACACAATCATGACCATGAAATCAAAATTCATACATACTACGTATACGTCAAAGTTCACATTCAAAGCTTATGTTGTTGTTAGTAACGTTCACTAATGAGGTTAACATGCTAGCGCTTCATTACGAATCATATAAACACAAGTTAATAGGTTGTTTATGCACTTCTTAACCACACTACTACGCTCGTGGAAATAAAAATAGTAACATGGCATAGCGTGTCATGGTTTGTGTTTCAAAACTTTCATAATTGCTAGGAACGTGCATTAGTACAGTTCGTATGATCACATTTCATTATGGAACCTATATACGCTAGTTAGCATGCTTCTCATACATTTTTAAATCATACTAATATGCTTGCAAAGTCAAAACACTAACATGCTTCGTATATGTTAACATTCGTTCATGAAATCTTAAGTTTCATTTCATAACTATATGTTGTTTCATAGACCTTGTATGCAAGCATAGCAAAACACGTTTACACAATGTTAATATACTCATATATGTGTGTTAATCTAGTTCACATGCTTGTTCTAATAATATATTACATGATAGCACATAACAGTTCTGCAACAGAAATCAAAAACTAGACTCTGGTCCTGGCACAGCTGTGCAGGCTGTTGGCCAGAGATAGTAACTGCACTGCTTCGGCAGTTCCTTCAGCCCATCTCAGAAAACAATTTCGAATCCTATCTATCCATGCTATAATACATTCTTATCATGCTTATGATCTTATATAATACATAACAACATATCCCAATCCATTAATTACTCAATCCATGAACAATTTAATAATCAAGAACTTTGAAAATTTTACAGAAAATGAGAATGGGAAGTGATATACCTCTGTTAAAGGAACTTGCTGATATCTCTCACCCTCTCAAATCACAGACTCTCACTATAATGTATACTCACTCTAGCTTGCTTGGTAGGATTCTCAGCAATTGCAATATAGAAGAAGAGAAGAACTCTTATATAGGAAATTCATTACACAGACATTTCAATTCTCCATTAGAACAAATCAAAGGAATAATTGTTTGTACAATGGTTAAGGAATGGTAGGTGAGTAGTTGGTGAGTTCATCATGAACTCCACACCTCTTGAAATCATTAGCTAGCATTGATGAATTTGAGAATAAGAAAGGCTAGTATAGGCTTGTGGTTGTTCACGTGAAGGAGAGGAAATTGAGGATGGGACTCTAATTATGGGGCAACCACTAATCTCAGCAATCTTGCAATGTGTGGATAATATATGGCCATACTTAGGCTATATAATATAATACACTTAGGTTATATGATATATATACATATAGTATATACTTATAGTATATACTTAAGCTACATGTATCCATTCCATATATATTTAAATAGAAGCTACAATGTTATTTCTAATGAACAAATAATGATATAATGCATCAAGTAAGGTATATACATATAATCCATGTACATTTTCTATTAACACCGAATAAAAAGCAATTGGGTATTATCATTGTTAATTATCATAACAGTTATTATTACAATTATAATAACTTTATAGAATTCAATATTAATTAACAATTGAACTTACTATATGTCAATAGGGTATACATTAAGGTCACGTCATGCTACATAAGCAAAATATTATGTAACTTACACAATGAAATTAATCTTACTATATAGTCTATATGTATAATACATAGCCACATTAATGTGCCCATTGCACTTTATATAATATATAAAGGTAGCTACCTTATACCAAAGGTTTAATATAACATATACTTGCATATAACAATTAATCAATTAACCAAGTAAATATAATATTATTATATTTATTAATCTCTTACTCATTAATTATTATTTATTCATAATAATTATAAATCAACAACAATAATAATTTCATACGTTATCAATTAATTACTCAAATAAAATAATTAATCACGATTACCTCTCTACACTATATTCAAGTAAATTTGAATATATAATTTACTAACACTTTTTATCAATTCTCTGATATAAAAGTCTCAGGGTTAATCTACTAAGTTAAATAACCATTAGTGATTCCCTTTAATAAAAATCCTAGCATTTATTCGCATAGGTTAAATCACATAAGCACATAACCACATAAGGTTTAAATAAGTTTGAAAAATTAACTCTTAAAAATTTTAAATCACATATAAAATTAATAAGGAGCTTAAAATTCCTGGTCGTTACATCCCTCCCCCTTATAAAAATTCCGTCCTCGGAATTGTAAAAATAATGTTACTCCAATAAAAATAGATAATTCACTCTTATCACTTAGATAATCTCTACCGTCTGCTGTACCACTTCTAGTCCCAACAGTCGACGTTCACCTACCTCGTCTCAACACAACGGTGTTTGACACTATCCTTCCATAAAATACTTCTAGCAAAATCTCTTCTCTAACGGTACCCAAATTTGTCCTTCAAGTCATAGAAGTTCAGTGCTATCAATCTTAAATTTCAACTCATCACCTTCAGCTAATCGCTTCTTGATGTTATCATAAACTTCGTCCTTCTCTTGGGCCTCCTTAACCTTATCTAATAATGTCGACTTACTGACACTGTAATTAATCTCTCTTTGGTCTCCATCGGATACTTAACCTCTAAGTCTAGTCTTTCGAAATCTTTCACTAATTCTCCTGAATGATCAACCTCGATAACTTCCTTCTGCCTTTCCTATCCAAGGCATCTGTCACTACATTTACTTTGCCTGGATGGTACTAGAATTTCACAATCATAATCTTTGATCAATTCTAGCCATCGGCGCTGCCTCATGTTTAATTCCTTATGCGTGAAGATATACTTCAGACTGTGTATATCTCACACTTCTCGCTATATAAATAATGCTTCCAAAACTACAAGGCAAAAACTACTGCTGCTAAATATCGTTTGGGAAGACATCCACGAATTCCCTTCAAATCGGTATAACAGTTCTTATGAATGTATTCTACGAGGATAACTTCCTTGTTTGCTACTCCTACGCCCATAGGGTGTTCTAATTTCTCACGGGGTAAGTCTAACTGTTTAATAAATTCTTTGAAAACAAAAGAGCAGGTGGCACCCGAATCTAATAACACATATGCATCTATATAATTGATCGGGATGATACCTGACACTACGTCTTTGTTGTTGCGGTTGCCGCTAGCTGCAACGCCCTTTCTCTTCAGGCAGTCCTTGATTTGATGGTCTGTGGCTCTACACACGAAACATCCTCCTTTTGAATTATTCGGACATTGAGGAGCCATGTGCCCCGGTTGTCCACAATGATAATATGCGTTCTTCCCCTTCAAGCATTCCCCCGAGTGGTTCCTTCCACAGTTACTGCACTTTAAACTTTTCTTAGCCTTTCCCCCGGATTTGCCACCTCCGGATGATTGGCTCTCCATCCATTTACGATTATTGGGGTTGCTGCCTCCGTCGCTTCCCACTTTCGGTCCTTCTTGGCCGGTCTTCTTATCTTGTTTAAATCACGCTATGGCTTCAATGCCTCCTTCGGCAATGATAGCCCTTTCCAAAAGATCAGAAAAAGTCTTAATCTTTAATATATCTATTTCCTTCTTCACCCATGGTTACAATCCTAATTCAAATCTCTCTGCTTTCTTGGCCTCCGTATCCACCTGATGCGAGGTGAATCGAACCCACTCTTTAAATCTTGTCGCGTTCTCTGCGACTAACATACCTCCTTGTCTCAGCTCCAGAAACTTAACCTCCATATCTTGTTGTGTATTCTTCGAAAAAAATTCTTAAATTTGTCCCACATAATAACTTCTTCGCCTGCTAGTCCTTTATTGGGTTCCCACCAATTATTAGCTTCGCCCTTCATCATGAATGTGGCAAAACTCGTCTTCTGTCCCTCGGCCACCCGTGCGACCTCAAACACTTTCTCAACTTCTTCTATCCATGTGTGATCTTTGATTGGGTCTAAGGTTTCTCAGAATTTCGGTGGTCCTACCAATTTAAAGTCCTTAAAGCTAGCCAAGTAATGCCCTGGCTGCTCAGCTGCTGGCGGGGTTATGTTCTGCATTGCTTCTGTTAATAGGTTAACGAAGCTCTGCATTGGGTCGACATTTCCCCCTCCACAATTGCTAACAGATCCTTCCTCCCTCTGGTCCCGCAAAAATCCCCTAGGCGGCATGATCCTAAGGGACAGGAAGAAAACATTAGGCTTTATGTGATATGCTATTCATGTTAGCATTAAGAAGTTAGGACGTCTATCAATCATAGCTGATTTAAATAAACAACTTTAGTATCACAATAAGACTCGATGGATATCCTCAATCCATCACCTACAAACTCTACTTGAGTTTCCTACTAAGGTTATAACTTAGGTTTCGCATTCCTAACATATATAACCTAAAGTTTTGATACCAACCTGTGACACCCCCGAATCTGGGTCCTCTGACCCCGGTTCGGTCGCCACGAAACAATATTAACATCCACCTTTAAGTAACATACGATAACTAAATTGTGAAACATAATAAACGTACGTCGTTCATTCAAAAGGTGTTACTAGTCCCAAGATTCGATAACCTTAATACATCAATGCAAATATACCCTAGAATAAACATTACATTAACAGTAATTAAACAAATCATAAAGACAAAGTCTGCTCCTTGCAAACCATCCTAAATCTTTCCTTTACCCTTGTCCTTCCCTGAGGGCTCGGGCTTAACTGCAATATAAGTCATGATATAGCAAGAATGAGCAACAAGTTTGCTCAGCAAGTTTAAATACAACAATAAAGGATATATCTTGATGAATGAAAAAATATCTGACAATGATTTCAACAAAATGAATATCTTAAAGATTCAACAATATGAATATTAGAACGATTCAATAATATGAATATCTGATAGATTCAACGATATGAACATCTGAACAATTCAACAATATGAATATTAAAACGATTCAATAATATGAATATCTGATAGATTCAACGATATGAACATCTGAACAATTCAATAATATGAATATTAAAAGCAAAGATAATAATTGCCTTTAGAATGACTGATAGTCGAGTAGACTCTGAACTATAACTTTTCAAGGGGTTCAATAGCTAATTGACCCTTTTTAGAATTACTGGCTTCTGGCTACAGAAACTAAGTACCTCGAGGAGATCAGCCTCGGGCACAACGTGAATATGCATAACACTTATATCTGCTTACTCGTATCATATATATTAGATACCTGGGCACACTCCTACATATGAGGGGTGTTCTGTTCCGTCTAAGAATCCTTATCATCAATTAGTTTGGATAGCTTCAAAGAAAACTTCATACACTAGTCTGACTGAGCAAAGGTTTAGACTCTTACTGACATCGTTCAAGAAATTTAGGACCTTGAATAATGTACAAGTCCAAGACTATACGAGCTCAAATGCACTAGGTGCGGACATCAATAATATCAATGTGGAATAATTGATAAGTAATTAAACCACTAAATAACATGCTTGGAAATAAAGTTCAAGCAATTAAGTAAACAACTTTTGATTCAACAATAACCTACTCAATACAATATGAGAAGGGGCATCTCCGCTTAGATAGAACTTCATATCCATCTTGTGAATCCGCTTTCGTGCGGATTGGCTTACCCCAGCGGGTGTAGATCCATCTCGTAGATATTCCTTGATGTCTTGATACCAAGGCTTCTTGACAGGAGGTATTTTATCTGATACTTCTCCAATGTAATTCGCGTATGTCGGGGCTTTCTAAACAGTGAATTTGATGCAGGGAATCCCACTCTTATCGGATATGCAGATTAAGGACGCCGAGGTTGCCAATGCATAAGCGAAGTCATTCCTACCTCGAGGAATATGGATGAAGGTTATGTCTTCAAACTCCATAGATATTCTGACGACCTGCCGATGATAGGGCAGCAAATGCAGCTCTTTGGTGTGATATGCCCCGGTGGTTTGTCTGATGACCAACTCAGAGTTTCCAAAGACCAGTAAGTTTTTGATACCCATGGATTGGGCTAGTTTTCAACCCCATTATATAGCCTTCATACTCGACTGTGTTGTTGGTGTTGCCAAATTGAAGTTTGGTAGCCATAGGATATTGTTCTCCTGTACCAGAGAAAAGGGCTGCCCCAGCTTCGGCACCTTCCATGTTTACTGCTCCGTTGAAATACATTTTCCATGGTTGGACTGTATTCTCTTGCTGGAGTTATTGAATTGTCATGATTCCATCATCTGGGAAATAAGTCTCCAGGGGCTTGAACCTTCCTGAAGGTTCTTCAGCTAATTGATCTGTAATGCCTTGACCCTTGATTGATTTCTAAGTCACGTAGACAATGTCAAACTGTTGTAGGACCAACTACCATTTGGACAGTCGACAATTTAACATTGGCTTGTTGAATACGTACTTGAGTGGATCCATGTGGGATATGAGGTAGGTCGTGTGCCCATACAAATAGTGTTGCAACCTCATGGCAGCCCATGCTAACGCACAACACATTTTTTTGATCAGGGTGTACTTCTGTTCACCACTGCTGAATCTTTTGCTGATGTAGTAGATGGCTCTCTCCTTGCTACTATCATCCTTCTGTCCTAACATGCAACCCATTGCATTGGCATTGATGGACATGTACATGAACAATGGAACTCCATCCCTCGGCAGTACCAAAATAGATGCTTCGATTAGCTGCTTCTTGATGCCAAGGAAGGCTTGTTGACAATCCTCATTCCATTTGGTGGAGGAATTCTTCCATAGTAACTTGAATATGGGCTCACAAGTTGCTGTGAGCTGGGAAATGAATCGTCTTATGAAGTTGATCCTTCCCAGAAACTCACGTATCTCCTTCTCTGTTCGAGGTACTGCCATCTCAGTGATGACTTTGAACTTGGCAAGGTCTAGTTCGATGCCTCGATTACTCACTAGGAATCCTAGCAGCTTTCCTGCTTTGACGCCAAAAGCACATTTGGCGGGATTCAGCTTGAGGTTGTACTTACGTAACCTGTTGAACAGCTTCCTAAGATGGTCGATGTGATCATCCTCCCTTAGGGATTTAATAATGATGTCATCCACATAAATGTCTATCTCTTTGTGCATCATGTCATGAAACAGGGCCATCATGGCTCGCTGATACATGGCTTCGGCATTGATGAGGCCGAAGGATAGTCGTCTGTAACAGAAGGTTCCCCAAGGAGTGAAGAAAGTTGTTTTCTACCGGTCCTCTTTAGAAACCATGATTTAATGGTAACCAACAAAGTAATCTACGAAGGAATACATGTCATACTGCGCATTATTGTCGATCAGGATGTGGATGAAAGGTATCGGGAAATTGTCCTTAAGGCAGGTCTTGTTCAAGTCTCGGTAATCCACACATACTTCTACCTTCCCTCCGGGCTTAGGCATGGGAACTATGTTTAAAAGTCACTCTGGGTAGGTTGATACCATGATAATCCCGACTTTGAAATGTTTAACAACTTCTTCTTTGACTTTCAGACAACATACAGGGTTCAATAGACTAAGCTTTTGTTTAACTGACTTGAACCGTTCTTTGATGGGCATTCGATGGATGACTATGTCAGTAGAGAGGATAATCACGTCTTCACGTGACCATACAAATACATCCTGGAACTGTGTTAGGAGTTCGATCAGGTCAGCTTTTTGGCCTGGTGTGAGGTCTAAACCTATTTGGATTTCTTTGATGTTTTCGGAGGTTCGTATGTTGATAGTGGCGGATTTGGTCGAGTTTTTATTTGGGTTTGTCTTCGACCCATTCTTTGATCTCCTCGGGAACCTCATAGTCATCTTCATCCTCTTGATCAATATCCATTAATTTAAAGTTTAGTTCTACATCAAAGTCATAGTCACTTTGACAGGTTGGCATCTCATCAGCAGAGACAAACACATCCAACGCTTGAGTCCTGAAAACAAAAGGGATTTCATCTTAGATATATAAAAATACTTAAATATACATAGCATTTTGTAAAGCATGACAAAGTTGCTGCTATAGCTATGCAATTAAAAGTAAGCAGTAAATGAAAGCATAAATAAAGGGCAGATTGACTATCTCTGCCCCTTTACCATTTTTGATCTAGGCAAGGGACACTACTCCAGTTATCCAAGGTTAGATCCTCATGAACCGGGAGGATCAGGGATTTGTGATTATCTGTCTCGTCTTGGATGACGACTGAGACATCCTTTATAATAGGGCCGGGGTTTTTCTTTGAACTGCCCCCTTTTTCCTTCTTGATGAGAGGAATTCCTTTATAATAGGGCCGGGGTTTTTCTTTGAACTGCCCCCTTTTTCCTTCTTGATGAGAGGAATTTGAATATGATCCTCGTCTTCGCTGTTTGGGATCTCATCATTCATACCCTTGTAGTTTATGGTGACCCACATGTTAGCGAATGGGTCTCGTCCTTCGTACATGATTTTTTCTTTTCCATTTTCGCTATCTGCCTCATGCTTGAGGGCTTTTCTTTCCTTGACAGGTATAATTGGAGGAAACAACATAAATGATACCGCAGTAGGGATCTTCCTCATTGGTTTTACCCATCGAGCATTAGTGAGGTTTGGAAGCAATATGGTGGAAGTATGAGCCTTAGTATGCTTGTGTGGGTTCCTGTAATTTTCCCTGGATGAAAATCCCAATATGGCTCTCCCAGTTTGACTCGAGATTTGTATTTGGGTGTTGATACCTTGCTGATTCTTTCCTAACCCTTCTCTAGGTTGGAAACCTAAAGATACCATTTCCTGACCCACTGTCATTACTTCGGTGGAGACCTTAGGCTTCAAGGCCGGTGCCCCGATAGGCAGATACTGCGTATCACTAACCTCAATGGCTTGAAAACTTGCAGGTTCAATCCCTGCATCCAGGCTGATCACTGGCATGTCTCCCTGAATGCAGACAGGGTATTCTGGTTCAGCATTGACCGTGATTAGGTTGTCGTTGATAATGTATTTAAGCTGTTGATGGAGGGTGGATGGCACTGCCCCTGCCATGTGCATCCTGTGATAACCTTGAAAATTTATAAGATCTTAAATGATTAAAATAATGGTTAAAGAATAAAACCTAGATGAGAAATAAAGGTATAATTTAAAATTTTAAGAATAACCTATATGATTTACTATTCGAATTAGAATAAAGAATATATGGGTTATAAAATTTCTAAACCCTAGAAATAAATTTATATGTACTTGCAAGGAATATTAAGAATAAGCTACTATGATACCTATAAAGTGTGGTGACCTAATATATAAATTAGGTATTAGAATTAAACAACCTCAAGTGTTATTTTAATTTAATTGTCCTAGTATTTTAATTATATACTAGTAACCTAATCTAAGAGATTTATGAAATATGTGTCAACCTATTAGATTATTTTGCATGATTATGTGAGTGTTTATAACTTATTAAGTCAATTAGGACTATTAAGTTAATACGCTTAGTGGAGTATGTTATGACTTATGTGAATTATGTGTATGACTAAATAAATATACATTATATAATGTGTATACATTTATTTTGTAGATTAAGATAATTAAGACTATATAAATATCAATAATGTTGAGAATTAGTTCTAGTGATAGAGATTTAATGGACTAAGGAGAGTAAGTAATTTAAGTAGCCTAATTTGTAGCCCAATTGTTTAATTAAGCATTGGGCTGGTAGATAATTTGAATTTAATAGCAATTAAATTATTAAACTAGCCCAATATATCATGTATGGGACATATATTATAATGGCACAATTTAATTATGGGTGGAAGCCAAGTTCATTTTATCTAGTAAGTAAATTAAGTAAAGATCCAAGCCCAAAAGAAATTAAATCAAAGCCCAAGCTTAGCCCAATTTGAGAAAGGACTTAATGGACTTTAGTAAGTTAAATGACGGATTAAGAAAAACAAAAACTTGGACCAAAAGCGGTCCATTTCGGCCCAAGCTAAGAAGAAATGGAGCATTACAATTAAATCTTGTGGATAAGATATTGGATAGATTTGGAAAGATATTTGATAGATATGGAAAGTTATGGATAGATATGGAGAGATTTGGTGTGATATGCCAATATATGTTAGGAGATTTTATATATGTATATATATGATATATGCATATATCTTTCCTAATATAAATAGCCCTCTCATATTTACTAAACAAGTTTCTAATTATTTCATGTCCTAATAACTAGAGAGAGAGGAGAAGGTCGGCTACTTTGAGGAAGAAGGAGGAAGAGAAAATTTTATACTTTCAAGACCCATAATCAACTATAGAAGTAGGAGAGCATGGAGATCAAAGGTATAAATACCTTTTGTTTATGTTATTTTTAGTTATGTTCAATCAAAACTTGGATTTATTTTCTTGAACTTCAAAACTCTAGATCTACGTGATCTAGAGTGTGTTATGTGTGGATCTATCCATTTTGAGGATCAAAAGTTAGATTTAAAGTATGAAATGGAAACTAGGTTTTTCAAAATGTAGAAAACTTAATTTTTCTTAGCATTGAATGTGTTTATATTGTGTTTGGTGATTATTTAAGGTATTAGATCATAGATCATGGTATATCCATGGGTATATGAGATATTAGTATGTGTTATGATATTTTAAGGATGGGTTATGTTGGTTATTATGTGAGATATAGAAGTTTTCTTAGAAATCATCAAAGGTAGAAAAATCAGATTTTTGGAAAATGCAACGTGAAATTTAAACGACCATATCTCTTATTATATTTTGAATTTTTGAGTGTGGTTAATTTCTATATTTAGATATACAAGTCCTCTAACGTTTTCAAGTAGAATCATTGAAAACGGAGTTACAGATTTTCAGGTGGACTGATTTTAGCAAAGGATGTAAAATCTGAAAAAGGGACAAAAAGCTGCTGCCACTTTTTGCCAAGGGAAGTTTCGTCTACTTAATTTATGAAATAAATTCCAATATTTTGGGACACTAAAATATATATTATAAAGTAGCTTTTGTCCAAAAATGAGCTCATTCAGACTTAAATTGAGCAAGTTATGATCATTTTAATATTTGCATTTTTCTGACAAAAATCGCTATAACCGGAGTTCTATAACTCAGATGGCCACAAAATTTAAACTGGATGTCCAAGATAACATGTGTAAAATCCTGCCAAGAGTTGGGAATTTCTGGAGTTAAGCATGATGTAGCTAATTTCTTAAGGTTTTAACTAGAAATGGATTTTTGAAAAATACTTAAGGGAGTTGAAAAATTCTAGAAAAATTATTTTTGTGTATAGAATATATATATATATATATATATATATATATGGACAACGAATAGAAAAATAATACACTGATTTGGTATTTTTGTAAAATGGCTATTTCCGCTTCATGAAATGAACAATTCACAGTGCTGAAATAAAAACGGAAAATGTTAGGAAGACAGTTTGGTTTCAGCTTGCTGAAATGGGAACTGAAAAGGTTAGGAATGAAAGATAGTTTGATTTCAGTTTACTGCAATAGTAAACAGTTTATCGAGTTTTAATAATAACTTATAAAATGATCAAGTGTTAAGTCTAAGGTAGCGCAGTCGTACTCATTAATGATTGATGTATAGTAGTTGGACTAAACGATTCCTTCAGGGAGCGGAGGTATATACGAATTAGCAACCGATCTAACTCGCTGTGAAAATAGTGTAGACGAGACGGAAGCTAATTTGTTGGTTGTTTGTGGAAACCACTCAGTATACTATATTGAATATTATTAAAGACTCGATTTGTGCTAGGTTTAGACTTTTGAATAAGTATAGTGTTAAGGTTATCTAATATTTAACAATGTGATTAAGTGTTAGATAGTTTACTTATAAAGTAATAGTATATTGGGATAAGGTATGTTATCCTAACTGAAAGATCAATCTTATAACTGATAGGTCTTTTTAATAAAGCGATTAAATTAGATTGCGTAGAAGTAATCGACAGTACAGGCAAGTTCCTATACCCTTTTATTGAGCAAGTTCCTATACCCTTTTATTGAGTAAGTTCCCTAACTCAAATTCGAGTTGTTATTGTAAAGCATGTTCGTGATTAATCATTGTTGATTATATCACATCTATGATTTATTATTTCGTACGTTGTGCATGTTGTATATGTTCATCAGGTATGAAAGGCTGATCACCTTCATTACCATATTGTTCAGTTGAATTTATTCATGTTCATTGTTGGCTATTCAGCATTATTGATTCAGTCATTCAGTTATGGAAATTGATTCATGTTCTTTCATAATTCTTATATTGTTGAAAGTTTTTCAGCTTATTATTTCTTTTCAATCATGATATATCTTCTTTTGAACTTAAACTTGCTGGGCAAAATTGTTGCTCACCCTTGCTATATCATGAAAACCATCTCAGATTAAGACGAAACTTCTGATACAGGCAAAGACAAAGATAAATTCCAGAATTGGATTTGGATGCAGGTTAAAACTTGTAATAGTATTAAACGCAAATGGCATTGTATAGTCGTATAGGATATTGAATGCAGGTAATCAGTTAAGATTAACAGACTCTGGGGAATTATGTGTAAAAGTTTATTGTATAAACAATTTATCTTTATATCTTCCGTAGTAGTTATAGAAATGATGTATTATAATGTACCATGTCCGAGGTTCTGGGTACCCGAATTTGGGGGCGCTACAGATTCAGTGCCTACCCAGCAACAAGTTGTATCCAGTAGCTATGTTGAGCACTTTAAAGGACACATAGAAAGTGTGTGGGCCAATCTCTAGAGGAAGCTCTATATCTCCTATGGCTTGTCGGCGAGATCCATCGAAAGCTCGGATGACCACATGACTGGTTTTGATCCTGTTCAGGTTGATCTTCATTTTTTCCAAGGTATCATAGAGACAGATGCTGAGGGATGATCCTCCATCTATGAGCACACCTCCGATCACATACCCGGAAGACATCACAGCTATATGTAGGGACTTATGATGGCCCGTTCCCTCTGCAGGGATATCATCATCAGTAAAGGATATCACATTGCTGTTGAAAATGTGTTCCACCACGTGACAGAATTTCTCGACATCCACGATATGATGCAGATGGGCTTCTTCTAGTACTTTCACTAGAATATTGCGATGATCCACCAATGATAGAATCAAGTCTATGATGGACATTTTCTTGGGTGCATCTTTCAATCCTTGCACCACCTTGATTTCATTGTGTCCTATTTTGTTGAGGAACTCTTCAATTTTCTCATCATCCACCTTTTCTTTGGCTTTGATGACTAGTTTGATCACCCACTGAGGCAGGTATAAGGGATTATCCTTTGGTACAATGACAATGTTGTTTGAGGTGGACCATTCATCGTTCCCGTAGTTCCATGGGACCCTCTTTAGACTGATAACTGGATACTGGGGTCTAAAGGGCAAGATTAAAGGCTCGGGTGCGGCCACCTTCACAGGATTTTCTGCCTCTTTGACCCCTTTCCCTAGCAGGACTAAGGGTGTGAGGGTCGACTCCCTATAGCAGGATATGACAGCTACTGTGTTCTAGTTCCATACAGTGGGGATCTAGAGAGTGTCGTTATCTGGGAGATTGAGAATTTGATTTCCTCTTATCAGGTCACCATTTTCAATCATGTCTTGAATAAGGTTACGAAGTGCCGAACAATCCTCGGTATCATGGCCGGGTAAATTGGAATGGTACTGACATATTTGATCAGGGTTTGAATTTTCTGGCCCGAGGGTTCAATGGAGGTAACAAGTCTACAACAATTCCCTCGTTGATTAACATCTGGAGGATTTCTTCCATTGACTGGTTTAGGTTGGTGAAATTCCTTTGAAATAGGAATTTTCTACCAGTTTGGACGCTTTATTCTTTGGTCACCCTGTTGGCCCATGGTTCATTCTCATGAGGCTGATATTGATTCCTCAGGGAAATGATCTCCGGTGTCGGAGGACAATCGATGTCAGATCGATTGGCCCATTTGATCATTTTCCTAGTGATCTGATGCTAGTAGACAACCAGTTCTGCTAATTATTCGATTTGTTCCTTGGGAGAATTTATTTCCTGCTCTACCAAGAACCATCTTTCTAAGACCTCCCAACTGTCTGGGGTGCTGTTACTGGATGGAGTTAATTCTCACACATAACGGAGGTACTTGGATCCTTCTCCACTTGTGGAGCTGATCATATTGGCATTCTCCTCTTTATGTTATGGGAGAGGGTTTTTCTTGGACGTGTCGTTGTTCAGGCTTTGTGACCACAATCTATCCGTTGTCGAACAAATCTTGGATCTTGTGCTTGAGAGACCAACAGTCATGTATGTCATGGCCTGGAGATCCAAAATGATAAGCACATTTCTTGCTTGGGTCGAAATTTCGTCCACCAGTGTTGGTTGGTGGAAGGAATTATACAATCTTCTTCTGAGTTGTCAGAAGTTTGAATATCTACTCGGGTGAATCCCCCAGAGGGGTAAAAGTTCTTTTACTCCTGACCTTCATATTTTTCTCGAATGGAGGGTTTGAAGGCTGTGCTGTAGCTTGAAAAGGGGTATAGTTCTTCTTTTGAATAGGCATACTATTTGCATCGCCCCTTGGATTTTGTCCTTGTAATACTAAGGACACTTCTTTATCTTTCTTTTTGTGTACTCTCCGGGGATTACTCCCATAATTTTTGGACTGGACATGTTCAGCAACAGCTTCGAAGGCGGTCAGATCTTTTTTCTTCCCGGACTTGAGCCCCATTTATGCCATTTCGCCGTGTTTGATCATTTCAGAGAATGGTTTTCCTATGCCTGCTAGGACCCTCTCATAATATGGAGCTTCTTGGATGTCGGTAAAGGTCATGACTATCTTAGACTCAGTCATGGCTAGGGTGACTTGTGCTGCGACACGTCTCCATCGTTGAGCATACTCTTTGAATGATTCAGTGTTTTTTTCTTGATTTTGGTTATTTGGAAGCTGTATTGACTGAGGAAGGCATGGGCTAGCTCTTCCCAGCTGTGAATCTTAGAGTTGTCTAGACGAGCATACCAGGCTCTGGCTTCTCTAGTCAAACTTTTCTGGAATAGTTGCATTCGAAGTTTCTCGTCCGCTGCATAGGATCCGAGTTCTCCAATGAATACTTTCAGATGTGTATAAGGGTCCCCCAATCCATCGTATTTCTCAAATTTAGGATTTCTAAATTTCTCGGGATAATAAGCCATGGGGAAAATACATCTGTCGGAGTAATTAACATTGCCGAATGCCCCAGTCCCTTTGATAGACCGGAGAGTTTCTTCCATTTGTTGCACTTTGTTGAGAAGTTCACCAGCTTCCTGTTCTTTACTAAGGGTGGTGATTTCAAGGGTTTTATTGGTTGTGTCCTGGTTCTGTGGTCCAAGAATCTGAGTCTCGGCCTTGCTTTGCTCTCTTAGAAAACTGGCTAATTCGGCTATCTGACTTCTCATTCCTTCAAACTCTTCCCTAGATACAGGGGTAAACCCTAGTTGAGCACTCGAAGTCATGTCCGTGGATGTACGTAGTGCTTTCTTAGCCTTAGATCTAGTGACATGACCAATTTTTCACCTACAACAAAACGTAGGCGTGTCAATTTCTTGAGATAGGTAGGGATAGAATGCATGATGTGTTTTTTAATTTTATCCTGCAAAACAGAGGTCAGTTGCTTTGATGACAGGATGACAAGATGTATTTACACTGAAATTAAAAACTAGACATTGAATTAAAAGAGGAAGGCATGAAGAAGCTTTCCGTCAGATTTAGTTAATCAGAGGCTGACCTATCTTAGGTTCCTCTCGCGCGGATTTTTGGCATGAAGGTCCCCAAATCATCGCAATCTACTAGAGGAGAAATTAATCCGATCTTTCAACTGGAGCGAATCTGGGTGGTGCATTTTCATGAGCCCCAGAGACTTAGCCGATCACCAGAGACATTACTTATCACCGACGGGTTTTGCCTCCTTGTGAGAGGAATCACAACATGCATTCACATACATCGTGCCTCACCGTTATGTATATGATGACAATTCGTTTGAAGCAGAAGCACTAAAAAAGTAGGAAAGCATTCATTCATATTCATTCAATGCACAGACGCAGCATTCACGTATTCATTAATGTGGAGAAGCAGAATTCACGCATTTACAATTTTGAAAGGGAAATGCTTTGAAAAGATTTGAAAGCTGCCTAAGCCCTCTACTGTCCCCAACAGAGTCGCCACCTGTCGACATCGGGAAAAAATTCACGGGTCGGGTCACAACCTAGATCTTTCTCTCTTCCTAAGTTATCTCTAACATTACTCTTTTTATTTCCAAAAAAGGTTTTGAAGGGTTTTTTAGAAAAAGGCCAACATGTATCATATCGACGATTTGAACGTTTTACAGAGTCGCCAGTTGGTAGATCTGAAATGGTTGTACCAGCTAAACCGAGTTTGGTTTGAAAGAGGCCCAATTGCTGAACATTGTCGAAACTTGATCTTTAAAACCGGAGTTTTGAGTTCGGGGGCTTGGTTAAGTGTGGGGAAGGTGTTAGGCACCCCACGACTCCCGTGTAAACACTGGTACCGTATCTTTTTAATATTTCCCTTAAAACTGAAATGCGTGTGTGACTGCTGTTTAAAATTTTGGCCTATGTTTGATTGATTGATTGAAAGTAGTGTTTTGCTTTGTTGAACCTATATATGAAGGGTTTGATTTGATTTGCAAAAAGTCTTTGATTTGATTTGCAAAAGTGTTTAATTTGATTTACAAAAGCTTTTCTTTTAATTGAATTTAAAATGATGTTTTGAAAGCTGGTCATCAGACCCTTACGCTAATATAGGAATTAAAGCATGTTGATACTTTCATTTTTTTATCTTTATAGCCTTAAGGCTTGCATTTAAATGGTGATTTATCGGGCTGCGAAGCATCCTCGACCACAGAAATAAATACAAGTGTCGGTCTCCTCATGGGTATGAAAGCCATCAGAGGGACGCTAACACGGCAAACTATTATTCTCATTATATTGAAACCTTAAATCTGGATAACTGTTTTAAGGTCTTGTATGTACATTTTACAGAAAAACTAGCAAAGTACATTCGTAAAGTGGAGTTTGTCCATCGTGGAAATCAGATTCTGATCGATTGGATCATGAATCCCACGATTCCTAGGATTACATATGAGTAGCCAATAAACCTGCACAGTTCAAATTTGTACAACAATAGATATATATCCCAATATTGCCAGAACCAAGGATTCATCAGTAATCCTGGTTCGCACTTGGACGAAGCGGCTCGTTCCCACTAGATAGCGATCTAAGGGACGCGAGGTTGCTTTTGTGACTGAAAAATGACGATTCATATCAAATGAATATTTAAAGAATCAATTTAATAAAGAGAAAGTAAAGCAATATATATATACACAGTTATATATACAAGAGCTGTAAAGGGCGATGGGTTTTCACACCAATGCCCGGACTGGAATTGAAATATATATATATATATATATATATATATATTAACAAAAAAGTAGTCAACCAAGACTGGGCAGAGAACCCAGTGGAGGTGAAGGCTACTTATATACGCATATTTATATATAAAAGCAGTAAAAAGGCCACAGAATAATCCAAGCTGAATAGAATTGTAAATGTACAGAAACGTAGTCAACCAGGGACTGAGAAGATAACTCAGTAATGGTGAAGGGTGCAAAAAGCAGTAAAAAGACCACAAAATAATCTAGGCTGGACTGAAATATATAAGTATATATATAGAGACAAAAACGTAGTCAACCAAGACTTGGAAGAGAACCCAATGGTGGTGAAGGCTACTTATATATGCATAAATATATATAAAAGCAGTAAACTACCACAAATTTGACTTCCGAGCTTGACAGAATTGAAAAATTAGTATATAAACAATTAAATAAACACAATAAAAGCCAAACCCGGACTGGGAAGATAACCCAGTCCGGCGAAGTTGCTAATAACGAAGATGCAAGTATGCCGAAGCTGCCGGAAGTGACGGATCGTTAATCCGAGTTGTAGAAATGCCAGAAATGGCGGTTAGTTACTAAAATGTACCAAAAGTTGATGAAAACCACCACGGAATAGAGTTTCGGGCATATTTAGAAAATAAAACTTAACGTGCAAGTGTATAAAACTGCAAGTAGTAGTATTGACATGTTGATTGTAAAAATACTCACAATAGAATGCTACAAGGGCTTTTTGCCAAATCGTAGGCCTTTAACGTTCGAATCTACCTGTTATTTTTTGATATGTGGTAGTATGTGGGTATATCTATGTGTTAGAGTGAAAATATTTGGGTTTGCAAGACAAGAAATTGGACAGAGAACCAAATGGGCAGAGGTTCGAAGCGTTTTTTCTTTTTTTTCAAATGAGGGGGGGGGGGGTCACCTCATATATATAGGCCAGGGAGCCTTAGCTCTACCTGCTGCTACTGCGGGTAGAGGTGTGGCTCCCCTAGTGCGGCACACGTGTTTGGTTGAGTTGTCTCGAAGTACGTGCAGTCTGAGCATGGCAAGGTCAAAGTTGAAACTTTCTACTTTTGATCTAAGCGTCCGTTTGAGGCGTGCTATACCTTTTCGAAAAGCCCTCGGCAAGAGTAATGGCATGGGATAAAACTTTTTCGGGTCCAAGAAGATGGGTTCATAACTAGGTCTTCGATTTCTCGCAGTTTATCCGTTGAGCTGTCTTGCTCTGTTTGCACTTGGGATCATCGTTTGGTTCAATCTGACCTTGGTGGCATCAATTCGGCTTGAATTTGATCGAATCAGCTTAGTGTTGGAAAAATAACCATTTTGCCCCTCCCGGGGTTGCCCTTAGTGTCGGCATGGCCTTTGGTTGACTTCCAGGAGTTGTTTCCAAGACTTGGATCCCATTCGAGTTTGTTTGTCCTCAATGTTGTCTCTGAAGTTGATTTGGTCATTCCAGGTTCTCTCCTGGAGGTGTTGTGGAGCTTCAGGTTTTTTCTCGAAGTTGGCTTGACTTCCCAAGTTGAGACCGAGGATGACCTGCATTTCTCAATTTGAGACCAGGGTTGAACTAATGCCCCGATATTGAGATCGGGGTTGATATGATGGCCCGATTTGAGATCAGGGTTGATATGATGGCCAGATATTAAGATCAGGGTTGATCTGATGGCCTAATTTTTTATCAGGGTTGATATGTCGGCCCGATTATAGCTCGGGATTGATTTGATGGCCCGATATTGAGATCGAGGTTGATCTGACGGCCTGATTGGAGATCGAGGTTGATTTGACGATCCGATATTGAGATCAGGGTTGATCTAATAGCCCTGATTTGAGATCAGGGTTGATTTGATGGCCTGATATTGAGCTCGGGGTTAATTTGACTGCCCAATTGGAGATCGGGGTTGATTTGATGGCCCGATATTGAGATCGAGGTTGATTTGATGGCCCGATTGGAGATCGGGGTTGATTTGACGGCCCAATATTGAGATCAGTGTTGATTTAATGGCCCGATATTGAGATCGGGGTTGATTTGACTGCCCGATTTAAGATCAGGGGTTGATTTGATGACTCGATATTGAGATCACGGTTGATTTGATTGCCCGATTAGAGATCGGGGTTGATTTGACGGCCCGATATTGAGATCAGGGTTGATTTGATGGCCCGATTAGAGATCGGGATTGATTTGATTGCCTGATATTGAGATCAGGGTTGATTTGATGGCCTGATATTGAGATTGGGGTTGATCTGATGGCCCAATATTGAGATCGGGGTTGATCTGACGGCCTGATTGGAGATCGGGGTTGATTTGATGTCCCGATATTGAGATCAGGGTTGATCTGATAGTAGTTTTACCCTTCTACAATGTTAGTAACAGGGAAAGGAAATTTTGAGTGTCTACAAGTCTTTTGACTATTATAGTTTTAAAGTAGAAATACTTAACAACCTGGGACATAGTTTAAGGTCTTATGACCCTCAGACACAATTTTGATTCTTGTTATTCATTCTTAATTCAAAAGCCTGAGCTTTCTTTATTCAGAATTCTTGATTTACTCTCATGTTATTATTATCGTTATACTGTTATACTTGTGGGCAAATGTGCTCACTCTTGCATAATAACATTGTAGTTAAGAATGAAATATCAGACGAGCCTTCCACTAGCTAAGGACAAGGGAAAAGTTAACAAGTGTTGAAGACTTGTTATTTATTTGAGATTATGTTGTTTAAGACTTTGATGTTGTTTAAGACTAATGTATTTGTTTACGTTTCTGCATTAAGATTTAAGGTTAGTATGACCTGAGATTGATTCATTGTTATTCAGATGTTGTAACCCCATAAGGGGAGGATTTATTTCTATCTATTTCATGGATTTCATTTATTATGGGTAGATAGATATATGATATTTGTAGAGTGAACACCAAATCTTTTAGAAATTAAAGTACCCGAATTTGGAGGTGTCACAGTTCCTCTACTCCCACCTGCTCCTGCTCCTCCTGCTGCCTTCTTGGGACAATCTCTAGCCAGATGATCCCTTGACCCACAAGTGAAGCAAGCGTGCTTCTTAGGATTAGGGCAATTTGGCGCTATGTGGCCTTCCTGACCACAATTGTAGCAAACCCTCTTCCCCTTCATGCATACATAGGTGATTCTTCCCACAGGTAGGACAAGCCTCAACATTCTTCTTTTGATTTCCTTGCTGACTACCAGTAGACATACTTTCATTCCACCTCATTTTCTGACTATTACTACCACCACCATTGCTGCCACTAGCCTTGTTATTCTCTTCACTCTTCTTCTTATTCTTCTGTTCCTGATTATACTTTGTCAGAGCATCGCTTCCACCTTTTGCGATGATGGCCTTCTCTAAAACTCCTGTAAAAGTGTTCAATTGGAACATTGACACCTTGCTATACAACCATGGCTTTAACCCTTGTTCAAATCTTCTAGCCTTCCTCTCATCCGTATTCACTTGATAAGTTGCAAACCTAGCAAACTCGTTAAACTTCGCTACATATTCTGGCATAGACATATTACCCTGCTTCAATTCTAGGAATAGAACCTCCTTATAGTTCTGAGAGCTCATTGGGAAGTACATCTCGAAGAACATCTCCTTAAACTTGTCCCAAGTGATTACGCCCTATCCTTCACGGACCTTATTTGCTAGCCACCAATAGCTGGCCTCTGACTTCAGCATTAACGTTGTAAAGGCGGTCTTCTGGTCATCGTTGACCCTTGCGACGTCGAACACTTTGAAAGTAGTATGCATACAAGACAATCATGTATGATGATAAAGCATCTACTTTGGAGACGATCTTATTTATTTATTAATAAAAGTATTAACTTATTAAAGGCATTTAATTATCTACATGATGTTGTTTTTATAATATGTAAATAACCCATAGTTTTAAGCAATGCTATTAGAATCATGACGATGATTATGCTAATGAGATCTAAATTCTTAGAAAGCTTAAAACTAAAATAGTTCCCAATCGTGGGATTACTAAAAAGGAGATTAGTAAATCCAAATAGATTGGTACATATATTGCTTGCTCCTTGAATGAGGGTGATTGATCTCATAATCATTTGTGTGGAGACACTAAAGCAAGTATGTAGGTGTTTATTGGAGAATAAGGAGCGCGTGAAGACCCGTTTGTATGGAGCCCGGGTTTAAATGTAATAGTTACGTTTAAATTTAAATTCTTGCATCCCTAGGTTTGACCTTTTGGTTCACTTGGTGGCTCTAGTGAACCAAACTAGAATAAAATTTCATAATCAATCAGGGTAAAATATAGTATTCTATATGTGCATGCTATTATTATATATATATTATATTTTAAGCAAACATGTTTTGCATGTTTGAATAAAATAATGCGTATTTTATATATATATGTGTATGCGCGCTAAACAAGATGAGATAAATAATAACAAACCCGTCAAAAAAACTATATCAAGTATAAAGCGTTCAGTGATATTTGGAATATCGAACGTCGCCTTCTAGCATGATAAATTAATAGAGTATTAAATATTTAATATTGGTTTGTTGTGTTATCCACAAGGCAAGTGTCGGCGTTGAAAAATTTAAGAATCCCGTGGGTCGGTTCGTAAGCCGATTTTCCTCAAATTGATCTTCCTAAGTTCATTATACCTTTATTCTTTTTATTTTGGAAAAAGGTTTTGAAGGGTTTTTTAGGAAAGAGGCCAACATGTGTTTATGTCGACGATTTGATTTTTAATAGAGTCGCCAATTGGTAGATTTGAAAATGGTTGTACCAAATCAACCGAGTTTGATTTGAAAAGAGGCCCAATTGTTGGACACTGTCGAAACTTGATCTTTGAAATCAGAGTTTTGAGTTCGGGGGCTTGGTTAAGTGTGGGGAAGGTGTTAGGCACCCCACAACTCCCGTGTAAACACTATACCGCATCTTTTCAATATTTCCCTTAAAACAGCGAATGCGTGAGTGAATGCTGTTTGAAAATTGGGCCTATTAATTTGTTTGATTGAAAGTAGTGATTTGCTTCATTGAACCTAGATACGAAGGGTTTGATTTTGATTTGAAAAATCAGTCTTTGATTTGATTTGCAAAAGCATTTAATTTGATTTTCTTGAAAAGCTTTTCTTTTGATTTAAATTGAAAATGATATTTTAAAAGCTGGTTTATCAAACCCTTACGCTGCCATAGGAATTGAAGCCTTTTGATACTTCTAATTTATCTTTATAGCCTTAAGGCTACATGTGAATGGTGAGTTTCTAGGCAGCGAAGCATCCTCAACCATAGAAATATACAAGTGTAGGTCTCCTCATATGTATGAAAACCATCGGAGGGACGTTGACACGGAAATCCATATTTTCACTATATTGAGACCTTAAATCCGGATAACCGTTTTAAGATCTATTTACATATACATTTCTACAAAAAAACTGGCAGGGTACATTTGTAAATCAAAATTTATCCATCATGGGAATTAGATCCCGATCGATTTGATTGTGAATCCCATGATTCCTAGACTCACATATGAGTAGCCAAAACCTGCACAGTTCAAATTTGTACATAAACAGATATATATAACATCCTCACGTCGCAATGGAACCAAAGATTCATCAATAAATCCTTGCTGCGCGTGACCAAAGCGTCTCGTTCCCACTAGATAGCGATCTAAGGGACGCGAGGTTGCTTTTAAAGCTGAAACTAGAAAGAAAGCTAGATTTAAAGAAATCTCAGCCATTCTAGCTTCCCGGTTTAATCTGAAGGTTTTGAACCGTTTGAAAACTAGAATTGGCAAGATTTAAATTAATCTAGTCCGCCCGAAGATATGTCAGTGTAAATTCATATACAAATGAATGTTAAATGTACCAATTGAATAAATTGAGTAAAGTAATATATATAATTATATATATATAAGCTGTAAAAGGGTGATGGATTTTCACTCGCAAGCACAGACTAGAATTGAAATATATATATATATATATATATATATATATATATATATAAACTGTAAATAGCCCCGAAATAATCCAGGCTGTGACAGAAATTAAATATATATATATATAGAATAAGGCTCTGGAACAAACAGTTCGTTTACGAACATATGTAGGACCCAGTGTTGAAGGTTGTTGATTGGCCCAATTATATACCATCATATATTCGTAATTAGTGTTAAATATTCTCATCCAATCAACAACCTTCAACACTGAGCCCTACATATGTTCGTAAACGAACTGTTCGTTCCAGAGCCTTATCCTATATATATATATATATAAACAGTAATAAGGGCGATGGGTTTTCACGTCGGTGCCCGTGCTAGAATTGAAATTGACAGAAAGTAGTCACCTAGTGACTAGGGATAGCACCCAGTATAGGGAAGTGTGCAAAAGTAATAAAAAGGCCATGAAGTAATCCAGGCCGGACTGACAATATATTAATATATATATATATATATATATATATATATATATTGACAAAAATGTAAATTTGCAAAAAAGTAGACAACTAGTGACTAGTGAGAGCACCCAGTATGGCGAAGAGTGCGAAAATAGTAAAAAGGGCGATGGATTTTCACGCCTGTGCCCGGACTGAATTGAAATATACATATATATATAGATATATAGATATATATATTGACATAAATATAGTCAACCAAGACTGGTGTGAGAACCAGTGATGGTGAAAATCACTTATATATGCGTAAATATATATAAAAGCGATAAACTGCCTCGGATTTGACATCCGGGCTTTACAAAATTGAAATGTTAGTGTATATACAGTGAAATATATATAAAAAAGGGCCAAAATCAAACTAGAAAGATAACCCAATCCGGCGAAGTTGCCAGAATGTGTGTGCTAGTGCATTAAAACTACTGGAGCTGACGGATCGTCAATCCGAGTTTTAGAAATGCAAAAATTTGAGTTTTTGTACAGAAATGTACCAAATTTTGATGAAAACAGCCACGGAACTAAGTTCTGGGCATATTTAGAAGATAAAACTTCGTGTGCAAGTGGAAAACAGTGCAAAGTAGTAGTATTGACTTTCTAATCATAAAAATACTTACAATGGAATGCAATACGGGCTTTTTGCCAAATCGTAGGCTCTATACGTCCAAATCTACCTGTTATTTTCTGATATGTGGTAGTATATAGGTATATCTACGTGTTAGAGTGAAAATATTATGGTTTGGATGAGGTGTAAAAGTCGAGAATTTGAACTGGCAGAGCTTTGCTGCGTTTCTTGCTTATGAAAATGAGAAGGGGGTGCCCCTCTATTTATAGAGGGAAAAGCCGCAACTCTACCTAAGGAAGCCGCAGGTAGAGGTACGGCTCCTCTGGTGGGGCCCGCGGTGCTGAGTTCTGTCGTCTCAAAGTACGTGCACTCCGGACAACGAGCAGTCTAAGTCGAAACTTTCTAACTTTTGATCGGAGCCTCCGTTTGAGGTGTACGAAAACTTTTTGTAAAGTTCTCGCCGAGAGTGTTGCAATAACATGGGATAAAACATTTTCAGGATCCAAAAAGATGGGTTCATAACCAGGTCTTTGATTCCCCGCAGTTTATCTGTTGAGATGTCTTGCGTCGTTGGCACTCGGGATCGTCGTTATGGTTCATTCTGACTTCGATGGCATCAATTCGGGTTGAGTTTGACTGAATCAGTTGAAGTTTGATAAAATGACCATTTTACCCATTATGGAGTGGTCTTTTATTGATCTGGCTTCCAAGGGTTGTCTTTGGTGCTGAACTACACTTCCCGGATTGATGTCGGAGATGATCTATACTTCCCGGGTTGAGATCGGGGATGACTTGACATGTCCTCGTTTGATGTTGAGGTTGACCTGTACCTCCCTGGTTGATGCCGGGGTTGAATGGACTTTCCGGGTTGAAATCGGCATTTATCAGAACCTCCCGGGTTGCTATCAAGGCTGAATTGACCTCTTAAGTTGTTGTCGAGGCTGATTTAAAGACCCAATATTTGAGATCAAGATTTGAACTGACAGCCCGATTGGAGATCAGGATTGATCTGATGGTCCGATTGGAGATCGATGCTGGCTTGACGGTCTGATTGGAGATCGGAGCTAGATTGACGGTCCGATTGGAGATCGGAGCTGGATAAACGGTCCAATTGGAGATCGGAGCTGGATTGACGGACCGATTGGAGATCGAAGCTGGATAGACTATTCGATTAGAAATTGGATTTAGGTATGCCAATATTGGTGATCGAATTTGGTTATACCGATATTGGTGATCGGATTTAGGGATACCGACATTGGTGGTCGGATTTAGGGTTACCGACATTGGTGGTCGGATTTAAACTGGAGGACCGGTACGGGCCGAATTTGAGTTGAAGGACCGACATTGGTGGTCGGTTTTGAGTTGATTGACAATTTTGCCCTCCTACAATGTTAGTATTAGGGCAAGAAAAATTTTGAGTGTCTACAGATGCCTTTTTTATCATGTCCATGCAATATAATGGAATGGACATGATAAAGATTAGTAGACTCTGGAAATAAAAAGTGTCAAAGCTGCTTTGAAGGCTGGACATCTTTGAGTGGAATGGGGCTTCTGCTAGCTACTTACGTTATTACTCTGTTGGGGATAACGTTGTCCTGTACAACCATTGATGTTTGTTGGGAAGCTATCGCGAACTAATTATATCATTTTATGCTGGGGATGACGTTCTCTCCGATAACTTTGTAGATTCTAATTGAGGCTGAAATGATTTACATTACCTCAATGATCCCTTTGAGGATGTGTATAACAGATTCCATCATTTGAGATGGATTATCATAATTGCTTCTGCCACTGGATCCCTTTCTATATTTGTCGGGGGGGTTGAGTTGACGGTTGAAGCATCATTGGGATTGAGCTAATGGCTGGACTGGATTTTGGGCTGTATCCGAACTTCGCTTGGGCTGAGCCAATGACTGAAAACTACTTTGGTCAGTACCCGAACTTCGCTGGGGTTGAGCCAACGGCTGAAAATGGCTTCGGTTAGTACCCGAACTTCGCTAGGGCTGAGCCAATGGCTGAAAACTGCTTCGGTCAGTAGCCGAACTTCGCTGGGGCTGAGCCAACGGCTAAAAACTACTTCGATCAGTACCCAAACTTCGCTGGGGCTGACCCATCGACTGAAAAATGCTTCAGTCAGTACCCGAACATTGCTGGGGCTGAGCCAACGGCTGAAAACATCTTTGGTCAATACCCGAACTTCACTGGGTTGAGCCAACGACTGAAAAGTGCTTCGGTCAGTACCCGAACTTCGCTGGGGCTGATCCAACGACTGAAAACTGCTTCGATCAGTACCCGAACTTCGTTGTGGCTGAGCCAAAGGCTGAAAATAGCTTCGGTCAGTACCCGAACTTCGCTGGGGTTGAGCCAACGGCTGAAAACTACTTCGGTCAATACCCGAACTTTGAAAAACGACCAGTTTTCGGCATTTTTGCGCAATTCTTGCACAGTTTTTCCACAGTTTGATTTGTTGATCCCCAGACATGGCTCCGGGATGAATACCAAAGGTCTTTGGGGAGTTTCACTTTCCGTCAGGATTACGCTACTTAAACAAAGGATTTCTGGCCAAACCACTCAATCGCGCAGCTATTTCTCTTCAGATTTGACTCGGCAGCCCGTTTAAACTCTATTTTTGACTCGAATCGAATAGGGCCCGGAGGGAGTGGGACCCACCTGGGCTGCCACAGGTGGAGGTGCGGCAGCCGCAGGTAGAGGTGCAGCAGCCGCAGGTAGAGGTGCGATTACCTGTGCTTTAAATGGAGCTCGGGAGTTTTCATTTTGCAAGTTTCCCATTTGAGCAGCGAAAGGATTTTCGATCTTCTTTTTCAAATCTACGGAGTTCTGGCAGTCGAATTTTGATTTCGTCAGTTCCTCAAGTTCAGCGCAGCGCAGGTAACGTTTTACATGCTCTTTTTTTTGCAGTTTTTAACCGTTAAAAGCATGCGAACCACTTAGGGTGCTTTTAGACGAAATATATGAAAAATGTATTCCTATATGACCTGTAAAAAATTTTCTGACTACATATATATGCATATCTTACTATAATGCACGTTTGGATGTAAGAAAATTCAGGTTTTGAGACAATCAATTTTTCCACTTTTTGATTAGTTTACTAATCCTTTTTTAGGCCTAGTGAGCCTGGATTTTCAACTAAAAATGTCCATTGTAATTTGGCTACCATGTGAGGTTGATTTTTGATTTTTTTTATAAATATGAATTGTTTCTATTTTTGGGTAGGTGTGCTACTGAATGGCCACCTAGACATGCATGTATGTATGTGGACAGTCCATTTTACAAAGGAGACTCTAGCAAAATTTTCCAAAATCTTAGGCATTGAAAAACATACATTTTTGACTCTATGGGGAAATTTTTTTACTGACCCATGCAGGTTTTGAAAACATGCAATTTTGACTTTATTGGGTATTTTTGACGGACCCATGCATGTATTAGGACCTAGAGATATATGTTAAACATATTGAAAATGATAAGCCACATGTTTTAGGGCTTATCGCACCTTGTCTGAGGTGATTTGGAGACTTGTTGCCGTCGATGGATTGTGATAGACCCGACAGTTCCAGTAGGGTCTCCTCGGGTATTAGACGTAGGAGGGCTCCTGATGTGCCACATCCACGTCCGTCTAGGACGCTTCAGAGATTAGTAGAGGGCAGGATTCGTCCAGCACATTACGAGCAGCCACTAGACATTGATGATGAGGAGGCTCCTTTTGGTGCTCTTACTCCCTCTCAAGCTCTACGTGCGGAGGTCGCTGGCATTGTTGTGCAGACGCAGAAGTTGTTGGGCGACTTGAGTAGCCATCCTTCGAGATATCTTTATGCCAACGAGGTGACTTGAAGTCTTTCTTCTCTCTGGATTCTTTTCTTCCCTTTTTGCCATTCTCAGGCCATAGGTTTTTGACTTGGGTTGGTTTTTGATGTAGGTCTCTGGCTTCACGCAGTCTCGAGAAACTGGTTTAGCGTGCACTCCCTGTATCACACTTTACATGAAGATTACAGGGAGATTGTAGATGGCTGGGGATATCAGCCCTTCTTCTCGATCCTTCCCCGCCGTTGCCCCTAGGGGTATATGAGGGCTTTGTTTTAATGCTGGTTCCACTAGACTCAATCCCTTTATTTGCTGGATTGTGAGGTGATGATGACTTCTATGGACTGGAGATTTATCATCGACATTGATTTTGAGGGCGAGTTAGTGCCTTTCATGACTGACATTTCACCCGCTGTTGTTCGGTCCCTACTTGGAGTCCCGACAATGGCAATCAAGGGTCGGGCAATCCGATTTGGTCCCTTGAGTATAGATGCCCAGGATGGGACTTTGCAGTTGCCTCTGCCTAATGACCTAGAGGGCTAGAGATCGCATTCTAAGGCAATTATTTTTGTCGATCATCAGGGGTTATTTCGGGGCGGATAACTCGTCTACTGTGTCCTGTCGCTTAGATCAGCGCCACTCGATAGGTAGAGCACCTCAGTGACTATGATTGGGGCTCCTTTACCTTTGCCAATTTTCTCCGGGGCATGCGCATATCCTCGGAGGGTGTGACGGAGGCTTGATTAGGATTTTACCCATTCTTGCTGGTGAGTACATTTTTCTGTACCTTTTTTATTTCAGCATTTTTGTCAGTCTTGATCACTGAGGACTTTTAATATTTGCATGGTCAGCTTTAGGCATTTGAGAAGCTTCCTTGCCTATGGCTCGCTATTGCTTTCGGTCTGTAAACCTATCCTCGAGGACAGAGATGGCACCACTCCACTTTGACGGAGGTCCCTATTGCTGAGGGATTCACTCATGCCCGTCTATAGTTGAAGCTTTTGACAGCGGGTTTGATCACCTGGGTGCCGTACACATCCGAGCACTTAACCGTCAGATTTGAGGAAGGAGTCCCTACTGGCCGGGAGTTTGAGTTATCGACCCGCAGGGTATCGTTGTTGACGGAGGGAGGCTGAGAGCTCTATCTTAAAGAGCATGCTATTAGGAGCATCACAGTAGAGATCCGCATTCCTATTGTTCCTCCAGCTTGGCATCATTGGCCATTGAATGTGCCTTTGATAGACATCCCTTTGGAGGGCATTGATGGCTTCACCCTATCAGAGGGTCCGTACAGCCAAGAGGCATTTAGCAGTTGGTGGAGTCCTCGCACTATTGAGCTCAAACTCGTGCTACCCAGTTCATGACAGATATGGTGTCAGGATCCATGATGATGACGGATTGGATAGCTTGCCTCAAGGAGCCGACTCATGCAGACCAGATAGCAGATCTGACCAGGGAGTTGGAGCAGGCTTGTTTCTTTATCCGGCATCTTGGTCGAGATCCATCAGAGGCATCTTCATTTTACTCGTCCAGCTCAGGAGCAGGTCCCTCCTCAGGTCCATTTAGCAGTAGTTTTGCAGAGGCAGATCCTCCCTTATACCACCCAGATATGCCTGACAAGCGGCGGTTTTGTATCCACCAAGGAGATGGACCTGGTTGATTGATTCGATACGGATGTCTTTGACTTCCTCTGATAGCTATTGGAGCTATACTTTCTTTGTCAGCCCCTGTTTTGGCTATTCGACGGTTGTGCCATCATTTTGATAGACCACTTATATTATTTGGGTGGTGGTGCCCCATTTTCCCTGTATTCTTCCTTTCACTTTGTATCAGGCTACAGGGATGTTGTATGTAGTAGATAGCTTGTTGTAGATATTCCTGCCATATCTTATCTTCTGCATCATGGTTATATTACTGTCATCATGCATGTATATTATCATTTTTATGCATTCAGACAGCTGTGTTTTAACTTGACCTTTGGACGGTCTTGTGGTACGGTGCTACAGATGACGTCGTCTGCAGTCAGTCGCATTGAGTGTTTACTACCATCTGTGGTGGCAGCATCATTAAGATCCTGGTATGATAGTCTGTCCTTTCTTACTAGGGGGACTATGGACTCCTCCTCGTCAGGATCCACACCAGGAGATGAAGAATCCACACCAGGATCAACACTTCTTTGACAATGAAAGGGCCTTCCCAGTTTGGGGCAAATTTTCCTTTGTCTTAGTCCTGATTGGCCAGGATTTTCTTTAGCACCAAGTCGTTTCCTTTAAATTTCTAGATTTGGACCTTCTTGTTGTAGTATTTGGCAATCATTTGCTGGTATAACTGTCCGTGGAAAATGGTCGTAGCTCTCTTTTCATCTATCAGAGATAGCTGATGATATCGGTCTTGCAACCATTGATCTTCATCTATTTGAGCGTCGATCAACACTCGCAAAGAATTCATCTCTACAATTATGGGAAGGACTGCCTCCATGCCATAGACCAACGAATAAGGAGTAGCCCCAGTAGAGGTGCGCATTGAAGTCCTGTATGCTAACAGGGTTAAAGGCAGCAGGTTAGGCCAGTCCTTGTGATTGACGGACATTTTTTGCATGATCTTTTTGATGTTTTTGTTGGCCGCTTCGACAGCGCCATTCATCTTGGGCCGATAGATGACGGAAGTGAGATGCTTGATGTGGAACTTACTGCACAGATCCATCATCATTTGATTGTTCAGGTTTTTTACGTTATCTGATACGATCACCTCCGGTTGTCCATATCGACAGACGACATTGTTTCTGATGAAACTGATGATGACCTCTTTTGTGACCTTGGGAAAAGAGGCTGCTTTAACCAATTTGGTGAAGTAATCGATCACGGTGAAAATGAATCAATTACTGTTATTGGCTTTGGGTTCCACTGGACCTATCACGTCCATTCCCCACATAGAGAAAGGCCATGGTGAACTCATGTTATGCAACTCATTTGGAGGAGCATGAAAGGCATTTTCATGTATTTGGCATTGAAAGCATCTCTTGACGTGATCATCGCAATCATCTTTGAGTGAGATCCAGTAATGTCCTGTTCTAATTATCTTCTAGGCCAGCAGATGGCCGCTCATATGTGGACCACGGACTCAGCCATGGATTTCATCCATTTGTCTTGGGGCTTGCTCTTTGTCGAGGCATCTTAATAGGCCAATTCCAGCATCTCTTTTATAAAGTGTGCCTACGCTCAGATAGAACTTCATGGCCATTCTGAGAATCCATTTTTGCTCTGATTGGCTTGCACCAGAGGGTGTGGATCCATCATGGAGATATTCCTTGATGTCTTGAAACCGAGGATGCTTGACAGGAGGTATTTCATCTGATACTTCTCCCACATAATTCCCATATGTCGGGGCTTTCTGAATTATAAATTGAATGTTAAGAAATCCACCCTTATCTGACATGCGGATTAATGAAGCCAACATTGCTAATGCATCAGCAAAGTCATTCCGACCCCGAGGAATGTGAACGAAGGTTATTGCTTTGAATTCCTGAGATATTTTGAGGACTTGCCAATGGTAGGGCAGCAAATGCAGTTCTTTGGTGAGATACGTGACTGTAGTCTGTCTGATGACCAGCTCGGAATCTCCAAAGACAAGTAGGTGTTTGATAGACATGGATTGGTCTAGCTTCAACCCCTATGATACAGCCTTCATAGTCGGCCGTGTTGTTGGTGTTTCCAAATTAAAGTTTTGTAGCCACAGGATGTTGATCACCTATACCAGAGATGAGGACTGCCCCAGCTCCAGCACCTTCCATGTTTACCGCTTCGTCAAAATACATTTTCCATGGTTGGACTGTATTCTCTGACTGGAGTTGTTGAATTGTCAGGATCCCATCGTCTGGGAAATATGTCTCCGGGGTCTCGAACCCTCCTGAAGGTGCTTCAGATAATTGATCTGCAATGCTTTGACCCTTGACTGACTTATGAGTCACGTAGACAATATCGAACAGCTTTAAGATCAACTGCTATTTGGACAGTCGATAATTCAACATTGGTTTGTTGAATACGTATTTAAGTGGATCCATGAGGGATATGAGGTAGGTCGTGTGCCCATGCAAATAGTATTACAACCTCATGGCGGCCCATACTAATGCACATCATGTCTTTTCGATTAGGGTGTATTTCTTCTCACCATTGCGGAATCTTTTACTGATGTAGTAGATGGCTCTTTCCTTGCTACTATCATCCTTCTGTCCCAACATGCAGCCCATTGCATTAGCATTGACGGACAGGTACATAAATAAAGGGACTCCCTCCCTTAGGGGTATGAGAACAAGAGCTTCAGTCAGCTATTTCTTGATGGCAAGGAAGGCTTGTTGACAATCCTCATTCCACGTGGTGGAGGAATTCTTCCTTAACAGCTTGAAGATGGGCTCACAGGTTGCGGTGAGCTGGGAAATGAATCTTCTTATGAAGTTGATCCTTCCCAGGAATCCACATATCTCCTTCTCAGTACGAGGTACGGGCATTTCTGTAATTGCTTTGATTTTGGCAGGGGTCTAACTTAATGCCCCGATTGCTCACCAGGAATCCTAATAGTTTACCTGCTTTGACGCCAAAAGCGCATTTAGCGGGATTTTGCTTGAGGTTATACTTACGTAACCTGCTGAACAGTTTCCTGAGATGGTCTAGGTGATCATCCTCCCTTCGAGATTTGATGATGATGTCGTCAATATAGACTTCTATTTCTTTGTGCATCATGTCATGAAAGAGAGCCATCATGGCTTGCTAATACATGGCTCCGGCATTGATGAGACCGAAGGTTAGTCGTCGGTAGTAGAAAGTTCCCCAGGGAGTGATAAAAGCTGTTTTCTCCCTGTCTTCTTCAACAACCATGATTTGATAGTAACCAGCAAAGTAATCCACGAAGGAATACAAGTCATACTGCGCAGTATTGTCAATAAGGATGTGGAAGAAAGGTATCGGGAAATTGTCCTTAAGACAGGCTTTGTTCAAATCCCGATAAGCCACGCAGACTCGTACCTTCCATCTGGGTTTCGGAAAGGGGACTATATTTGATAGCCATTCGGGGTATGTTGATACCATGATGATTCTGGCTTTGAATTGCTTAATGATTTCTTCTTTGACTTTGAGACTCTAATCAGGTTTCAATCGCCTGAGTTTTTGTTTGATTGGTTTGAACCCTTCTTTGATGGGCATTTGATGGATGACAATGTCTATGGATAGACCGATCATGTCTTCATGTGACCCTGCAAACATATCCTGGTACTGTGTCAGGATTTTGATCAGGTCGACTTTTTGATTTGGTGTGAGGTCTGAGCCTATTTGAATTTCTTTGATGTTTTCATATGTTCCTATGTTGATGGTGGAGGTTTGGTCAAGGTTTGGTTTGGGTTTGTCTTCGACCCATTCCTTTATCTCCTCTGGCACCTCATAGTCATCTTCCTCCTCTTGATCGATAACCATCAAGTCGAAGCTCAATTCTACATCCAAGTTGGAGTCATTTTGACAGGTTGGCATCTCATCAGCAGAGACACACACATCCAATGCTTGGTCCTGAAAACAAAAATGCTTTCATTAATATACACAACTGCTTAAACATACATAGCATTCTATAAAGCATGACAAAGTTGCTGCTATAGCTATTCAATCAAAAGTAAGCAGTAAATGAAAGCATGATTAAGGGCAGATGTACTCTCTTCCCCTTTACCCTTTTTGACTTAGGCAAGGGATAGTGCTCCAATTGTCCAGTGTTAGATTCTCATGAATTGGGATAATCAAGGCATTGTGCTCATCCGCCTAGTCCTGGATGATGACCAAGACATCCTTGAGAATAGGGCCAAGGCTTTTCTGTGGATCATTCCTCTTCTTGATGTGAGGAATTTGGACATGGTCGTTGTCACTATCAGGGAGTTCATCATTCATACCCTCATAGTTTAGAATGACTCTCATGTTAGCGAATGGGTCTCGTCCTTCGTACATGATCTTTTCTTTTCCCTTTTCGCTGTTGGCCTCAGTTTTGAGGGCTTTTCTTTCATGGACAGGTATGATTAGAGGAAATAACATGGCCGATACTGCAATCGGGACTTTCCTCGTAGGTTTCACCCATCCGATATTTATAAGGTTCAGGAGCAGAATTGTGGAGGCATGAGCCTTGTGATATTTGTGTGGATTCCGATGGTTTGACCCATATGAATATCCCAATCTTGCTCTTCCCATCTGACTTGGGATTTGGATTGGCATCTTGATGCCTTGCTTATCCTTTCCCAACCCTTCTCTAGGTTGGAAACCTGAAGATACCATTTCTTGGCTTACAGTCATTACTTCAGTGGAGACTTTAGGCTTTAGGGTTGGTGCCCTAATAGGTAGATACTGAGTATCTCTCACCTTGAGAGCTTAAAAACTTACAGGTTCAATCCCTACGTCCATGCTAATCACTGGCATGTCCCCATGTATATAGGTATGGTATTCTGGCTCGGCATTGGTCGTGATGAGGCTGCCGTTGATGATGTACTTAAGTTGCTGATGGAGGGTGGATGGCACTACCCCCGCCATGTGGATCCATGGTCTACCCAACAGCAAATTATATCCAATGGAAATATTGAGCACTTGGAAGGATACGTAGAAGGTGTGCGGACCGATTTCTAGGGGAAGCTCAATTTCCCCCATAGCTTGGCAACGAGATCCATCGAAAGCCCGGATGACCACATGACTGGATTTGATCCGGTTTGGATTGATCTTCATTCTTTCCAACGTGTCATATGGACAAATATTGAGGAAAGATCCTCCATCAATAAGAACTCCTCCGATCACGTATCCGAAGGACATTACGGCTATATGCAGGGACTTATGGTGGCCCGTTCCCTCGGTCGGGATATCATCGTCTATGAAGGAAATCACATTGTTGTTGAAGATATGTTCTATCACATGACGGAATTTCTCTGTGTCTACCGTATGTGGTAGATGGGCTTCCTCTAGTACCTTAACTAGGATGTTGCAATGGTCTTCTGATGATAAGACCAGGTCGGGGATAGAAACTTGCTTGGGTGCGTCTTTCAAACTTTGCACTATCTTGATTTTATTGTGTCCTATTTTGTTGAGGAACTCTTTGACCTTTTCTTCAGCCACCTTTTCTTTTGCTTTGGTAACTGGTTTAATAACCCGCTGAGGCAGGTACAATGGATTATCCTTTGATAAGATGGAAATGTTATTTGAAGTAGAGCTTTCAATGTCTCCATAGTTCCATGGGACCTTCTTTAGACTGATGATTGGATACTGAGGTCTGAAGGGCAAGATTAGAGGATGCGGTGCAGCAACCTTCACAGGATTTTGGACTTCTTGGACCCCTTTACCTGTCAGTACCAGGGGTGTGATGATTGATTCTCTATCGCAGGCTATGACAGCCACTGTGTCCTGATACCATGCATTGGGGATCCAGAGGCTATTTTTATCTATAATGTCAATGATTTGATCTCCTTTGCTTAGGTCACCTTTCTCAATCAGGTCTTGAATTAGGTTACGAAGTACCCAGCATTCTTCTGTATCATGGCGGGGAGAGTTGGAATGGTACTGACATATTTGGCAAGGTTTGAATTTTCTTAATTGAGGGTTCAGCGGAGGTAGCAAGTCTGCAACCATTCCCTCGTTGATCAGCATTTGGAGGATTTCTTCCATTGGTTGGTTCAGATTGGTGAAATTCCTTTGAAATAGGAATTTTCCTTTTGCTTGGAAATTCTCTTCTTTGACCATCTGTTCGGTCCAGGGCTCTTGTTCGTGAGACTGGTAATGATAGTTATTGGGGTCGGAATTGACTTTTGTCGGAGGAGAATGACTGTCAATAGATTGATAGATTTGCTTCATCATCTTCTTGGTGAGTTGATGCTGGTAAACGACCAGTTTAGATAACTACTCAATTTGTTCCTTAAGAGAATTAATTTCTTTCTCCATCAGGAATCGCTTCTCAAAAGTTTCCCAACTCTCTGGGCTACTGAGATTAGATTGACTTGGTTCCCCAATGTATCAGAGGTATTTAGATCCTTCTCCAATTGAGGTGCTGATCATGTTGACATTTTCCTCTTTGTGTTGTGGGAGAGGTTTATCTTGGACATGGGGTTGGTCAAGCTTTGTTACCACAATTTCCTAGCTGTCAATCACATCTTGAATTTTGTGCTTGAGAGACCAACAGTCTTGGGTATCATGGCATGGATTTCATTCATTAGTCTTTGTACTTGACTTAAGCATTAGCTTAACTTCTCTTTACTTCTTATGGTTCGCGTTCTTGTAATCTACGTTTACGCAACCAACTTTACTTCCATTCTTCTATTCTTTTCAATAACATTTTACTTATCACACGTCGAGTCTCTAACAGAAGTCAAATATAGTACACTGAGTGGTTTCCCACAAATAACCAATAAACTAGTTTTTCGTCTCATCTACACTGTCTTACACAGTGAGTTAGATCAGTTGTTAGTTCGTATATTCCGTCGCTCTCTGACGGAATCATTTAGCTCAGGTACTATATCTCGACCATTATAGACTACGACTACATTACCATTTGAGACTTAACTTATCCGAACCATTATAACTATAATGTTCCTTAAGTTAATCTTCATTACATTTCTTACCACGTACGGTCCATACGATTCGGAACGTTTATTCAAGTTATTACCAGTAACTCGATTTTTCAATGTTACACGTTATTCTTCATTCTCTTATTACCATTCGTTACGGCTTATTAACATTCATATGTCATAGACCGACTATCGTCGATCATCGTTAGACAACACGACAAGTGAAACCTAATCGGTTCTCTAGGTCGAACACATTTTCACCGGATTCCCGTAATCGAACTCTGTGTAGAAATTACATAAGTTTTATCTTCATTTCATAACATTCTCGCACCTCGTGCCTCTATTACATCTTACTATGTCAACATTCGTTAACGTCTAAGTCATACAACCAATGTATACTTAGAACGCTCACACGACGCCGATACGATTCCGAGAATCGTTCACGTATCCTGCGTTCACGTTACTTGTCTTTTAATCTCATTCAACCTTTACTTAAGGTTTAAATCACTTTTTTAAGTGTTACATTATGTGAATTATATGTTCACTATCATTCCGAACACATGCCCCAAGTGTTGAGCATTAAAAAGCTCTTCACTAGCTTTCCCCTGCACCGGCGCTGCGGCACCATCTTTTACTGTTGAAGCGACGCTGGCAGGCGCTGCGGCGCCAGCCCTGTTCCATTGAAAAATATTTTCAGACTTTGAACTTCCCGAGCTCGTAACGCGATCATTACAACTCGGAATTGGCTCTTTCCAAAGCCAATAGTTCACATATAACATGTTCTATGATTCCATTTAGTCAGAATTCATTTCTGAATCCATTGGAGGAATATTGACCATTTCGTCCATTTTTACGTTTTCGTTAAACGTTCGCGAACGTTCGACTGCTCAATTCTTCGTTTTGACTCCGAATTCTTTCGTTCTTACTCTCGCAAGTCTTGTTTACCTAATTACATGTGTTGCAATCGAAAACCATCATTTCCGAATCATAAGGCGACTTTTGACTTCTATTCCAGAAAAATTTACGATTTTGACGGTTAACGTCTAATCGCATAACTTCCGTCGAAACTTCGTTTCTCATTATTTTTATGTCCAACCAAATGAAATAAATCCATTGGTTATTCCTCCATGATTCTAACCCTATTAAATATTTAAGTTTCATGGTTTTACTTTGTTAATCCATTAATCATTCAATTATGGTTTTTCACTCATTTCTTCCTTAACTTCTTAACCATTTCATTCTGTTTTTACATGTTCTTGAGTATTAGTGATTTAAAGTCCACTGAATATCAATACTCTCATCTCCTATAAATCAATCTCTTTCATTTTCCATTTCTTTATCAATTTGAGAATTAAAGGGAAATGAAAACTTAAGGTAAACACTTATACCTTAAGTGTTCTTGAGTTCTTAGAATTTGTTCTTGACAAAGTCTTAGACTAGCTTCTTCTTGCTTCTTGGTTTGCTCATCAAGCCTTTCTTCTTCTCTTCTTCTCTCTCTCTAAATATTGGTGGGATTTTAAACAAGGAAAAATGAAGGGCCAAGCCCTCTATTTATAGAGATTGCAAGAGTTGTGGTAGTTTGGTCATTAGACCAAACCTCCTCAACTCCACCTCCTCTCCACATCACCACCATGTTCCCCACATGCCTCCCATGTGCTAGCAGATGCTAGCACATGCCACCATGTGCTCCTCCATGTCCCCTACATGCTAAAACGGGTCATGGGTTACCCCATGGGTTTAAACCACCCGTTAACCTACCGGTTCGATCCACGGGTTTAAATTCTTATATTTAATTCAAATTAAATACATTTAATTCATATAAAATTTATATTATATGTCGTATTAATTTTTGTATCATCGTCGTATTATACTCGTATAATAATTAGTATTATACGCGTATTCGTTATGTATAATAATCATTTATTATTACACGTAACCATTTCTCCTCTTTAATTTCACTTTCACTAACCCTTCGGGTTTTAAGTTTGCAAGCGAAAACTTCGCGAGCCATAAATGAAATATTCTTACATATTTCATCTCGTCTTGAAATCCTATCATTACGCATTTCTAGGAATTTCAATAAACATTCCAAAGTAAAAATGGATGAATAGTGATTTTCATCCTTTTCTTCCTAAGAAAGCTTTTTTCGGCTCACTTAACTTTTCACGACATACTGTCGTCAAATCTTTCGACAAAAAGTCATTTCGACATTTCGATCTCCCGAAAAGGCTTAGGGTCAAAACCCTAACCTTAGGGTTAAACCCTAACCTTTATAATTTTAGATGTGAATAGTGTATATTTCGTCTTTTTGTCGAAAATATTTTTTATTTCTGAAAATCATTTATTTTCGTCTTGAAAATTTTTACTCTTTCATTCTAGCTCGTAGCCAGAATCCTCCCCATTTCTAGTCATCCTATGTCATAGAATGATTAATATACACATATTATAGAATATAATCAATAAAATTTATTTTATTAATTATTAATTCTTTAATCTTAATTTCTGGACAATCCAATTTTTCGGGTTGTCACATTCTTCTTCCTTATAAAAATTCCGTCCTCAAAATTCCCAAACCACATCTATACCCGGATGCATTATCTTTACAACCCTTCGACGAAGAATTAATCTTAACTCTTCTTATTTATGTAGAAAAATCTAATTATACACTTCAGTTAGGTATTTACCTAGTTATTCCTTCTCATTATCTCTTCAGCATCCTTCCCCCCCTCCCCTATGGATCATTATCTTGTTATAATTGTCAGATAATACATATCCTGACAACTATACTTTTAAAATCTCGGGTTATCACATTCACCCCTTCTTCTAAAAATTTCGCCCTCGAAATTGTTACCATAACCTAGGAATAGTTCATTACAGAACTAGGAATAGTTCCTATGTCTTATCTTGAATCTAAATATGTGTTGCGGCACTTTGATTAAAGAAATCATTAAAAGAGGTGACAGTCACCTTAGAGCGTGGAGACTCTCAATAAAACATTGCAAATCTATTTACTAAAGCTTTAACACAACAGCAGTTTGATCGTCACTTAGAGAAGATGGTAATAAGATACCATGGCGATTGGCTTTAGTGCAGGTGGGAGATTGAAAGTTGTATGCATACAAGCCAATTATGTATGATGATAAAGCATCTACTTTGGAGACGATCTTATTTATTTATTAATAAAGTATTTACATTATTAAAGGCATTTAATTATCTACATGATGCTATTTTTATAATATGTAATTAACCCATAGTTTTAAGCAATGCTTTTAGAATCATGATAATGATCATGCTAATGAGATTTAAATTCTTAGAAAGCTTAAAACTAAAATAATTCCTAATCGTGGGATTATTAAAAAGGGGATTAGTAAATCCGGATAGATTGGTACATATGTTGCTTGCTTATTGGATGAGGATAATTGATCTCATGATCATTTGTATGGAGACACTAAAGCAAGTATGTAGGTGCTTATTGGAGAATACGTTCACTGAACGTGACTCGCTATGGAATACCTAATGGAGTTTTACTTGTCTATCAATAGGAATTCCTAATGTGATAGTAGTACAAGTGATCCTTGGACTTGAGATCATCATAGTATCTTTTATGTAATGAATTATACTTTGACTTATTCCTTAAGATCCTTAGGGAATATCCAAGGGTATGATTGGGTATAATAAGTTACATATGGAGATAATGAATGGTCAATAAAGAATCTACCATTTCTAGTAAAAGAAGAGATATGTCATATGTGATTCGTTAAATGACAACCCATTAGTCCTTGGCCAAGGTAAAATGAAATTAGAAAGGAGTTTCTAATTTATATTATTTGGAGTTGTGCATTTTCCAATCGAAATACATATGATTGAATAAAATAAGACTTGGCAGTAATTCCATGTCTTATATTTAATTGGGATATTGTATGGTGGAAGGATTGAATTATACGATAACTATTTACTCACAAGTTCGTTTAAGATTAATGTTGAAATCTATATTATCTGAAAGTCGTTGATCGTTAGGGAGGCTTATCCCCATTGTAGAATAAATATTATTTATTTAAATAGATTATTAGTTTAATTTATTTATTTAAATAAGATTAGAATTGTTCTAATTAATTTATTCACAATCGGTTTAATATGGAGAACCTAAAGGGTCACACCATAAAAAGAAGAATAATTATTTAAGAAGGTAATGGCATAATCTTAATAATATGTTAAGTGTAATTAATTTAATCTATGGTAATAGAATAAATTAAATAGCTTAATATTTATTATTTAATATTTTGGAAATATTAAATATAAATTAATAAGAGGAGTCTTATTAATATTATTACAATTATTATTATTTTAATTTCTAAAGGAGTTTAAGAATTAATTTAATATTAGTACTCTCATTTATTCCTTATAAGATTAGGAGGAAAATTAATTAAAGGAATTTAATTAATTATTCTCAATGTGGTGGGAAGTCTAAATTAATTAAAGGAGTTTAATTAATTAAATGAAACCCTATGTCTAATAGGATTAGAAAGGTTGACCAATGTCTATATAAGAGGAGTCTTATGTTAGATATTAATTGATGAAATTCCAATTGTTGGAGAGTACTCCTTTTTTATAGTGGATAGAAACCTAGGATTTAGCGAACCACCCTCCTTCTTGATAATTCCTCTTCCTTGGTGGATCACCTTTAGAAGCCAAACACTTGGGTGGTTAATGTTGTAAGAACCCGAATTTTCAGAGATTATTAAATAAGGATTTAATAAATAAAATTCTTAAAGTGTGAGATGGGTTCGAATAAGAACATTTATGTGATACAAGTTATTGATAGTACTTAAGCTATCCATGAATGAGTTTGGATAGTGAAGCATGAGTTAGTTAAGGTAATTAACTAATAAGAATAAATATTGGTTAATTTAAGTTGAAAGTTATATTATAAAATAATATAATGTGAGTATTGAACCTTCATTAACTATGGTGATATAGTACATGGTTTAATTTACTTAAGTAAAGGGGTAAATTAATATGTGTGTTGAATATGTAATTATAGTTGATACTTTTATATATATATTACTTAGAATGATAATATGTGAGAAAGTCTAATGTACGAATAACGTTAAATATATATACGTTATTAAAGGGAGATGGAAATCATTATATCTTTAAATGAATAATTAATACTTGAAGAAATTGTTTTAGGGACAATTTATAGAAAAAAAAGAGAAATAATTACTATATATTTCTAATAATGGATATTAAAATAATTTCTAAAAATTGAATTATTTTAATCAAAGGGGGAATGTTATAATATTACCTTATATTTTTTTTTGTATGAGGTAATAGGTATGATTAATTAATATGGTAAATATATTAAAACATATTTGCTATATGTAAATAACTTGATGAAGACAATTTATTATAATAGAAAATAAACTTATTATCTATTTTCTATATATAATGGATGTACATGTATCGTACGTATAATTATTTGATATTATATTAAGAATAATATCTTGAGACAATAAGTAAATTATTTTCTAAATAATGAATGCCTTTAATTGGAGAAAACATAATATTTTATGTTATGGAAAAATACATAATTTCTAATGTATTTTAAAGAGAGTTGATTAATGAAAGAAAACTAAGTTATTTTAATATATTAAATAACTTAAATTATTATTTTATCGTGGATATTATTATTTAAATAATTAATAGAGTATATATTAATTATTATAAGCGTAAATGTTATACTTATAATTAATTGAGGTAGCTTAGTATTAAAATGCATGTGTCACACAAACATTATATTAAGTGTAGTGGTAGTGATAATAAGCTTAAGATTGAGCTTGTGAGATATGCCTTGTGTGGCACGATAATAGATTCGATGATGAATTATTTAATTCAAAGATGGAGGAATTATTAATTAAATAATTAGTCTATATTAATTGTTAATTGTTATTATAATAATATGTTGATTTATTATTACGGCTAGTGATAGTATAATAATAAAGAAATTGATTATAAATATAATCGGAATTGTATTGATGATGAATGAGATATATTGTCTTATAATATTAATTATTGATATGGACAATATACTAGTATCAAGTAATTATTTGATAATATGTTGATTAACGAGTAACTGATTTATAAATATAATAAGATTTATATTTATTTATTGTGATAATTAATTATATAAATGAAAATTAATTGTTATGGAGATTAGTAATCATTGATTGATGCGAAAAGGATTAATTAATATTATGATTAAGATAAGTAATTTATTAATTCCTATGTGTATGCATGCGATATTAAAAGTATAACGCATAGTAACTAACTATATATTATACAAAGTATAAAGTGCAATGTGACTATGTTATAAACTATATAGTAAAGTTTATTAAGTTGTAAGAGTTACATGAAATGTGTATGTGACAATTATATGTTGGATATACATTAAAATAATATATCATGAATATATTGGAAACAATGGTTGACTAATAGGATTTAATTGAATAATATCTGAGAAGATTACACCGGTGTGATAAAATGTACATGGATTATATGTATGTTACATTTTCATATCACATCTACTACCTTGAAATATTAATTATGTAAATTATATTGTGACATTAAAATATAACATAAGAGTATGGATTGTGTATAAGTGTATAGCCTAAGTGTTGGAAGAATGCTGAGTTGTTTGGTTTGTCCCAAGATTGGAAGACCCATTTCTCTCTTCACATGCATGACAAAAGGCTAAGGCCTATTTCCCTTTTCTTCTCCCAAGCTCAAGCTAGCAAACTAGATAACAATGATGAATAAGGGAGTGGGCATAATAGTGTAAATCAACTACCATTTAACAACTCTTTAATAACCTTCATACAATTCTTCAATCCATGGGTTTGTTTTAGTGGAAAATTGCAATGTCTGTGTAATCCTTTTTCTATAAATATGGACTCTCCTTCTCCATTTTTCCATTGCTGAGAATTGCTTAAGTGTGAAATTGAGAGCATATATAGAGTGAGTAATTATATACACATCAGTAGAGGAAGTGTGAATTAGCAAGCTAATTACAAAGGTATAAGGTTTCTTCTCGTTCTTCAATTTTGTTTATGTCAAAATTTCCATTCTTGAATTCCCAATTTCTTAATTATGTGGAGTTATATGATAATGGAGTTGGGAAATGTTTACATAGTTGTTATATAACCATGTAAGCATGTTTAAACTGTTATATGACTGATTAGAATCGAATTCGTGAATGATTTATGTGGTTGGGCTGAAATCCTGCCGAAGCAGGCTGTTTCTACTTCTGGCCGGAGCCCTGCACAGCTGCGCCAGTTGTATACTGGCCAGCGGCGCAGCTGTGCCGGTCCCAGATTCTGGTTTCTAGATTTTTGTTAAGTGCTGTGATGTGCTAGCATGTGGTATATCATTGGAACAAGCATGTAGACATAAATAACATATATATATGAGTATCATGACATGACATAAGCATGATAGTATACATTATTGATGAAGAACTTATAGTTTTAAAATGAAACTTATAGTTTTAGATATGAACTGTGATACATGTGTAAACATGTGTGTTCTGACCTTGTAAGCGTATTTGTACGGTCTAGACATGCATGAAAGTTGGTATTAACTTATAGTATGTGTTCTTGATACTACATGTATATTCATGGCCATGTTAGTACGTACTATGGAAGGAAAACATATGATTTTAAAATAAAACTTATAGTTTTGGATTTGAACCATGACGTATACATAGCATGTATATATTTTGATTTTGTGAACGTGGTCATGTGGCCTATATTGACATGAAAGGCATGTTTAAAGTGTTGAGCACACACTAACATACATGATTGAAGACTACATTAATTTCAAAATATAAACTTAGAGTTTTTGGACATATATATAGGATGTCCACACTCTGATCATTTGAGCATGTACAAGTGACTTGTATATGTGTTCTAATACATGAGAGTCATGGCTACGAGACATTTGGCATGTACTAAGTTACCTTTGTTGACTTAGTGCGATTTTTATGAAAACTTAGAATGTGAAAGGTAATAGCATCAAGCACTGTGTGAGTTACATTATGATCATGCAACCATATATATTAGGATTCATTATGCCTATAGACATGTTGACATGAGCATCCTATGATAAAATGTGGATTTCACCTATGCACGCATATTCAAGAAAATAAATTTCTAAAGCATAGACTATGCGATTAAGTGTAGTATAAGCACGAGCATGCCTACTTAGTATTGTTTAGCCTCTTTATGTGGTAATATGACGTTAGTAGTTGTCCCTTGAGACATGAACTTGATTTACTTGAGGTATATGAAAGTCCGGCATGAAAACCATATGATTCTGACTTGGAGTATAATGAGCATGCTAGGTTTTAAAACTTGAGTTAATGCCCTTATAAACATGTATACGTGATGAACATAGTAGCATGTTTACATTATTATTTCTGAGTTATAAAATAGAATCTTAATGATGCATTAAGTGTTGATTTGTACAATGGTTATATAAAACTCAGAAACTATAATTCCGTTAAGGTTTGAGAAACGTATGAATAATAAGGATTATATAAGTTTTAAATATATGTCAAACTCCTTTAGTTAAGTGTGTGATACATGTACATAAAGAATGATAGTAAGTATGTATGGTTGAGATATATCTATACGTACCTAGCTATACTAAGCGTATAATAAGAAAGTGAAACAAGGTTCTAAGAACCAAGATAGAAAACAATGTAATACTTATTATTATATTGAGAATGTATGAATGTATGACTAATGGATATGAATCCATGATTATATAACTGTGTAGGATTACACGAAGCGCAAATATCTTAAGTAGTTAAGTCGTAGTTGTTAAACTACGAATCAGACAAGTCTTTCAGTTCCTATTTGACATATGAATTCAATAACTGTTAGTTGAATTATATTATACTGTGATGAGGTGAGCTTATATATGAACTGTATATAAGATATGTATGAGATTGAAAGTTGATCTTTGATGATATACTTGTTATGTGAGAAGTAACATGCTTAGTAAATATAAGTTGATTATAAATGCCTGAATTGAGTATTATATCATATGCTATGTGATGCATGAAAACTGTTAGAATTGCTGAGCTGTCGAGCTCACTCTTGCAAATAACCACTTTTGCAGGTTAAGGACTCACGATAAGAGTAACGTGCTACGTGATAGAGTTCGAAGATTTCTGTTTATTTAGATATATGATCTCGAACCATGTTTAGGTTCTAGGAGCTGTACTTGATAGTTGTTTACAATGTTTAGTACTTGTCGTATCGTAAAGATGTATTAGTTAATACATAAAGGATATCGAATTGAGATGTAAACGTTTATACAATAATTCGGATATAGTGAATCATATATGGTGATTCAAGGATTTGTAATTGATTTAATATTGTGAAATCAATAAAAGATTTTATTCAAGGAATATTGAAAAAGTTTAAGTTATTACGGATTTTTATAATATCGAACATGATATAAGACATGAATGGTAAATGACTAAGAGTGTAACTTATAAAAGTTTGGAGTCATTATACGAGATCCTGATAGTGAAAAGATTTTATATTCTAAATTGTAATAAAGCAAGTTTTATTCTTTAAGTTATGAATAAAAGATGTAAATATTTGAGTAGTAGTATCGTGACTACACCGGATCCGAGGTAATAGAAGGGACCTGGATTTGGGGATGTCACAAACGTTGATCGAATGAATGAATCTAAACTGGAAATTCAAAGAGATCACGAAGAATAAGGAGTTAAACTCGTACCTGTGGAAGCTTCGTTCTACAAGGGTATGATTCTATAACTTCTTATTTATCGTTTTAAATTAATAATTTGCATAAAGAATGATCCGAGTAATGGTTTTGTAGAAATTTTTAAAACTCTGATATACCATGCTTCCGCTAATTTTTGTAATTTGATTGCGTCACGATTTCGTACAAACCCAACACATTTTCTCCATCTCCATCACCCAAGTTTGGCCTTCGATTGGGTTCATGGATCCCCTAAACTCTGGCGGTCCTTTTAATAACCTGATTTTTCAGAAATTATTAAAAATAAGAATTTAGTAAATAGAATTCTTATTATAAGATATATCAGGTTTGAATAAGAATATATATGTGTTATATATGTGGTTTGGTGGAAAGAAATTAGATATATATATATATATATGAAATTTTATAGTTGACTAATTATTAAAGGAAATAGAGTTTTAACTTGAAGTTTAATCTCTAAATCATTGAAGAAGGTTGTGATTGATGTTGGTTAACTGGTATAATAAGTTAGCAATTAAAAAGCATGTTCAAAGTATTTAGGAATTTGGATTCTGGTTTAGCTGTAGCAGAACTTATCTGCGTTTAAACTTAAGACCAGCGCAATTGCGCCGGTCTGCGGTCAAATCTTGATGAGTTGTGTAAATCTGAACTTTAGGATATTATATTAGTGATTAATATTTTGTCATAATTGGCGTTCAGACTGTCCATGAATGGATAGAGATAGCAAGGCATGATTTGAATGAAAGTTAATCATGGAGATTTACTAAACATTAATAAAGGTTGGCTAATTTAAATTAAATTGAGAAATTATATTATGAAATAATATAATTTGAGCATTAAAGCGTTGTGTGGCAGTGGTGTAATAGTAAGTTGAATAAATAGGTTAATCCACTTAAGTGAAATGATGAATTAATGTTTATGTGTTGCATAAAGAAAATGAAATGACTATTTTAATTAAAATTGGAATTCTAGTATATTACATTGCATGGTAATATATGAAAGAGTTTAATATTTTAAAAGGTGTTAATAGAAAATAAGTGGTTGGTAAAAGAAAAAAAAAACCAATATATTTATAAGTAAATATTGGTTAGAGATGGAGATATTATATTAATATTTAAGATATGGCTAAATGTAAAGATGGAAGAAGTTGTCTTAGGACAATCGAATAATTCTATGTATAATTGTATAATTTAAATAATTAATGGAGTAAATATTAACTATTCTATGGGTCGTGGTTATTTTTAAATAAAGATAATATAAGTGTAAATTCATAAAGTCTAGTGTAATAGTTATACATATTATAAGTGTATAATTATTTAAGGTGGCTAAATAATTTAGTATTAAAGTAAAGTGTGTCACACCAACTTTATATTAAATGGGTATTAAATGAAGTGGAGTTGGGAAAAAGCCAAGCATGGCCTAGACCCCTGATATTTTATTGTTAAGATTATATTGTATGCTTGAGTATTATAACTCTAGTAAGCTTGGATAAATGAGCCTTGTGTGACATGAATATTAAAGTTAAACCAACTGAAGATTTAACTTGAATTAGTTATAAGGGATTAAATGGTGAACATTACTTAGTTATGATGGTATTTCTGTGTGATTAAAATATTAAGTGTTATAAAGATAATGGGTTGAGAATACCCAACTAAATTATATTTAGCCTAATTAAAATATTCATTGGACTGACCCAATGTACATAGATTATATGATTATATGTATATATACCCCTAACTTATCACAAGGTAATGATATTAGTTCATTAAAATTGCATTTGAGAGCTAAAAAGGAATTAACCGTAGTATATGAAGTCCATTTTACTGATATATGAGGAGTATTAAGGCTTATCACAAAATCAGTGTCCGAATTCATTTAATTAGCCATGATAGGCAATTGGCCTAGTCTAGTTATTCATTCCTCAATCTCAGTGAATTGCAATGATGGTGGGGGGGGCGGGAGCGGCTTGAATAGTAGCTTCCATCAACTCTTCCTTGCCCAATGGCTTCTCCCTTTTTCTATTGGATTCAAACATTGGGCAAAGCTATGATTTGGGTATTAATTTCTCTATAAATAGAGACTCTCCCCTTCTCAATTGAATTTTCTAATTTCTTGATAAATTCCAAATTGGAGAGTAAGTGTTGTTAAAATCAGAGTGAGCAATTTGAGTTAAAAGCAAAAGCTAGCAATTCAAGTTTCAAGTGGTAGCATTACCTTACTTATACTCTTAAAATCGAGTATGATAAATTCTTAGAATTTCATAAAATTTCTTGTTAATTAGCTTGGTAATTAATAGCTATGTGTTTATTGAGTAATATATGCATGTATGGAAGTATTGTGGGTTGTTTAATCATGCTATATTGTAAAGTTAGTGTATGGGTTACTGGGTCCTGCTGATGTAGAGCCGTTCCTGGAACTTTCCAGGAAGGGCGCAGCTGCGCCCGTCTTGCAGTTCAAACTGGCGCAGCTGCGCCGGATGTTGTATCTGAGGCTGTTTTGGGGCAGCACAGCTGCGCCGCTCCCACAGCACAGAACAGCGCAGCTGCACCGTGCACCAGAAAGAAATTTCGATTCCTATTGAAATCTGATAAGTTTAGCAAGCTAGTTTCACAGAAATATACATGAAAACAAATATGATATGTGGTTCAATGTTACCTTAATTATATTGAATTTCTTTAGCATGGATTAGTATATGTTTTCTAAAGGAAACTTAGCATTGTGAAAACAAAATTGATGAAACTTGTGGTATTTAAGTTCTGATATTTTAACACATGCATATTGTTAAGTTATGAGTATACATAAGCATGGGGAGTGATTCAAGGATGTTTTGCATGTGCTAAGTTTTTTTGACTTGGTTTAAAACGATTTCAAAGGTAAACTCGGACAATTTTTGCAAACTAAGTTTTATAAACATGGAGTGGTTATATTTAACATGTGTAGATACATGTACAAATAAGCATGACATGTGATTCGAAGTTTTCCTTACATGAGTAGTTTAGTATGACATGAATTTTGAGAATAAAACTTAGAAATTTTGAAAATAAGATGGACGAACGTTGAGTTACTTGCATTCTGACCTTATGTGCAAGCATGATAGGACTTTTATGCCCCTAGGCATGATTTGTATGTGCACACAACTAGTTAGACGTGATATGTGCTATACGAATTGGATGTATGTGAGCATACATATTGAAGGATATTTCACATCGTTATGTGGCTTAGTGATTTTATATTTAGACTCTTGTTACATGAACTCACTTAACTTTAAATAAATGGTAATTTTTGAATAAAGCTATAAAGTGTGAAAATAACTTAAAGTAAACACAAGAGGCACCAAACCTGGACCAAGACCTCTCAACGTGTGTATATGTTATGTGTTAGTACCCATGCATGCTGTTAAACCAAAATGGAACCAGAAATCAAAAGGGAAACTCTGGACTGGCCAGAAAAGGGAGCAGTTGCGCCCATCCCAAGGCCAACTGCAGCGCAGCTATGCCACAGGGCAATTTTGCCTAACTATTTTAACTGTGATCTAAACCTTAAAGCATGTGTGTATGAATGTCTTAAGGTATAATGCTGGACTTAAGTGATGTTTTAAGTATACAAGCATGTAATGGTTATATAAAACCATATTTGACAAATTTTGTTAAGGCTTACAAAACACAAGTACAATAGAAATTATGCATGTATGATTTTAAATGTGTATCAAAAAACATAGCTAGACAAGTGTGCGATAAATATATCTAAATGTTGATGTCAAGTGTATGTGACTAAGGTATACCTATACATATATAGTTATCCTAAGAGTATGATAAAAAAGTAAAATGAAGGTTTTACAAACCTAGTTAGGAAACGTTGTGATATTTATTATTATATTGAGAATGTATGGTTGTATATGACTAATGGGTATGAATCCATGATTATACAATTGTGTAGGAGTACACGAAGTGCAGATAACTATAAGTAGTTAAGTTATAGTTGATAATCTACGAGCCAGGAAAGTCTTCCAGTTCCTATTTGCTATATGAATTTCATAACTATTGGTTGAATAATATTATGCTATGAGGATGTTGATTTACATATGAAATGCATATGAGATATGTATGAAAGTTGAAAGTCAATCTATGATTACGTGATTAAGAAGTTAATCTCTATACATGTTATAAGTAGTAAGCGTGTTGAATTTAATTGATTATGATTTTATAAACTGCGCATGATATTATATGTTATGTAATGCATGAAAACTGTTAGAATCGCTGAGCTGTCAAGCTCACCCTTGCAAATAACCATTTTTTCAGGTTAAGGACTCACGGTAAAGTTACGTGCTACTTGATTGATAGAGTTCAATAGAAGATTGAGTTGTTTATCTGAAGTTATGATTTTGAACTATGTTTATGTTTTAGATAATGTATTTGTTAGTTGCTTATGATGTTTAACTCATGTAGAGCTGTAAAGCCGTAATTACTCGATATATAAGGTATCAAACTTGGATGTAAAGTTTTATAATGTAACTCTGACGAATTGAATCATGGAATAAATTGATTCAAAGCTATGTAATTAATAAAAGTTGATAAATAGAGGATTCAAAAAAGTCTAAATTATTCCGCATTCTTATTAACTATAACATCAAATATGATGGTTAATGACCAAGATTGGTTTATTAAGATTTTGGGATCGACATATAGATTATTGAAATAAAAAGGAATTAATATATTAAGTAGTATCAAAGTTCAGTTGTATTCTACGACACCCCCAAATTCGGGTACCTTCAAACCCAAGACATGGTGCTACATGGTGCTACAATCTACTCATACATTTAACTGAGGACATCAATATCAATGCATAAGTTTACTAACTATTACATTCTATTAATCCCTTCAAAAGTATTCGTAACCAATACATTATTCTGTGTCATAATATCAGTAAATACAATACTAATACTATACTATTACAAAGGTCACTACTTGTCCAGCTTGGACTTGCCTTTGTCTTTATCAGATCCTTCGGTCCGTTCGCTCTTAGCTGAAATCATTTAGTTTTAAGCAAGAATGAGCATAAATAGCTCAGCAAGTTAAATAGTATATCTTGAAATCACAAAATCAAGAATCATATCTCTTGGTCTTCAATAACCGTACAATGGTTATGAAGTACTTAATAATAATCAAAATATCATTTTGATTCCTTTAAAAACCATTCCCAAGGACTTTATAGCCTCTTCGGAATCCATCTTGGTCAGCGACCACGAACCATATTTTTGTTCTCATTCATGAAAGGAACAACCCGGCACGAAGGCCGTAAGTTCGATATAGCTTACGAGCACATCCAGGTGATCAGCCTGTAGTACTCTATGTTGATCAACACTCATATATTAAACGTGTTTACGTTTAATTGGTGGCAACCTCACGTGCCTGTCGAATTAATAACGTTTAAAACCTTCGTTTTATTCATGCTCAGGTTTACCTGAGAATCCGTACCAAGCAATTGGCATAGGATCACCATATTGTATATATATTTTGGAAAGATTTGTGGAAAAACCCACCAAAATATGCTAAGTCTCAGTCTAGCCGAATCAAATGGCATCGACTATGTAATAACAATTCATGCATAAGTAGTTATGCACAATGACCACTTGTCCAACCATAACGTATAGACAAGGGTTTAGCAAAACTCGCATTCATAATCAAGTATGAACGAAGTTAGGAAACTTGCATAACACAATGTTAATGCAAGAGTTAGAAAACTAGCATTTGCGTCTTCTATACCTTTACGTAGTCTACTCCATATTTAGCACATCTACAAAGCATAACACATAGTATACCAATTAGTAATCATAGTTGGTATACACTGTATTTGCCTAACTCCTCCTTCTTGTATAACTAAATCGAATTGTTAAACTAATAACATTCGTTCAAGTTATTTAACGTTATTACGGCTTATTAACATTCCTATGTTATATACTGAACTCTCATTGATCATCACTAATCATGATGATAATGAGACTTCATGTGTTCCTTAACTTAATCTTTGTTTATGGTTTCCAATCTTAAGTTTAATTACCTTTTGTTAACGTTTAATTCTCATAACCCTTGGTTAAACATGTCGTTTAAAGGGGATACGTTCATGTTCATTCATCACTTACTAACACTTTACTACTTATGGAAAGAGTTGAGTAAACATTTTATTTGGTCAATAATTTTTCTTGGACGGCGCGGTCTGCGCTCCATTTCGCTTGCAAAAGGCTCGGTCAGTGCTACCTATGCAGTAGACCTGATCCGGAATGGCGCGACCAGCGATGTTTAAGGCGCGGCCCGCGCTACACCTGTGCTGCAGAAAAATTTCCTAAGTCTTGAAAATTCTGAAATTCCCGAGCTCGTAACGTGATCGTTATAATTCATAATTGGCTCGTTCCAAAGTCCACAGTTCACAAATGATATGCTCTATCATCCTATCAAGTTGGAATTTGTTTTCAAATCCATCGGCGAGAAATTTGCTGATTAGTCCATTTTTACATTTTCGTTAAACGTTCGTGAACGTTCGACGCTCAAATCTTCGTTTTAAGTCAGAATCAATCCGTTCTTGTTCCCAGAAGTCTTATTTACCTAATTACACGTGTTGCAATCAAAAACCATCGTTTTTGACACACACAACAACTTTTAACTTCTAATCCGAGAAATTTACGTTTTCGACGATTATCGTCTAATCGCGTAACTTCTATCGAATCTTCGTTCTTCATTATTATTACTCCAAACCACTTGGAATCAATCCCATAGTTGATTATTACTAATTCTAATCATTCAAAAAATTTAAGTTTTTCATGGTTTCACATGTTTATTAGTCCATTTCCTATGAATTCATTAAGTTCCTCATTAGTACTTAATCAATTCTTATGGTCTTAATCATGCATGGTTTATTAGGGTTCCTAACTCACCATTATCACCATCCTTATTACTTCTTAAAGTTCATACTTTCCATAACACTTCTCTATCAAAAATATTTATTAAAAGAAGAAGAATTCACATAATTACTTATGTTATACCTTTAAGGTTCTTAGCTTGATTGAGTATTGAACTCAAGGTCTTTCTTCCTCCTTGGTAAATGAAGTTATTAGGCAAAGTTTTCACTAGCTCCTTCTCTCTCTCTATGTGATAATATAAAATACCAAACAACAAAAATAGGAAGGGAGAGCTCTATAATTATGGAGATTGGCAAGCTTAGGGTAGTTAGGTAATTTAGGCCCAACCTCCTCTACTTCTTGCTCACCAAGTTAAAGCCCATGTGCTAGCACATGGCTCCCCATGTCCCCCCTCCCATTGTGCTCCCACATGCTCCCATGTAGCCTTGTTCCCCCATGTCCAACATGGGTTGTGGGTTAAACCATGGGTTAAACCCACCCGTTTACCCAATGGTTCGACTCATGGGTTAAACTTATTAATTTTTAATCAAAATCAATACCCATTCAATTCATTTCAACGCATTTATTGCGTATAAATATCATATTATACGTCATATAATTCTCGTATACTCTCCATATTATTCTTGTATAATACCTCGTATTATACGCATATTATTTCCGTATAATAATCATTAAGTATTATACGAAAACCATTAATCATTAATTTCACTTTCCCTAACGCTTAGGCTTTTTAAGTCCCTACGCAAAAACTTCGTGAGTCATAAATGAAATATTATTACATATTCCATGTCGTAGCGAAATCTTATTATTATGCGTTTATCGGAATTTCAAAATAAATTCTCGAGCAGAAACGAATGAATAGTGATTCCCGCACTTTTCCTCCCAAGAAATCTTTTCTCAGCTAACTTAACTTTTCATGGTATATTACTGTCAAATATTCCGACAGAATGTCATTCTGACATTCCGAACTCTCAAAATGGCCTAGGGTCTCCAACCCTAACCCTTAAGGTTAAACCCTAACCCTTATAATTAAATAGTGCCTATTTCGTCTTTTCCCAAAATATTGTTAGTCTCGAAAATCTTTTATTTTCGTCTTATAAATTCATATCAATTATTCCTAGCACGTAGCCAGAATCCTACTCATTTCTGCATTCTCTAGGTCATAAAATGGCTACAATTAGCTTACTAAGTTTAGTAAACAAATAATCCCAATTTTATTCAATAAATCAAATAAAAAAATCATTTACATAAACGCTCAATTTTCTCGAGCGTTACATTCTCCCCTTCTTATTAGAATTTTGTCCCTAAAATTACAATACAAGTTAATCAAACAAATGAGGATAAGCCTTCCTCATCTTGTCCTCGAGTTCCCACGTCGCTTCTTCGGCATTGTGATTCTTCCATATCACCTTCACCGAAGGTATAATTTTTCTTCTTAATGCTTGTTCCTTCCTATCAATAATTTGAATAGGAATCTCCTCATAAGTTAAGTCTTTCTCGACTTGAATTGGTTCATACTCGATTACGTGCTTGTAATCCGTCTTATAAGGACGTAATACCAAAACGTGTAACACGTTATGAACCTAGGGCTTAACTTCCCTATTTTCCCCAAACGCATCTTCCCTTCCAAGGTGACACCTTCAGGAATGCATACAAACCGACTTCAAACTCTCTGTTCTTCCGATGTGGATCAACATACTTCTTCTGTCTGTCTTGAGCTACTACTGACCGTGTTCGTATCAATTTAACTGCTTCCACCGTTTGTTGTACCATCTCAGGTCCTAACATTCAACGCTCTCCCACTTCATCTCAGCAAAGGGGCGTTCAACACTTCTGTCCATATAACGCTTCGTAAAGCAGCATGCCTATACTAGCGTGATAACTGTTGTTATATACGAACTCTACTAATGGTAGATGATCGTCCCAACTCCCCTTGAAATCCATAACATAAGACCTTAGCATGTCTTTTAGCATTTGAATTGTTCTTTTGCTTTGTCCATCTGTCTGTGGATGCTATGACGTGCTCAACCTCAATTGTGTTCCCATCTGCTCTTGTAAACTCTTCCAAAAACTGAAAGTGAATCGCGGGTCGCGATCTGACACGATCAAAATTGGCACTCCATGTCTCGAGGCAATCTCTTTGACATAAAGCTTAGCTAACTGGTCTAAATGATCTGACTCTTATCGGTAAGAAATGAGCCGACTTTGTCAAACGATCCACTATTACCCAAATAGCGTTGTATCCTTTCTGCGTCGTTGAAAGTCCCACCACAAAGTCCATCATGATATGCTCCCATTTCCACTCCGGAATCTCCAATGATTGTAACAAACCACTGGGTCGTTGATGTTCGGCCTTAACTTTTTGACAAGTTAAGCACCTACTGACATACTCTGCTATCTCCATCTTCATGTTTGGCCACCAAAAATTGGTTCGAAGGTCTTGATACATCTTGGTACCTCGAATGATGAGCTTCATCCATTATCTCCTCTTTTAACTCTGGCTCGCCCGGAACCCAAATTCTCCCTTTAAATCTCAATAACCCTTCGTTATCAATATTGTATACTTCCTCAGTACCGTCTGCAATCTTCTTCCTTATCCGCTCGCACTCCCCAGTTCTGAGTTGCACTTCCTTAACCCTCTCCACTATTATGGGTTGAACTTCTATCGCAAACAATTTCTGCCCTTCTTTGATTGGACATCGTACTTCTAACTCCATTTTTGCCATCTCTGTCACCAAATCATCTTGAGATGTTAACATCGACAGCTTCTCCCGACCCTTTCTACTTAAGGCGTCGGCCACTACATTCGCCTTCCCTGGGTGATACAGGATTTCACAGTCATAATCCTTTATCAACTCCAACCATCTCCTCTATCTTATATTCAACTCCTTTTGAGTGAAGATATACTTTAGACTTTTATGGTCTGCGTAAATCTTGCACTTCTCTCCATATAGGTAATGCCTCCAAATTTTTAAGGCAAAAACCACTGCGGCAAGTTCAAGGTCATGAGTAGGATAATTCCCCTATACTCCTTCAACTACCTAGATGCATATGCAATGACCTTGTCATGCTGCATGAGCACGCAACCCAGTCCTTTATGTGAAGCATCGCTATACACTACGAAATTCCCCGTCTCATCTGGCAAAGATAATACAGGAGCTTGACTCAACCTCTTCTTCAGCTCTTAAAAGCTGTCTTCACACTTCTCTGTCCATATGTATTTCACCGTCATCCTGGTTAAGTTGGTTAACGGAGTAGCTATCTTTGAGAAGTCCTGTATGAACCTCCGATAGTAACCCGCTAACCCTAGGAAACTCCGCACTTCAGTCGGTGTTTTTGGCTGTTCCCAGTTAATCACCGATTCTACCTTCGCTGGATCCATTGAAACTCCTTCCTTGTCAATGACGTGCCCCAAAAACTGCACTCTTTCTAACAAAAATTCACACTTTATGAATTTCGCATACAACCTCTCTTTTCTTAGTGCCTTCAACACTAATCTCAAATGTTCAGCATAATCCTCCTTCGTCATGGAATAGACTAGGATATCATTAATGAACACCACGACGAACTTGTCCAAATATTATTTGAACACTCGGTTATCATGTTCATGAATGCGGCTGGCGCATTTGTCAACCCAAATGAAATCACTAAGAACTCGTAATGGCCGTAACGAGTCCTAAATGTTGTCTTAGGTACATCCTCCACCCTAACCTTCAACTGATGATACCCCGTATGTAATCTATCTTCGAAAAATATTTTGCCCCTCTCAACTAATCAAAAAGATCATCGATCCTGGGTAATGCATACTTATTCTTTATCGTTAGTTTGTTCAACTCTCGGTAATCTATATAAAGCCTCAACGATCCATCCTTCTTCTTTACAAACAATACCGGTGCTCCCCATGGAGAAACACTCCGTTGAATGTACTTCTTGTCCAACAGTTCTTGCAACTGAATCATCAATTCTTTCAATTCCACTGGCGCCATACGATATGGTGCCTTTGAAATAGGTGTCGTCCCTAGCGCAAGGTCTATAACAAATTCGATCTCTCTATCGGGTGGAAGACCCAGTAAGTCACTCAAAAATACATCCGCATACTCATTGACAATAAGTATTTGTTCCAACATTGCTCCCAATCTTTAGGTATCAACAACATGGCACAGATAACCTTCGCATCCCTTCTTTAATAATTTTCTTGCTTGTGTCATGGTTAGACAACAAGAGCATCCCGGTGATTTACTACCATAGATGTAATAACCCTATATTTTTATATAATTAAATAAAAAATTTTGCGTATAATTTTTTTTTATTTCTATCGAAATAAAGGTGGGAATATGTGTAAGGTAAAGAATATGTATATATGTGATAAATAATATCTATTTATTGCATGAATGATTTTAAATAAATTTTTCGATAAAGGAATGGTTGATTATTATAAATTAAATTTTTATAATAAATTGATTTTAATAGTAAAAATATTTTATTATTTATTTTTCATAAAAATATGATTAATATATTATTTAAATAATATATGAAATGATTCTTAGAATTATTATAATAATTATTTATTATATAAATTTATCAAGATTGGTTAAGTTAATTATTTTAACTTAATTAATAATGGTATATTAGTTAAATGTGATTATAGGTCAAAACCCTAATGTTGATCTATGTTATGAAATTTCATAATTAATACAATTATTATATAATTGTATTTAAAAGAAAAGTATATTTATGTTATGAATAATAAAAAATTATTTTCTTAAAGAATTTGGATATTAAATATAATTATTAATTATATTTGTATTCAAATATATGTAAGTATATTAATACAAGTTATGATTATGAATTTTTTTTATAATTATAATAATTTACATAATTATATGAATATATGTTAAGAATTTATTTATTTTATTTTAATTAAATATTAAACAAAATAATTGATTATGTTGTATTTAATTGAAAGTGTGGATATTATGTGATTAAGAATAATGATTTGGGAAACCCTAATTATAGCAAGAAATCCTAAATTTTTACAAAACCCTAATTTTTTTTATTAAAAACCCTAATTTTTAAATTAGTGTGTTTTAATTGAATTTTTATTTAATTCCTAGTTAATTTTCCAAATCCTAGGAATTATTTGGCAAACCCTAAGGGTTAAAACCTAAGGATTAAACCCTAGAATTATGTACCATAGACAAGAATACCCTTAAAAGGATTTATTATTTATAAAAATAGTATTTTTGGATTTATTAAATTGAACTAGCTTGCAAATCTTGCCAAAATATTTGGACTCACCAACTCTAGATTCACCGCATGTTGCAAATCTCTACTCTATCAGCCATTACATGACACCTAGCAAGCCTTGATGCATTGAATTTAAAGGACAAGAATTAAAGAAAGAAAAAAGAAAAGAAACTTTAATTATTTTCACCCACACAAGACAAGACTTTTTCTCTCTCTAAGACCCACGAAATTCTCTCTCTAACTTGGTCATAATATCAAGCAATAACATCCTATACACTAAACCATAACAGATCCAAGGTCAGAAATCAAAAATTGCTCAAGAAAGGTATGAAACCCTAACCAAGCTAGATCTTTAATTTTTCGTTAAATGTTATGATTAAGTGTTAAAATATGTTCTATGATATATTAATAAGTGATCTGGGTTGAGAAATAACATTTCTATAACATCTAGATGCACGAAAAAAGGAATTTTTGAAAGTTGCATGAACCCTAAAAAGTTGTCTAACAGGCTAAAGTCGGGGCCTATAATTCTTAATCTGTTCATGCTATGTTGTGTTTAAGTGTTTGTATGTGTTCTTTGCCATGTTCTTAGTATTCTGCAAGTGGAATCATGATCATAGCATGTGTAGATTGAAAGTTATTCACGGTCAAAACCCGTTGACCGAGCATGACTTTGTGTTTTCTGGGTAACCTAGAAAACTGAAGAACAGGCTTGACAGCTTGGTTTGACCGCTTATAGATCTCGCCTGTCAGACTTTTTGTATGTTATATGTTGATCAGATTGTACTATGACATAAGGACTACAAGTCTAGAGCACTCTCGAACCTTATAAAACAACGGATCGGATATAGTAATCGGTCAAAATGCGTTAACCTGTCCAGATTTATTTTCTTGGTAACCCAGAATTCTTGAACAGCGTCCTGACCAGTTTTTGTAAAATCTAGATCTTTCTTTGTGTTGATATCTGGACCCTGTAAGTGCTTCACTAGTGTACCCTGGTAGTAATACTACACAGCCCGAAGTGTAGACCAACAAAAATATTAACGGATTGAAAGATATTAGGTCACCAAAAGCGTTGACCGGCCATGACTTCATGTTTCTGGGCAGCCCAGAAAGTGAAGAACAGCTCTGACAGCTTGTTCAATGGCTTATATCTTCAAGATGTGTTATAGTTTGACCCATAAATTGCTCTACACTTGTAATACTACTTCAGTACTATATAACCAATACATTGTCATTCCTAGAAACATGATGAGCAAGAAATTATCGGTGGTCAAAGTAGGTACATAAGGGCTGTTCTTGAGCTGCTCAAGAACACCTAAGGCGACAGATTCCGTCACTAAAGACCTTTAGCTACTGTTTTTAATAAAAATTAATTAAAATAATTAGAAATAAATAGAATTTAATTATTAAAAATTAATAAAATTATTTTAAGTTATACAAATTAACTGTTAATATTTTGACATAAAAAATCATTAATATTTTAATTTAATTAAATATTAATGATATTTAATTTTTTAATAATTTTATTAAATAAATTAGTTAAAAATGATTTTAATATATTAAAAATCAATTTAAATGATATTAAAGTATTAAAAAGTATTTGAAGTTATAATAACTGGCTTTTAATATTTTGAGATAAATTTCATTAATAATTTAATATTAATGATAATAAATTTATTTAATAATTATATTAAATAAATTAGTTAAAAATGGTTTTAATATTTTAAAAATGATATTAAAGTATTTTAAGTTATAATAAATAACTTATAATATTTTCATAAGAATTTCATTAATATTTTAATATTAATGATAATAAAGTTATTTAATAATTGTATTAAATAAATTATTTAAAACTGATTTAAATTTTTTATAAATCATTTAAAGGTGAAATAAATATTTTAAAAAAAATATTTTAAGTTATAATAAATAACTTTTAATATTTTGATATAAATAACATTAATATTTTAATATTAATGGTAATTATTTAAAAATAATTTTAATATCTTAAAAATCATTTAAAGGTAATATTAAGGCTTTAAAAATATTTTGAAGTTATAATAAATAACTTTTAAAGTGTCGACATGCAGTTCATTAATATTTTAAATTATTTAAATATTAATGATAATGAAATTATTAACAATTAAATTATTAAAAATGATAAAAGTGTTTGAAAAATCATTATAAATGATTATAGTGTTTGGAAAAATACTATAAATGATAATTAAATTATTTATTATAATATTTAAGTTCTTGAACAAAGTTTCATTAAAAATAAATTCGTTAATTATCCGATAATGCAATCGAGATGCCGAAACGATACCGAACTCAAACCAAATTGACATAGTTTGACTATGTCTACGTTCTTATGTGTTGTAATGACTGACATGAAAATGTGACAACATGTTTAAGCAATATTATGTGTTAAGTTGTATTATTCTAATTAAAAGAATAATTCTATTGATGATAGGACTTCATATTAAAGATAAAAGTATAAGCTATACTACGTAGCAGTAATTAACTATCAAGGCAAGTTTCTTATCTCAATTTCTTATTGAGCATGTATCTCTACTCAAAGCATTTACTTTATGTGATGGATTCCACTAAGCGAAAAGCAGGTTCATGAATAGTTATTGTCAATTATTCATATTCATAATGATATCCAGGATACGTTTATGAAAATTATTCTTATATTGTAAAATTTTATTCAATTCAGTTGTTATTTATTAATATCTCATTATTGTCTGTTATTATACAAGTGTCCTTACTTGTATAAACTACTGTATTCAAACAAGAACTCTTGAACTTGAAATTCTTTGATATGACAAACCCTGTTACATACTATCAAACTTCAGTAGGTATTTATGACTGTCTAAGCTATTTGACTCGGCTAGACATAGTTTGAACTGTATTGTTGAATAGTATTGATTACGATAAGGTCATCCAACTGAATTGTTTAGTTAGGATTCCAGACTGAGTATGAACAACCCTTAATGGAGAAATTATATATGTGCCCAAAGCGAACAGAGTGAACGAATTATCGTTCAAATAGATAGTATTGATCAATACAAGCCATAACGGGGCTGATCACCCTACATGTCCGTAAGACCAGAGCGGTTTGCAGATGAATTTCTGTTTAAACCTTTTCGAAAATAAAAAATAAAAGTTCATAATCCATTGACCGCTCAACATTTATAGTCACTACGTCGTTTCAAAATTTTAAACGATTTGATATGTTATTAAGATATGTTGAGAAAGACTTCACAACTATTGATTCGTTGAAGTATATCTCAAAGAAAATATTTACTTCTTTCAGCTAAAGTTTATTAACTGCTATTACTTGCTGAGCAATTGAATGCTCATTCTTGCTTTAAATTAAATGTTTTCAGCTAAGCGTGATCAACTAGAAGGTTCTGGCAAAAACAAAGGGAAAGAAAAGCTGCAAGAATAAGTTTTATGGTATTTTTTGTAATAGTTAGACTTTATTAAAATAATAATATTTACTATTTATCATGTAATGAATGTTTTAAAGGTCGTGTACCTAGGATTAGACAATTCTGATATGTAAATTAAGTTTGTTATTTATATTATTCCGCTCAAAGAAATGATATCGTGTAGCACCAAGTTCGGGTTTCAAGTACCTGAATTTGGGGGCGCCACAATAGAACATTACCTTGGGTTTCTTAGAAATCCGAAGGTTCACACTCTTATTCTGGCAATCTATCATTGCCCCATGGTTAATTAACCAGTCCATCCTGAGAATTACATAGAATTCTCCCAATTTTATCGGTATAAGATCTACCGATAATTTGTTACCTCTAATATCAACACAACAACTTCTATTGTGATGCCCCCAAAATCCCTACATTCCCTGTAGCAGATTTGGATGCTCACGTAAATATTCTATAAGATAATAATTCATATCAATCCTAAGATTCACAGTATTCCACAACGAACAGTAGTTCTCGTCAGAACATTTACTGTGTTGGGATACCCTCACATGGATGAATAAGTTTATAATCTCATGGATATTTCTTTCATATCAATAATTCCTATCTATCTGACATTCACAGTACAAATGATAAGATTGTTCTTGGAACTGAGGAGCGACCTCAGTGCTTTACAGAACTTTCATGATCATTCAATACCCTCATTCAGATGTATAGTTCATATAGATACTGTACTTTTCTATGTTCTAGAAAGGTAAAAGCTAAGCAATTGTTAAAGATGATAATACAATATTATATATTCTTAAATTGACTTACAATAAATACCAACTTACTATTACATCAGAGTCTCCAAGGATATCACCAAAATTTAAATTAACCGAGTTGTTCCATCCACATGATTGAACTCTGGAACTTTTGGATAAGTCAGCTAAAGCTGCAAAGAAAAAGAATAATTGCAAGGATGAGCTAAAGAAAGCTCAGCAAGTTTTAATCAAGTTGTATATTATACTCACACTGAATCTGAATTGAATAAACTTAAAGTTCAGAGTATTTTCCACCTATATATACTGAGGTTTGATCTGCCAAACCCCACATATTACGAGCGTCTGTCAGTCATATAGACTTAGCAACCCGGGTTAATTCGGTTAACCACACCACACACCTAACAGTCACAAAAACTTATAGGAGCTACTAGATATCTCATATTACGAGTTACTGTCAGTCACATAGACTTAGCAACCCGGATTGATCTGTTCAACCAAACACATTACGAGTTACTGTCAGTCACATAGACTTAGCAACCCGGATTGATCTGTTCAATCAAACACATTACGAGTTACTGTCAGTCACATAGACTTAGCAACCCGGATTGATCTGTTCAACCAAACACATTACGAGTTACTGTCAGTCACATAGACTTAGCAACCCGGATTGATCTGTTCAACCAAACACATTACGAGTTACTGTCAGTCACATAGACTTAGCAACCCGGATTGATCTGTTCAATCAAACACATTACGAGTTACTGTCAGTCACATAGACTTAGCAACCCGGGTTGATTTGGCCAACCACACCAACTAAGAGTATGCATATCATCCTATACAACCACCCGGTCAGTGTCAAACTGTCGGTCATTAATAACCACCCGGTCAATGTAAAACTGCCGGTCATTGATAACCACCCGGTCAATGTAAAATTACCGGTCATTGATAGTATCAGTATATATATTTGTACCAAACAATATTGGTTTCACCACAGTCTATGCTTTGATATCAAATCAAAATAATTTACGCAAGTAACAGTTCATATGTCTTGGTTATGCTTGAACAATAAGTCATAACCTTTTTTAAAGCACAGATTTCACGAATAATGGTTATAACAATTTCGTATATCAATATACAATGCTTACATTTAATATAGAAATTAAATGAAGTTAGAAAAACTTGCATAAAAATAGAAAGTTTGCAGCATAGTGCAAAAAAACTTGCCTGCTTCGACGATTACCGCTAAGCAATCTAATTTAATCTCTTAGAGAAGACCTATCATTAATAAGATTGATCTTTCAATCAGCATAACATATCGTAATCTCAACTAATCTTCAAATAAGTTATCTAACATTTAGTCACATAATCAAACATTAGATAATTCCTTAACTTATTAGTAATATTATCATTCTTTGATAATATTATCATTATCTTAAGACCCTAATCTAACATCATTAACCATTTAATAATATTTTATTTACTTTTTAATATTATTAACCATTTAATAATATCTTTAATCCTTTACAGATATTAGTAATCATTTAATAATATTTTATTCATTTATAAATATTATTAATTCTTTAATAATATTTTAATCATTTATAAATATTATTAATCCTTTAATAATGTTTTAATCATTTATAAATATTATTAATTCTTTAATAATATTTTAATCACTTAATAATATTATTAATCATTTAATAATATCGTAATCATTTATAAATATTATTAATCCTTTAATAATATTTTATTTTTTTATAAATATTATTAATCCTTTAATAATATTTTAATCATTTATAAATATTATTAATCCTTTAATAATATTTTAATCATTTATAAATATTATTAATTCTTTAATAATATTTTAATCATTTATAAATATTATTAATCTTTTAATAATATTTTAATCACTTAATAATATTATTAATCATTTAATAATATCTTAATCATTTATAAATATTATTAATCCTTTAATAATATTTTATTTATTTATAAATATTAGTAATCCTTTAATAATATTTTAATTACTTAGTAATATTATTAATTATTTAATAATATTTTATTCATTAATAAACAATTTAATTTAATTATTTATCTCTTACTATTTAATTTATTTAACACACATAATATGCCATTCCTATATTTTTTTATTAAAAATAATCAAAATACCACCATAAAGTCTTATTATAACATATAATGATTATTTAATTATGAAAATCACAGTTTCAAGTTTTATAATTCAATATAACTTAATTTTCTAATTTATTCTTAACTCATTAATAGGCATGAAAATTATCAAAACAACTTATTATTATTTTTATATTATGGGGAGTATCAATATATGAGATTTAAGTCACAAAATAATTTTCTTGTAATTTTCCAAATTTATTTAGTATTTTTAAATAGGTTAAAATAGTCCAAAATAGCAACATTTATCATAAATTATCCTTTTGTCCAAAAATTCTGAAATTTATATGGTAGTTACATATTATCCAACCGAACCTCATGTAAAAAGTTCACATTTTGCTGAGTTCAACTCACCAAGTTATTATAGTTTTCTTTTAAAATCATGTTTTCTTGTAAAATCCATATCTTCCCTTTTTATACATCAAACAACTCCCATCTTGGGACAGGACCTAGTTAACTTGATATAGTATCATACCACAAAAGGCCGGATTTTTCAGAGCATCAAAACTGTCCGAAACAGTCTTCACCAAAAATAGCCAGAAAATTCATTTGATTTTTCCAGATTTTTGTCGGCAAGGGAGTGTTTTACAAAAAATGACACCACGGTTGATTCGTTTCAAGATTTTTGAAAATAAACTATTTTGGTTTTCTTTTGATTTCCAAGCTTTTCAACACTTAACATGGTAAGATCTAAACATGAAACATCATAAAACATGTATATCTAAGGTTCTAGGATTCAATATCACAAATTCATGATTTGGTTCAACACAATCAAAATAATATATATAAACTTAGTAAGGATTTATACCTTGACTTCTCTTGGATTTTTCATCTTTTTCTTCTTCTTCTTCTTCTCCCATCATCCATGGCTACCCTCTCTCTTTCTCTCCTTTCCTCTTCCATATTCGGGTGGTGTGGTGGTGAGAGAGAATGACAATTCTCTTTCCTTCTTTCTTTTTCTTTTGTTTTGTTTAAGTTAGTATAAAATTAAGACCAAGGGCAAAGTAGTCTTTAACCATTACTAGGAAAGGGTAAAATGGTCTTTAAGTCATCTCAAGAAAATTTCCTTGAAATTTTCTCACAGGACATATTGGTCATAATCAAATTTCTTTAGGGACAAAATTGTCATTTTACTATGTTTAGGAAATTTCTAGAAATTTCCTTCAAGGATGTCATGGTAAATATCAAATCTCTCTTGGGGAAAAATTGTCATTTCCATATTATTAGGAAACTTCCTAGCAATTTCCTTCCTAGGACATAAAAGTCATTAATAATTTTATGTTAGGACAGAATAGTCATTTCCAAAATATCCACCAGGTGACATCATCATGACATCATTATGATGACATCATCTTTGTGTTTTTTTAATGCTGATATCATGCTTGCATCATCTCTTCTCTGATTGGTTGATTTAAGTTCACCTGGATGAGAGGGTATTTTGGTTATTTTATATATAATTTTAAGGGTAATTTGGTTATTTCGCCACCAAAAGGGTATTCTCATAATTTTCCTCACAATTTTAATGATAGTTTAGTCATTTCCTATGTTTCCCTTAAAATTAAACCCTTAGGGTTTGATAAATAACATTAGGGCTTGCTAATCACCATTAAGGTTTACAAATTAGGGTTTAGGATTCCCGAATAAGAAATTAGAATTTCCTAACTGCAAATTAGAGATTCTAATCTATCATTAGTGTTTACTAAGGTTATACCTTATTTGGTCAATATCTGTTAACTATATGTCTACTCATATTTCTCAGTCCATACCCAGTTTGACCATCTTACTAAACTCGTATCATAGATACTCAGCATAATATTGATAATTAATACCAAAAAAAAATTTATTCGTAAAATTTTAATTGTTTAAAATTCTGGGTCCTCACATCTATGAACCGAATCCACAGGAATTACTTCATCGTTAGCTACCTTAATGTTTAAAGGTATTACAAGTTTTTCGGAGAGTAATCCTAATTTTTTTAGCAAACTCACATGCTATGAACGAACACGTTGCACCCGAATCAAATAGTACATATGCATTAATGTCATTGACCAGAATGATACCTGCTACGACGTCGCTCGATGCTACCGCATCTTGGACCGTCATATTAAAAGTACGAGCAGTCGGTCTAACCTGTGGTACTGCGCCACCAATCGCCAGCTTATTACCGCTAGCTCCCTTCCCACCAGCCGAACCCTTCTTCGGACAGTTACGCGCCATGTGGTCCGTAGATCCACATAGAAAATAATCGCGACTCTTCTTGGGACTGGGATAGTTATGCAAAATATGCCACTCCTGTCCACAGTTGTAGTAGACCGTCTTACCCTTGAGGCAAACTCCCAGATGAGTCTTACCGCAATTCTTGCATGCCTCCATCTTCCTTGTGGGAAACTCCTATTTTACTTTGGTATTTTTGGAGCTGAAACCCTTCCTCTTCAAGCCACTCCCGCTGGCTCCCTCAATTTTAACTGATACCTCAGCCTTAGTCTTATTCTTCTTCTCTTTATGGTATAAGGTCAACGCCTCACTACCACCCTCGGCGACAACCGCCTTCTCCAACACCGCTCTAAAGGTAACACTTTGGAAAATCGAGATACGGTTGTAGAGCCAAGGTTTCAATCCCTGCTCGAACCGTTGTGCCTTCCGCAACTCCGTGTCCACTTGGTGTGGAGCAAACCTTGCCAGTTCATTGAACCTGACTGCGTATTGGGGTACTGTCATGTCCCCTTGCTTCAGTTCTAGGAGCTAAATCTCAATCCTCCCCTGCATACCTGTGGGGAAGTAGTTCTCGAAAAATAATTCCTTGAATCGTTCCCACGTAACCACTTCTGTTTCAGCCCTACTCTGGTTAGCTTCGCACCAGTAGTTGGCCTCCCCCTTCATCATGTAAGTCGCAAAAGAAGTCTTCTGCACCTCACCAACATTTTTAATAACAAATGCCTTCTCTATTTCTTTTACCCAAACCTGGGCATGCTATTGGGTTCGTAGTTCCTTAGAACTCAAGGCGAACCAATTAACTTAAACTCCTTGAAGGTAGTCCCCTGACCTACCCCAAGATTAGGGCATACAGTATCTCTAGTGGGGGCCCGCTATGCCAAAAGCGAGAGAAACCCATCCATATCATGGCGAATTCTTCGGCCTGGTCACTACGACCCCCTTTGTGAGGAGGCACCCCTTCTCCCGAAGTTACGAGGCTATTTTGAGCTCACATCGACGGGAAGGTTTGGCACCTCGATGTCGGCTCTTTGCCACCTGGGGCTGTTGAGAGCCGTAGCCAGTAGATTCACAAATTCCTGCATCGGGTTATTATTCCTTTTCCCCTCCTCATTACGAGGTTCTTCTTCTTGATTTCTTGCACTTCTTCTTGGCGGACTTTTCTGGTAATATGAAAATATTTTGTTATTCTTTCTTTTTTCCTTCAGTTATTATTAACAATCAAATAATAACTCAATCACATTGCCAATCATTTTAGTAAAACCTTTATATTAAAAAGCTTCCTTGTAGTATAACACTACACTTTACATTACATGGCTTCAGCCATTTACAATACTATCCCGCAATTACTTTCTAAAAGTTGGAATTTACAAAAAGACCACCCTTATCTATAGAAAAGAGGGTTTTATGTCATCACTAGCTATACACACATTTACATAGCTATTTACATCGCTATCTCTTCTATACATACTACGGAACTACATCTGTAACACAACATTCATGTAGTTTGCAAATGCCATACTGGCCACAATGTCTCGGCTAATAGTACGACGAGTCTGTCCTTCCTCCATGGGATACTCAGCCATCTACTGCTGGTAATCCTCATGCGAACACCTATGAATATAGCACATTCGTCCTATTTTCTGCTTCTTATTCAGAAGCTCAGCCTTCAGTTCTTGGACATCTAGTTTCAAGTCCCGGACTTTATCCTTAGCCAGCACTTTCTCATCGTGCTCAGCCTCCCAGAATATCTCCATATCCTCTCTATCTTCTACCACATCATCCAATATTTCTTGAGGTCACGGACCTCTTTACTCAGTTGGACATTTCTGTCCAGTATTGCCATGAACAGTAGTTTCATGGACTCCCCTTGTACAGACTCCTCTGCTTCTTCCTCATTCGGCAATACCATATTAATCAACGTTGTCTCCACCTCCTCAGTAGACAGTACCGTATTAATCGGCACTGACTCAACCTCCTCCTCCGGTATACCTTGAAACAATGACGCGTAGTCAAAGTTATCGGAGTACTCGGACGGATCCTCTTCTTCTATATCAGTCCCCTCTAAGATTACCACAAGTATCTCTGCTACTGGCATAGGTACCACCTCTACAAAGTTGACTGAATCCTCGCTAACCTCATGTATTTCATTATACATGTTCATTATTCCTATTACCTACATAAAACATAAATAACTGGATTAGTATACAATCAAATATGAATAGTTTATATGTTTAAGGTTACTTTCTTCTTTCAAAACATTACCCGAGTTTGTTAACTTCTAACTTCTACTTCACTTCTTCAGGTTATAGCCTAAAGTTTTTAACCCTTAAGTTTTATAACCTACAACTTTGATACCAACCTATAACTCCCCCAAATCCGGGTACCTTCAAACCCAAGACATGGTGTTACACGGTGCTACAATCTACTCATACATTCAATTGAGGACATCAATATCAACGCATAAGTTTACTAATTATTACATTCTATTAATCCCTTCCCAAGTATTCGTAACCAATACATTATTCTGTGTCATAATATCAGTAAATACAATACTAATACTATACTATTACAAAGGTCACTACTTGTCCAGCTTGGACTTGCCTTTGTCTTTATCGGATCCTTCGGTCCGTTCGCTCTTAGCTGAAATCATTTAGTTTTAAGCAAGAATGAGCATAAATAGCTCAGCAAGTTAAACAGTATATCTTGAAACCATAAAATCAAGAATCATATCTCTTGGTCTTCAATAATCGTACAATGGTTATGAAGTACTTAAGAATAATCAAAATATCATTTTGATTCCTTTAAAAACCATTCTCAAGGGCTTTATAGCCTTTTCGGAATCCATCTTGGTCAACAACCACGAACCATATTTTTGTTCTCATTCATGAAAGGAACAACCCGACACGAAGGCCGTAAGTTCGATATAGCTTACGAGCACATCCAGGTAATCAGCCTGTAGTACTCTATGTTGATCAACACTCATACATTAAACGTGTTTAAGTTTAATTGGTGGCAACCTCACGTGCTTGTAGAATTAACGACGTTTAAAACCTTCATTTTATTCATGTTCAGCTTTACCTGAGAATCCGTACCAAGCAATTGGCATAGGATCACCACATTGTATATATATATTTTGGAAAGATTTATGGAAAAACCCACCAAAATATGCTAAGTCTCAGTCTAGCCGAATCAAATGGCATCGACTATGCAATAATAATTCATGCATAAGCAGTTATACACAATGACCACTTGCCTAACCATAACGTATAGACAAGGGTTTAGCAAAACTCGCATTCATAATCAAGTATGAACGAAGTTAGGAAACTTGCATAACACAATGTTAATGCAAGAGTTAGAAAACTTGCCTTTGCGTCTTCTATACCTTTACGTAGTCTACTCCGTATTTAGCACGTCTATAAAGCATAACACATAGTATACCAATTAGTAATCATAGTTGGTATACACTGTATTTGCCTAACTCCTCCTTCTTGTATAACTAAATCGAATTGTTAAACTAATAACATTCGTTCAAGTTATTTAACGTTATTACGGCTTATTAACACTCCTATATTATATACCGAACTCTCATTGATCATCACTAATCATGATGAGAATGAGACTTCACTTGTTCCTTAACTTAATCTTGGTTTATGGTTTCCAATCTTAAGTTTAATTACGTTTAGTTAACATTTAATTCTCATAACCCTTGGTTAAACATGTCGTTTAAAGGGTATACATTCATGTTCATTCATCACTTACTAACACTTTACTACTTATGGAAAGAGTTGAGTAAACATTTCATTTGGTCAACAATTTTTCTTAGACGGCGCGGTTTGCGCTCCATTTCCCTTACAAAAGGCGTGGTCAGCGCTACCTATGCAGTAGACCTGATCCAGAACGACGCTGCCTAGCGATGTTTAAGGCGCGACCCGCGCTGCACCTGTGCTGCAGAAAAATTTCCTAAGTCTTGAAAATTATGAAATTCCCGAGCTCGTAACATGATTGTTATAATTCGGAATTGGCTCGTTCCAAAGCCCACAGTTCACAAATGATATGCTCTATCATCCTATAAAGTCAAAATTCATTTTCGAATCCATCGGTGAGAAATTCGCCGATTAGTCCATTTTTACATTTTCGTTAAACGTTCGTGAACGTTCAACGCTCAAATCTTCGTTTTAAGTCGGAATCAATCCGTTCTTGTTCCCGCAAGTCTTATTTACCTAATTACACGTGTTGCAATCAAAAACCATCGTTTTTGACTTACATGGCGACTTTTGACTTCTAATCCGAGAAATTTATGTTTTCGACGATTATCGTCTAATCGCGCAACTTCCACCGAATCTTCGTTCTTCATTATTATTATTCCAAACCACTTGAATCAATCCCATGGTTGATTATTACTAATTCTAATCATTCAAAACATTGAAGTTTTTCATGGTTTCACATGTTCATTAGTCTATTTCCTATGAATTCATTAAGTTCCTCATTAGTACTTAATCAATTCTTATGGTCTTAATCATGCATGGTTTATTAGGGTTCTTTTAAAGTTCATACTTCCCATAACACTTCTCTATCAAAAATATTTATTGAAAGAAGAAGAATTCACATAATTACTTATGTTATACCTTTAAGGTTCTTAGCTTGATTGAGTATTGAACTCAAGGTCTTTCTTCCTCTTTGGTAAATGAAGTTATTAGGCAAAGTTTGCACTAGCTCCTTCTCTCTCTCTATGTGATAATAAAAAATCTGCAAACAACAAAAATAGGAAGGGAGAGCTCTCTACTTATAGAGATTGGCAAGCTTAGGGTAGTTAGGTAATTTAGGCCCAACCTCATCTACTTCTTGCTCACCAAGTTAAAGCCCATGTGCTAGCACATGGCTCCCCATGTCCCCCTCCTTGTGCTCCCACATGCTCCCACGTGGCCTTGTTCCCCCATGTCCAACATGGGTTGTGGGTTGAACTATGGGTTAAACCCACCCGTTTACCCAACAGTTCAACCCATGGGTTAAACTTATTTATTTTTAATCAAAATCAATACCCATTCAATTCATTTCAACGCATTTACTCCGTATAAAATTCGTATTATACGTCGTATAATTCTTGTATACTCTCCATATTATTCTTGTATAATACCTCTTAATATACGCATATTATTTTCGTATAATAATTATTAATTATTATACGAAAACCATTAATCATTAATTTCACTTTCCCTAACGCTTAGGCTTTTTAAGTCCCTACGCGAAAACTTCGTGAGTTATAAATGAAATATTATTACATATTCCATCTCGTACTGAAATCCTATCATTACGCGCTTCTTAGAATTTCAATATAAATTTCCGAGCAGAAACGGATGAATAGTGATTCTCGCACTTTTCCTCACGAGAAATCTTTTCTCGGCTAACTTAACTTTTCATGGTATATTACCGTTAAATCTTCCGACAGAATGTCATTCTGACATTTCGAACTCTCAAAATGGCCTAAGGTCTCCAACCCTAACCCTTAGGGTGAAATAGTGCCTATTTCGTCTTTTCCCAAAATATTTTATTTTCGTCTTATAAATTCATATCAATTATTCCTAGCACGTAGCCTAGAATCCTACTCATTTCTGCATTCTCTAGGTCATAAAATGACCTACAATTAGCTTACTCAATTTAGTAAACAAATAATCCCAATTTTATTCAATAAATCAAATAAAAAAATCATTTACATAAACGCTCGATTTTCTCGGGCGTTACATATTCATTAAATTATGAATGGAAGTTATAAATAATTTGACAAAAATAGTATCATGATGCACCAGGTCCTGACGTAACGGATACCCTGATTTGGGGGCGTTACAGGTTGGTATCAAAGTTGTAGGTTATAAACCTTAGGTAAGAGTACCTTAGGCTATAACCTTAGAGAGGGAAAGTAAAGATAATGAAGAATAAACTCGGATAGAGTTTAAGTGATAAATTTAAGAATTTTATAAAGAAGGGAGTAAAATATAAATGATTCAAAGAAGAATCTTGAAGTAACTGTTAGCTTGTTTCGGTGTTAACAAAACAGACAAACACGTGCAAGTATACACGGTCAACAAGTAATATATGATAAGTCAAGTATCAGTTCCCACGGAGAAAAGAAATTATTTCTAATCTCTCATGCAACAACTTTATAGCTATTTCTGGCTGCTTAAACGAGTAAATAAGATGTGAATTACTAATTAGAATGATTATCAACTAAAAATAACTACTTAACAAGCGATTGATTCAAATTAGGAAGGTATGGGATCCTAACTTCACCAAATGCATCATCCAGATTGTACACCTCTTGTTAAACTTAATTAATCACTTCGGATTGCTAGTCGAGAGCACAAGTGTGAGAGAGGGCTATCTTTCGATACACCATGCCCATATCACATAAAATCCACAAAAGAGATAGAATTCATGAGAACATCAATATTACCTAACTCACTATATTTCTATGTGACTTACAACTAATACCGATTTAAGGGCAAACTCTCTCAATTAACTGCACATAGAAAGCCGGTTTATGTCTATCTGGATTACGAATCACAAAATCTATCACATGCAAATTTCATGAACACATGTTAACATGGCCAAATCTGAATTTGTACTTCCTCTTTCGATTTCATACAAATTAATAAGGTAGATGGCGATCAAGCATCTAATTAATTAACATAACCATGTTAGGTGAATCCATACATAATCAATCGAGTGCAACAAAGAGGCATAAAGATCCGAACTAAGCAGTAAGCTCCATTAGAATCCCATAATGGTGATTTGTTCATCACTGAAGCAATAACCATTATGGGATTTTGTCCATGCATTGAAAGTATAATATGAAAGCAAAGAGAACCAAGAGAGTAAGCAATTACAAATCTGATAATTCAACCTTCAAAATAAACTTTCAAATCCAAGTTTAAAATCCACAATCAAACCCAATCAAAACCTTAAGTATGTAAAATCTACTAAGAACCAAGAGAGAAGCCAAAATAGTAGAATAGTAGCTAAGAACTCTCTCTAGCTCTCCAAAACCCTAGAATGGAAATAAAAATGATTCCAGATAGTCTTGTAACTTGCAAATACATCCTTTTAAGGAAAACACACTACAACAATATTTTTAAGTAAAAGTCAACTCTAGTGACAGGTTGACTGGCGCGGTCGCGCCACCCCATAAGCTATTTGTGGAGCGGGCGCGCTGATATGCATGCTGGTTTCCTCCTGGCATGGGCGCGCCGTGCTTAAGCCTATCAAGGGCACGGCCGCGCTATGTTGTTTTTCTGCATTCTTCTGCTGGTGCATTTGCTAGTTAACTTCTGTTCCTTAGTTGCTGCTTTCCTCTTCTTTCTTCTTTCACTTACCACTGCTCAGATGCTATTTCCACATGCAAGATCCATCTTCAATCCACCCCTAACACACCATCTTGCCGTTATGCCATACGCATGCCATTTCTATGCCAATTGCTTACCATTAGCTCACCTTAGAGTTTCCTTCCTGCAACCTACAAAATAAAGCTAAAATGCATTAAAAGACACTAAAACACTTGAGATTAAGCCATATTTCTAGCAAGTAGATAGCCAATAAGTAGGTATAAAATCTTCTTATCAAATACCCCCAAACTTGAACTATTTCTTGCCCTCAAGCAACAAACACAAATACAAACTACATGCTATGCAAACTACACTACTATGAAGATGAATCCCAAACTTTTAGTCATGTTATGAGTTCCAATAAGATGTGCCTCGGAGAAATAACAAGATCTATGAACAAAGCATTAACCCAAGCTAAAGACATAAGAACATACAATCCAACAATCATAACCTGTTGTCAATGATGTAGTGTGTGTGTGTGTGTGTGCTATATCCACAAATAAGCTTGATAAAGGAGAAGATTCCACATGCTATACTTCTAAGGAAGAAAACTGAGGTTTTAAGTTAAGAATTTTGAGCATATATGAAATAACAACCAATCCAACACATCAATACAAACTAATGGTCAACAAAGGGCTTATTCTGTCTTTTATTCACTCACGAGGGCGATATTCGCACTTTCCCGTGGTTACACCTGGCTGTGCAAGGCCAAGCTCTCTTAGGATTTTCAGTGATACCCATTTAACGAGCTTTCGACCAACGACTCCCAAACCATAAGGCTTTAGGGCGCTGGGTGTAGAAATAGTCTCCTAGGGCTTACTTGCTCAAGTATCAAAGGCCATAAGACTTAGCTAGCCATGGTGTTTATTCTATTTTTTTCTTTTTCTCAATTTATTTGCTTTTTTTTCTTTTTCTTTTTAGCATGCGTACCCAATGTTTTCCCCCAAACTTGAATTTCTGTGTCATTATAGTCACTATTCATTTTTTTTACAATTCTATCATTAAAAATAAAATTTTCCCCTCAGATGACAAGTATGTGCTAATCTCACCAACAAGTAAATAATAACAATACCATGCTATACGGTAACATCAAAGCAATAGGCAGAGACTACATCATGTATGAAATTATAACTAAGCTTATGTTATCAACTAATTCAAAAATCTATAACATTTCAATATCATCATCGACCATACTGGAATTCAACAGACCAAAAACATGGGATCATATTATGCAATGCAACTAAAAAAAGTTTTCATAAATTTTCATGCAAAATGCAAACTACTATGCAACCTAAACATGCAATAATACCATATGCAACTAACTATATGCAATACTAAAAACTACAACCCTAATACCCCCAAACTTAAAATATGCATTGTCCTCAATGGAGATAAAGAGTAACGAAACTCCCCTAAGTATCGACAGGGCCACCCAACTCGGGTGGTGAATCTGGCGGCGGATAAGGCATGGCAGAACCGAACACTGGCCACTCCACAAGCATCCCCTGCTGTGAAAAGGCATCACTCAGGGCACGAGATAAGCCATCTGTATATGCTATGAAGTTGCCATGTAGAGAATCCATCCTTGCCTACGGTCGCCTCATCTGGCGATCGTGACTCGCTTTACTGGCTGGAGGAGGTCTGGCTGCCTCTGATAGCTGTGGTGGAGGTACTGGTGGAGGAGTAGGCAGGATGAACCCTTTGCCTCACTGGTGTGCCTTGCCACCATTCCACTCTTCTAATTTCTTGATAGAGGTATGAGTGATGTCTTGGCTCGGCATCTGTACTTGCTCGTCGTCCCACTCAACTCCCTCCTGGGCACACAACTGCGTCACAACTGAAGCATGCGAAATCCCACCGGTGGTATTGCCTCTTATGAAGTGCAGCATGGACTGATGCAGCAGATGTCCAATATCTATATATTTTCCCGTGATGAACCCCCACAAAATAATGGCTCTCTCAGCCGTGATATCATACTGGTGAGTGGAAGGCATCAGATTAGCACATATGAACAGATTCCATGCCTTTGCATACCGGTTCAGTGCATCGCTGGGGAAATTTGTCTTTGTATCTGTGCCCGCCTTAAGATTCCATTGAGTGCCTGGCACGCATTAGTTGGCGATAACCATATCAAGGTATGTCTCAAAATGTTCAGCCTCAACCAAATTTACTTGGCCAGCCAGGAGAGATGGCAAGTGAAACACCTCGCGAATCGCCAGTGGAGGGTAATTGACTTAAATGCCCCAGACGAAAGAGATGCCACTCTATGTCTTGTTAGCGTTTGCATAAAATTCTCGTATTATGGCCATCAGAGCAGTCACAGGTGTTGCCACAATCCCAAACCAAGCCCTCCCTCTGATCATGTCTAGCATTTGGCCATCTTCCTTAGACTGCTTCAGCCCCCGTTCCTTCACAAATGTCTTAGCCGCAATCCTATAATAGTGAGTTTGTGCCGAGAGATTGATGAACTTGGTCACGTCAAAGACATCCTCGTCTTGGCTACTGTGAGAAGATGATTCTAGAGTGCGCGATCGAGCCCTCTTAGGTCACATGATAATCTCCAGAACTTTCCCTTGCAAACCCTAATCGTACAAATTAAACCCCCAAACTTGTTGCTTCGCGCAAACCCTAACTGCTGAAGAGTTCCCGATTTGCCTCTGAAATCCCTTTTTCAAACCCTACTCTGTTAAACTTTTATTGGACGAATTATATGATAGTAGAGGCTATGGTTATATGGAGTTGTAAGTGGAGAAGATATTAATGTAGTGGCTAGGGCTAGGCAAAATGTGAGAGTGGTGGAGAAAAGATCGTGGGTATGATTAGGGCTATATTTTTAAGAGGGAGATGAAATAAGATTAGAATACTAGAATGTTATGCTCTGATAGATAGTGTTTGTGGTTTGAGAGGAGGGCTCGGTCAAATAGATATAAACATAAGGTTGGAGTAAGATTTTAAAACTTTAAAATCGGTAATTTTCTAAGGAATGGCGCGGGCGCGCCGTGTTTCTCTTTGAAGAAGGTGCGGCCGCGCTGATCAAGTATGCTCTCTGGAGTCTCTGGGTATTGGCACGGGTGCGCTGCATTTTGCCTTGAGGCTGACGCGGCCGCGCTGCGCTGATCCCAGCACTTAACCTAAAGTTTCTGCAGCAATGAAGAACTTAAGCAACCAACCAACATGCATTTTATTTCCTAGACAAATAGCATTGACAAATGAGATATAAATGATTCCATACTCAAAATTGGACTATGTAAGATGTATGTGTGTATCCTCAAAAATGCTATACATGTGAATCGTATATATGTGAATCCTCAAAAATGCTATATATGTGTATATGCAATATGCTAATAAATCAAAATTGTTTAGAATTTTCACGATTTTTAGAATTAAATAGGGGGGAAATAGAGATATGGAACAAGAATTAAACAAGGGGGAGAAGAGAGATGATGGGTTGCGTCCCATCGAGCGCTTGTTTATAGTCAATTAGCTCGACTCTGACTGATAAGCTAATGTAGTAGAAAGGATCGAGGAGACTTTCTATCAATTGACTTCGCCCCCAAAGTAGTGCTTCAACCTCTGCCCATTCACTTTAAATGGTTTGTTCGGGTATTAGTCGAAAATCTAAACTGCACCATGCGGAAACACGGTTTTCACAGTGAAAGGTCACTACCATCTCGACTTTAGTTTGCCCGGGAAAAGTCTAAGGCGTGAGTTAAACAACAACACAGCTTGACCCGGCTCAAACTTTTTCTACATGATTTTACGGTCGTGCCACCTTTTCACTTTTTCCTTGTACATCTTTGAGTTTTCATAAGCCCGCAGTCTGAATTCATCTAGCTCATTTAATTGGAGAAGGTGCTTCTCCCCTGCAGCTTTCAGGTCAAAGTTCAGCTTTTTTTATGGCCCAGTAGGCCTTGTGCTCAAGTTCTATGGGAAGGTGGCAAGCTTTCCCATATACTAGCTGATACGGTGACATACCCAGTGGTGTCTTGTACGCAGTCCTGTATGCCCATACTGCATTACCGAGTTTGAGGGACCAATCTTTCCTCGTAGGATTGACAATTTTCTCTAAAATCCTTTTCACCTCAATATTGGACACCTCAGCTTGGCCGTTCGTTTGGGGATGGTAAGCCGTGGCGACACGGTGATTCACCCCATACTTAGCCAATAATGCAGTAAACTGTCTGTTGCAGAAGTGGGTGCCCTCATCACTTATGATAGCACTAGGAGTCCCGAATCTTGTGAATATACTCTTCTGTAAAAATTGCAACACTACCTTAGCATCATTAGTTGGCAAGGCAGCTACTTCCACTCACTTGGACACATAGTCCACTGCTAGTAGGATATATAGATTTCCACACAATGAAACAAAGGCCCCATTAAATCTATCCCAAAAACGTCAAATATCTCAACCTCTAGGATCATATTCAAGGGTATATCATTTCGTTTGGATATATTTCCCACCCGCTAACACCGGTCACATTTTTGCACATAGTTGTAAGCATATTTGAAGCGAGTCGGCCAATAAAATCCCTCCTGAAGCACCTTGGCTGTTGTCCTCTCGCCCCCATAGTGTCCTCCGTAGACTGATGTATGGAAATCCTGAAGTATGCTATTCGTTTCACTGTCTGGGATGCATCGTCTGATCATTTTATCTGCGCACTATTTAAACAGATAAGGCCCATCCAACATATACCATTTGACATCATGTAAAAACTTCTTCTTCTGGGGTCTTGTCAAATTAGAAGGGATAATTTTGCTCACTAAAAAGTTTGCAACATCCGCAAACAATGGCATTTCGCCTTACACCATAAACAACTGTTCATCCGGGAAGGACTCTTTGATCATCACTCTATCGTTCGTGTACTTTCCCGGATTCTCCAATCGGGATAAGTGGTCAGCCACTTGGTTTTTGGTCCCCTTTCTGTCTTTGATTTCTAAATCAAACTCCTATAGAAGAATTATCCATCGAATGAGACGGGCTTTGCATCTTTCTTAGAAATTAGATACCGAAGTGAAGCATGATCGGTATATAAGACTACTCTTGTGCCAATCAGGTAAGAACAGAATTTATCAAATGTATAAACCACCACTAATAGCTCCTTCTCTATGGTAGTGTAATTTAGTTGGGCATCAGTCAGGGTCTTACTGGCTTAGTAAATGACATGAAAAACTTTGTCCCTGCGTTGCCCCAAGATAACTCCCACAGCGAAATCACTCGCATCACACATCAGTTCAAACGGAAAAGACCAGTCGAGAGCTGTGATAATGGGTGCCGTAGTCAATCTTTTTTTTAAGTGCTCGAAATCGGCTAAACATTCCTCGTCGAACTTAAACAAGATATCTTTCTCAAGACAACTGCATAGTGGCTTTGTGATCTTTGAAAAGCCATCTATGAATTGGCAATAGAACCCCACGTGCCCAAGGAAGCTACAGACCCCTTTCATTGATGTTGGTGGCGGTAAGCTCTCAATAGTCTCCCGCTTTGCTCTGTCCACCTCTAGTCCTTTCCCTAAAACTTTATACCCTAAGATAATTCCTTCTTCTTCCATAAAATGGAACTTTTCCCAATTCAGCACTAAATTGGTCTCAACACACCTCTTTAATACCATAACCAAATTCTCCAAGCATATGTCAAAAGTGTCTCCAAAGACTGAGAAGTCATCCATGAAGACTTCCACGTTCTGCTAAACCATATCAGAGAATATCGCCATCATACATCTCTGAAATGTGGCCGGAGCATTGCATAAACCAAAAGACATCCTCCTGAATGCAAAAGTACCATATGGGCACGTGAAGGTAGTCTTCTCCTGATCTTCTAGGGCTATAGCTATCTGGTTATACCCCGAATAACCATCCAAGAGGCAGTAATAGTCATGTCCCGCTAACCTATCCAATATTTGTTTAATGAACGGGAGTGGGAAATGGTCCTTTCTGGTTGCCTTGTTCAATCTACGATAATCCATACAGACTCTCCACCTTATGACTGTTCTGGTAGGTATCAAGTTATTTATTTTTGTTGGAGACTACTGTTATGCCTCCCTTCTTCGTAACGCATTGCACTGGACTCACCCATAAGCTGTCTGATATTGGGTATATGATTCCGGCATCCAACCACTTTAGGTTTTCTTTCTTGATGACCTCTTTCATAATGGGATTCAATCTCCTTTGTTGCTATACTCTCGGCTTACTGTCATCCTCCAGAAGTATCATATGCATGCAGAATGAGGGGCTGATCCCCTTGATATCCGCTATGGTCCACCCAATAGCTGATTTGAATTCCCATAGCACTCACAGCAACTTACTTTCCTGACAAGATGTTAGCGCAGCAGCAATTATAACCGTTAACTTTGATGATTCACCTAAAAATGTGTACCTTAGATGATTTGAAAGAGGTTTAAGGTCAAGATTTGGAGGCATCTCAAGAGAAGGTTTAAGTCGCTTTGATGTCTCCCCTATATGTCTGAGTGGTTCAATGGGAATCTTAAATTTTCTCATCTGTGGCACTGTGTTCAGAATTTGTATATATTCCACAACATCTGTATACTCCAAGTCAGAGTCCCCCAATAATGCCCTCTTTAATGGATCAATGCTCATCACTTGCTCAACCTCTTCATTCAGTACTCTGTCCACTACATCAATCCGAAAACACTCTTCTTCGTCAGTTGGGAACTTCATAGCTTTGAAAACATTAAACGTAACCTCTTGGTCCTAAACTCTCATTTTCAGTTCTCCCTTCTGTACGTTGATGAGAGTTCGCCCAGTAGCTAGAAAAGGTCTCCCAAGAATGATCGGTATGTCACTATCCTCTTCGTAGTCCAGAATAATGAAGTTGTCAGGGAAGATAAACTTGTCCACTTTCACCAGGACATCTTCTACAATACCCCTCGGATGTGTGATGGACCTATCGGCAAACTGTAATGATACGTTTGTCAGCATAGGAGCCTGCAATCCCAACTATGTAAACACCGATATAGGCATCAGATTGATGCTTGCCCCCAAGTCACATAAGCATTTGTTGAACGATAATCTTCCGATGGAGCAAGGTATCGTGAAACTGACTGGGTCTTTAAGTTTCGGAGGTAGTTTTCGTTGTAATACTGCACTGCAATCTTTTGTTAAGGCAACTAGTTTCATAATCCTCTAGTTTCTTCTTTCTCGACAGAATGCCTTTCATAAACTTCGCATAGCTTGGCATTTGTTTCAAAGCTTCTGCAAAAGGTATGTTAATCTGCAGCTTCTTAAATAACTCCAAGAACTTAGCAAACTGTTTATCTAATTTCTGTTTCTGCAGTCTCTGAGGGTATGGCACAGGAGGGTAGACAACTGGTGGTGTAGCATTAGATTTCTCAGCTTTTTCTTGCTTCTCTGCCTGTACTGCATGCTTCTCATCCTTTTCCTTATTTAAAACAACCTCAGCATTTTTTGCAGATTGGCGAGGGCGCGCCGTGTTCCCTTCTTCCTGGGGCGCGGCCGTGCCAGGCCCAATTTCTGTAGTCTACTTTCCAGACCTCAATGTGATGGTCTGACACTAGTTCCTTCCCGTCCCTTCTCAGATTTTCTTCTGTATTGTTTGGTAGAGTTCCTTATTGTCTGTTAGTCAACATATTGGCCATTTGGCCCATCTGATTCTATAAGTTTTTAATTGCCACCGCTTGGCTCTTTATCAACACTTCAGTATTTTCCATATGCTTCAACATCATTTCCTCTATTTAAGATTTCTTTTTTGGCTGAGGGGCGGGAGCTGGATGATGTTGATGTTGCTGTTGCTAAAATTCGGGAGGGCAAGACAATTTATGGGCATACTATTGATGTGATTGTTGTGGTTGAGACTGTTGTGGTTGGTGTTGTTGAGCAACTTGATTATTACTCCAGCTGAAATTTGGATAATTTCTGTTGTTTGGATGGTACGAGTTCTGAAATTAATTTTGTGGCTTTTGGTAGTTGCTTACGAATTGAACCGACTCTGCAGTGATAGCACATTGTTCTGTCGGGTGTGATCCCGCACATAACTCACAGACGTAGGCAACTAGCTGAACTTTGTTTGCAGCCATAGAGTCAATTTTCCTTCGACATCGCCGCCATTTGAGCTGATAATGCCTTGATGGCATCCACATCCAATACCCCGGCAACCTTTGGGTGAGGCATTATAGCTGTCGGATTCTGGAAGTCATTTTGCCACCATGGTCTCAATCAACTCGTAAGCTTCCTCAAAGATCTTAGCCCATAAAGCTCCTCCTGCGGCGACATCAATGATCGATCTAGATTGCCATCCCAAACCATTATAGAATGTATTAATCACCATCCAATCTGGCATCCCGTGGTGAGGACACTTCCTTAGCATCTCCTTATACCGTTCCCAAGCCTCATACAACGATTCTCTTTGTTGTTGCTCAAACTGAGATAGAGCACTCCTCATCTTCGCTGTTTTAGCCATAGGAAAGAACTTTGCTAAAAAAATTTGAGCTAAATCCTCCCATGTAGTAACTGAACCTGATGGTAACGAGTGAAGCCAACTCCTGGCTTTGTCCCTCAAAGTGAATGGAAAGAGCCAAAGCTTCACTGCATCATCCGACACATTGTTATACTTGAGCGTGTTGTAAATTTCAATGAAACTCAGCAGATGCTCGTTAGGATCATCAGTAGCCGCACCCCCAAACTGAACCATATTCTGTACCATCTGGATTGTTACCGGTTTAATCTCAAAGGTGTTCGCGGCTATTACTGGCCTGACTATGCTCGACTGTAGTTCATTGATGTTCGGCACATAATAATCTCTTAATGCTCTATGTTCTTCCGCCATTTGTGCTGGTATTTCAGTGTCCTCTTGCGTGTTAGTAGTACGTGTATTCGCTATCCAAGCTTTCCCGTTGATGTTATCCTGTCTAGGCACCAAGGCAGAGTTTGTAGATCGAGTGTACATATACTAACCAAGAGTACCTGAAACCAAATAAAAATAAAATAGAAATGAAAGAAGATGTGAATTATTTAAGTCAAACAAATTTAACTTAAATTTTTGTTGAAAGTATTAAAAATAACAACTATCCCCAGCAAAGGTGCCAAAAACTTGTTAACTTGTTTCGGTGTTAACAAAACAGACACACATGTGCAAGTATACACGGTCAACAAGTAATATATGATAAGTCAAGTATCGTTCCCACGGAGAAAAGAAATTATTTCTAATCTATCATGCAATAACTTTGTAGCTATTTATGTCTGCTTAAACGAGTAAATAAGATATAAATTACTAACTAGAATGATTATCAACTAAAAATAACTAGTTAACAAGCGATTGATTCAAATTAGGAAGGTATAGGATCCTAACTTCACCTAATGCATCATCCAGATTATACACCTCTTGTTAAACTTAATTAATCACTTCGAATTGCTAGTCGATAGCATAAGGGTGAGACAGGGCTATCTTTCGATACACCATGCCCATATCACATAAAAGCCACAAAAGAGATAGAATTCATGAGAACATCAATATTACCTAACTCACTATATTTCTATGTGACTTAGAAATAATATCGATTTAAGTGCAAGCTCTCTCAATTGACTACACATGGAAAGCCGGTATATGTCTATCCGAATTACGAATCACAAAATCTATCACATGCAAATTTCATGAACACATGCTAACATGGCCAAATCTGAATTTGTACTTCCTCTTTCAATTCCATACAAATTAATAAAGTAGATGGTGATCAAGCATCTAATTAATTAACATAACCATGTTAGGTAATCCATACATAATCAATCGAGTGCAACAAAGAGGCATAAAGATCCGAACTAAGCAATAAGCTCCATTAGAATCCCATAATGGTGATTAGTTCATCACTGAAGCAATAACCATTATGGGATTTTGTCCATGCATTGAAAGTATAATATGAAAGCAAAGAGAACCAAGAGAGTAAGCAATTGAAAATCTGATAATTCAACCTCCAAAGTAAACTTCAAATCCAAGTTCAAAATCCACAATAAAACCCAATCAAAACCCTAAGTAAGTAAAATCTACTAAGAAACAAGAGAGAAGCCAAAATAGTAGAATAGTAGCTAAGAACTCTCTCTAGTTGTCCAAAACACTAGAATGGAAATAAAAACGATTCTAGATAGTCTTGTAACATGCAAATACATCCTTTTAATGAAAACACACTACAACAATATTTTTAAGTAAAAGTCAACTCTGGTGAATGGTTGACTGGCGCGGCCGCGCCACCTCGTAAGCCATTTGAGGCGCGGGTGCGCTGATATGCAGGTCGGTTTCCTCTTGGTGCGGGCGAGCCGTGCTTAAGCCTATCAAGGGCGCGGTCGCACTATGCTATTTTTCTACATTCTTCTGCTGGTGCAATGCTGGGTCACTTCTGTTCCTTAGTTGCTGCTTTCCTCTTCTTTCTTCTTTCACTTGCCACTGCTCAGATGCTATTTCGACATGCAGGATCCATCTTCAATCAACCCCTAACACACCATCTTGCCATCATGCCATACCTATGCCATTTCTACGCTAATTGCTTACCATTAGCTCACCTTAGAGTTTCCTTCCTGCAACCTACAAAATAAAGCTAAAATGCATCAAAAGACACTAGAACAGTTGAAATTAAGCCATAATTCTAGCAAGTAGATAGCCAATTTGTAGGTATAAAACCTACTTATCAGTAACTAGAAGATGAGAACCATGAGTCACCTGACTCCAGTAATTGTGACAATCCGAATATTTAAGAATTAATAAATGAGAATTTAATAAATAATTTTTTATTTTGAGATGTTTCGAGTACGAGTATGTGTATATGAGTTATATTCTGAATTGTGTGATTTGGTATGAAGAGAATTATATTCATGTATTGGGAAAAAAAGGTTTAATATTTAATTAAACTATTAAAGAAATAAATGAAGTTGTTATGAGATGGAAGAAACTAGGAATTATTAATTAATTTGATTGAGTTGAAAATTATATTGTGAGACAATATAATTTGGTTATTATGTCGTGTTGGCAATGAATTTGTTATGAATTAAGTTTTATAAACAAGGTGTGTAATTCACTTAATTAAATAGTGAATTAATGTGAATAGATTTATTTTAATAAAATGAGAGATTAATATATATTACACATAAATGTAATGTGTTAATGTAGTAAGATTGTGAATTTCATAAATAGCTAGAATTATCTATAGAATTGAATAAAGGTTTTATTTGGTTCTATTTGGAATAATTATGGAATTGAATAAATGTTTGATGGAAATTATTATGGAGATATTCTAATTTAATAATTAAATTAGAAAGGTAATGATTTGTTAAATAAAATTGGAGTTATATTTGTTAAATAATTTGATTAAACATGATTTAATTAAATTAGATGTGACATTTGTAAAATATATAATAAGTAAATGATTAAAATAAATAGAAAGGAGTTTTATTTGGGTAAAACAAACAAGGTCTTATGATTTTTATAACTGCTGAGACCCATATTTATTATAATGAAACCCATGTTCCATCAATTACTTTCTTACGTATAATTTTTCCCTAAATCAAAGAAAGTAGAGAAAAATAGAGCAGAGAAGAGAGAAAATTGAGAGAGAAAGAGAAGAAAATTCTCTTTGTATTGAGAAGGAGTCTATGAGAATCAAAGAAGGAAGAAAACAAGAAGATTGTTCAAGTTTTATAACGAATCAATTGTAATAATTTGGTTATAAGATCTAGTTTGGTGTTCATGAGTTTTTTTTTTCATTTAAAGATGGATTTTTAGGGTTGATTTGTTCAAGTATTGGTTATATATATTTATGGGTTCATGTAATCCATTTTATATCAGTTAAAAGTGGTTTTAAGGTGATAAAATTCATGAAAGTATGATTAAATAAGAAGAAATTGAGTTTTATTATAATATATGTATTTTAGTCTTTTTTGAGACTAAAATTGGCTAAGAATTCATGTGTAGAATTTGAAATTGATAATAGATGTTGTTAGTATGTTGACAAACGAAAACAACGGAAGTTGAACAAACCAAAACAGATCTAAAATGAAGTCGTAGTGTTCGATCTCGCTAAATATGTTAAAATATGAAAATATAGCATGAACACTGAATTGGAACCCTTAAAATGATTTGTTTAAGTTTCTGAAATGTTATAATCATTCTGTAGATGAGTAGTTCAGTGTTTAACTAGTTCATAGAGTCGAAAACCAACTAATTCCGACTTAAAATGAAGAAGTTGTAAAGATTTTAAGTATATGCATCAAAAAATTATGAAATCTAGAAATCCGGGCAAAGCCGGGAGCGGGCGCGATGCCCATGGGCGCAGCCGCGCAGCTGGGACCTGCTAATTGGCGGGGCTGCGCAATGGTGCTGTTCGCGGGACTATTTTGACATCCTTTAGTAAAACAAGCATAACATTTTCATACAAACTCCGATTGAGGCAATTCAAGATGATCCGGAACGAGGAAGAGTAAGCCTACAACTTTCGTTCCAAAAGTTTTTAAATTTGACGTCGTTAGTAGAGTCGAAAATGTATATATTTGGGACTGATGTGTATTCGGAGGCAATTGGAGGGTGACGAACATGCACATATGCAAGTGAAGTGCTTCCAACGATAAAAGATGTTGTTCTAAGTTATAAAACATAAATATTATAAAATATAATTATGTTTGACATTAATCAATGATGTAATGACAACTACATCAACTTAACCAAATGTTAAGTGTCGATTAAAAGAGAAGTATAAAAAAATATGAAACGAAAGTTAACTTAATTAATGTTAACAAACATTATTCATCTAATGTGATGTAAAGACGAGGTTTAAGAATTAATTAAATGTTAAGTGTATTAAAGTGGAACGTAATGAGAAGTAAAAGAAAGTTTAACGTAAATAAATCGAATGAACAATAAGGAGCCCTAATATGACTTAACCACATAAATTGAACATTCTCTATAAAACCTAAAGAAAATGATAGTAGATCGTAAAGTAGAGTTACTTAAATGATTACTTAGCAATGATATGTGACTAATAAATGACGTGCATGATTATATATTATGTAGGATACGTGAGGTGCAAATAGCTATAAGCTGTTAATCGGTTCTTGTAATCTACAAACCAGGTAAGTCTTTTAGTTCCTATTTGCTTTATGAATTTGGTAACTGATTGTTGTAATTCAGACTGTTTATTGTATGTGAAATTATAAATGATGTTTTATACTGTAAAAGTCAATTTATGACTAAATTGATTGGGTTATGGAACTCAATCTTTAATTGAGATGTGAAGTATAACATGTATGATATGCTTAGTTAAATAATTATGATATATGATCCGAGAATGATATTGTGTGTTATGTGATGCATGAAAACTATTAGATTTGCTGAGCTGTCAAGCTCATTCTTACAAAATAACTATTTTTGCAAGTCAAGGATTCAAGGTAATGATACGTGCTAATTAAATGTTAGAGATCAATAGCGATTCAAGAAAATTATTTATTCTAGATGAGTAATGTATTGATGATTTGGATGTATCATTATGGTTGAGTTGTAAAGTTGAGTTGTCCGATGTATAACGAATATTAATTTGTAATGTAAGATTTTGTTTATACCTCTATTGAAGCGAGTCATAAAAGTAGATTTGATTCAAAACTATGTAAATGATAATGGTTGAGATTCAGGGTAATGAAGAAAGAAAAATATTAAAGTTTTAATTATTCCGCATTTTATTAAGTTTAATACCGATTAATGATGTAAAGTTAGAAGTTCGATGTATTGTTAACGACCGATGTCGAGATATGTATCGTATGAATTTTGGGGTCGTTATAGTTGGTATCAGAGCTGATAGGTTATACACCTTAGGTAAGAGTACCTTAGGCTATGACCTTAAGTTATAAGAAGCTAAGTTTAAGTAGTGGTACAATCGTACTATTTCATGGTAGATGTATAGTATCTTGGCTAAAAGATTTCTTAAGGGAGCGGAGGTATATACGAACTAGCCACCGATTTAACTCCCTGTGAAATACAATGTAGACGAGACGAGAAACTAGTTTATTGGTTGTTTGTGGGAAACCAATTAGCTTACTATATTGACACTATTATAGACTCGATGTATATCGAGCATAGGGTTATGGATACGTATGATAAAAAGGTGATTATTTTCATCTGTGTAGATGTATAGGATGAGTTAAGTCCTAGAAATATTATAAGAAGAAGATGAGAATGATGAGGAGTAAACTCGATTAAAATATTGAGCAATACAAATGAAGTTAGAAATTCTTAAAGAAAGAATTGATAAATAAACAAGAAGATTCAAAGAAGAATCTTAAAAAGATATAAAGATAAGAATCAGGAGTTACCTAACTACAATAATCAAGATGACGAATAATGATGAATAAACAAAGTCTATAATATTAAAAGCATAAATGAAATCATAATATGATATGATGAATGGGAAAGATAAGAAGTTTGTAAAACAAAACAATCATGAGATAAGAAAAGAATCATAAAGGAGATGATTATAGAATAAGATCACGACGTGATCTTTTAAATTTGAAAAATACAGATGGTCTAGAATGATTGAATAGTTATAGTTTGATGCTATAAAGAGAATTGTACTATGATATAGTACGAGATAAACTCACGAGGAGTTATAGATGAAGAGATACATAAATCTGTATTGAGCAAAGAGCAAGAGAAGAGTAAGATGGAATTAAGTGGGATTTTAACTAAGGACTCATGTGGTGGCTGAGCTGTACAAACCTTTGTATGGGCAGGGGTTTTGTGCTTACGCTTGGTTTATAATTTTGATAATCGTTGAAATACTGGTGTCGCGCTATTGATATATATATATATATATATATATGGCGAGAAGGTAATTCTTTTCTCATAGTTATATTTGATAATTAGAAACAATAGAGATTTAGTAAGACGATATTAAGATTAGGTATGAGTTCTTAATACTCATGCTTATGATAAGTTTGTGTCTCATAATCGTATGTATGTTCTTGAACCCTTAAGCGTATGGACAGTCCCTGATAGGTTCTTGGACTACGTATTGCTAGGACAAGTTCTTAAACTCATATTATTGTGGCAAGTTCCTAAACTTCCAAAGTGTGGTAAGTTTGATGAACTATATTGGATATAGAAAAGTTGTGGAATAGAAAGCATTGATGGTGTTGAAGATTGATAGAATGATTAAGTAATGAAGTAAGGGAGTAAAGATTTAAATTGATGGAGAAAATTTGATATTCTAAATCTTCAAGCTATGCTAGATTTTTGAAATTTATTGACTTCGTGGTGATGTTTGCACTTCTGAGTCTTTTAAAAAAAATATTGGATCAAATGATTGAACCAATGGATCTTTAAAATAGTGCTATTATTCACATGTCTATACAAACTTCTTCAGCTATACAAAAAGATTTAAATTTTTTCAAAATGTATTTTATATATTTCTATGCATCATTTGATATGGTGTATAAATAATAATAAAAGAAGTCATCAATGCAATTGAACCTAGTGTTGGATGTGATCGTAGGATCGTCAATCGACTATGATATGATGTAGTATGACGACGTCATATAATGACAAAATCCTCAACGTACCATTACGACAGTACGGTATCATGATATTATAAAAAGATTTATTTATTTTTAGTTTCCTAAAATTATATTAAAATATATATATTTATTGAGTTGGTTAAATATATATATATATATATATATTTCGATTGATGTACGAATTGTTGCTAAATGTATATGCTACTTGATTTAGCTAGACAAATATACAAAGATGTTTATGAAATTCGAGCGTTCTTGACAAAGTATGCCAAACCAAATTATTTTGGAGCGGATTCAGATGTTCGACACTGAGGTGAACAACCCTATAAAGGGGACACGTTATCGGAGACAATGGTTCCGAAAGTAATGCATATATTCGTTACGATGTTATAATGTAATACGTTGTGCACGACGTAGGGGTACGATTAGCTAATCACCTAGAGCACTTGCAGAGAGTGTTTTCAGTCTGTGTGATTGCTAAACATTCTGTTAAAGATGATTTACAGTGGTGATACACTATTAAACCTGGAGAAGAGTTCAAGGTCTTATGACGCCTCAGCATTGATTTGGATTTTTTTTAATTCCTGAGTTATTTATATCGCTTCCCAATTATTGAGCAATTGTGGAAGATTTTTTTTATTCTAAAGGTGAATGTTGCAAGAAGGATATTTCTTAGAAATAAGTAGTTGTAAAACGCAACTTGTGATGATGAAAGATCTTTAGAGAAAGAATTTGGTTATACAATTCAGTGAATAAAGATTAATGTAAAGTCTATTTTGGTAGATCAAATGAACGAAGATTAGTAAATTAAAATTTCGAGGACGAAATTCTTAAAAGAATGGGTGAATGTGATAACCTTAATATTTGTACGATGCTAAATCAGGATAATAAATTATTACAACGAGTATGATATTCAATGATCCTTAGAAAAAGGAAATGAATACGTTAAAGAGTTAAATAATATATAATATTCGAAGTGTTCCAGGTTTAAGTGAAGGTGATGAAATAAAACCTACACTAAGGTAATGTGTTAAGTTATTCAACGATAATTGTGAAATAGATTTAGTGAAAATCGAGTAAGGGAGGTTTCGTTGATTCCGAGGACGGAATCCTGATAAGGAGGGAAGGATGTGACAAGCCGAATTTTTAAAAATTAATAAATGAGAATTTAATAAATAAAATTCTTATTTTGAGATGTTTCGAGTGCGAGTATGTGTATGTGTGTTATATTCTGAAATGTGTGATTTGGTATGAAGAGAATTATATTCATGTATTGGGAAAAAGAGGTTTAATATTTAATTAAACTATTAAATAAATAAATGAAGTTGTTGCGAAAAGAAAGAAATTGAGAATTATTAATTAATTTAACTGAGTTGAAAATTATATTATGAGACAATATAATTTGGTTATTATGTCGTGTTTGTAATACCCGAGAATTTCCTAATATTATTAAATGAATATATTAATGGAAATGAGAATTTATTAGAATATAAATGATTGTGTTATGAGAATGATTAATTCAATTATATTAAATTGAATAATTATAATAATTGAGAAATTGATGGAGTTTGCGATAAACTCGTTGATAGCCTTGTGTGGCACAGTGACGTAATATAAGAATGATTATATTAATTTAAGCGAACAATTAATCTATATTAATTGTTATCGTAGAATATTAATTAATTGTTGTGGAATATTAATGGTGATTAATTTAATAATATGTGATTATTATTATTGTAATAAATATAATAATAATAAGCAATGTATGATATTTAATCATATAAATTAATAATCAATGAGGAATGGATTAATTAATATTATTATTAATTAATCAATGAAATGAATAATTTATTTATTTGACATTATGAATAATAAAATAAATAAGTAAGTTATTAATATAATAAGATTATATTGAATGTTATGTGCAAATGTGCAACAATTAAATATAAAGTATATGGAATACGACTATATTATATAGTGTAGAGAAATACTTAGGTGTGACCATGCAAGTATACATAAACTATGTTATATAGTGCAATGTGAATACATTACACATAGAGACCATGTATTAAGATTGATTGAAATATATAAGCTACATGTTTATGCTTGAGTGACAATAAATATGTGGGTATACATTGTATAATATATCATGAACATATTGTAAACTATTAGTTTTAATAAAGGAGACAGTGTAATGTGATAACATCCGATTAGATTATATCCGGTATTAACAAAATGTACATGGATTATATGTGTCAATTTACACTTACTACATTATGTGAATTATTGTGACATTTCAATTAAAGACCTAAGTGTCTAAATATGTGTGTATATATAACCTAAGTATTAACACTAGTTTGTTTACAAATTGGAAATGCTGAGATTTCTATGCCTTGTCCCATATTAATAGACACAAACCTTGTACACGTGAAATGCATCATGAAGCTAGCCTACTCTCTTCTCTCAAACTCAGCATTCTAGCAAATCATGATATGGGGAGTGGGCACAACAGTGTTCTTCAACCACTCTTCCAACTCTTCCTTAGCTGATATACAAAGCTTCAATCTATTGGTTCAATTTAATGGACAATTTCATTGTCTGTGTAAGGATTCTTCTATAAATAGCAGCCATGTTTCTTCGTTTTCAATTTGCTGAGAGTTTGCATAAGTGGTGAGTGAAAGCAATATACATATATCAGTAGGAGAAGTTGGATTAGCAGCAAACTCTATTTGAATCCTAGCAGAGGTATAATCCCTCTTCCTTTGTTCTTCATTTTCATTTTCTGTTTCTGAAGTTTCCTTCAAATTCTTGATTATGCCAAATTGGTTCATAATTGGTTTGTAGAACCCTTATATTGTTGTTATATGAACATACATACATGATGGAACCACTATATAGCTTTCTTGACCTTCATTTCCATTTTTGCTCTACAATTTCTGTAAAACATCAAATTCGTGAATTTGGTTGGAGTTCATGAAATTGGGAATTGATAAATGGCGATTGACTGTTATATAAGCATATATATATATATATATATATATATGTGTGTGTGTGTGTGTGTGTTAGTAAGTTAAAGAAGGCTAATAGCATCTGGGTATGTTGAAATCGATGAAATAGGAGGTTTTGGGTCAGTTCTGCAGAAACTGTCCCCACACCGCAGCGCCATTGTCCGCGCCGCAGCTCTACTAGCGCCGCAGCGTCAGCTTGATGCTGATGTTGCCGCTCCGGAGCGCCAGCTTGCTGCTGTTGTTGTCGCGCTGCAGCGCCGCTGTGTAGGCAAGCCCAGAAATGACTGTCTTAACTATCTGTTTGTCTAGTCCGAGAGCAGTGAAATTATAATTCATACTAAGTAAATGTAACATGATTTATGGAGTCCCTCTTATGCAATATATGTTTCCATAGTTTACTTAACATAAAAAGAGAACCCATGATTTTGAAAACACAAGCGTTGAACATGGACTCTAACATGTTATATTAGGATTCTAGGTTCTAGTTTTTCGAGCATGTTATATGGCCTTGAAATGCGTGTCAAACATGTTAACATATGAATCTAGATAGCATGAGGATGTTAGGCCTTATTAGTGAGCTTTACTAATGAGAATACAAGTTTTAAACGTGCACCTTGATATGTTGACTTGAAGTTTAAATTCTGAAGTTTATGAACGTGTTGGATAATACTATTGACTTCATTAACGTCATGCATATATACATACCATGCTAGATGTCATGATTAAACTTTAGCGTAAACAGAGCATGTTTTCAACTAATTACTGTAATAGTTACATGTATGAAATGTGAATACTCATAAGTATATATATGAATACCTTATGTGTTTTAAAGAGCGAGCATGATAGGCCTTATGAATTCCATGACCTTGAATGGCTTAAAATTATTGAAAGTGTTGACTTAGAATCTATTGCATGTATGATTGGAACGAGGGAAGGTTGTATACACTTAAAAGTATCCTTTAACATGTATATATGCTATATGATATCCTATGTCGTTACTTGAATCCGATTGACGGTTAACTCACAATAATGTTGTAAAGTGCTAGAAAGGTTATGTTTGCTAATTATTGCGATCTTATATGATATGAGAATGTGTTTAAACTCAAAAGGAGGAACGTCAAGGGTAGAAATTAAATAACTGTGTAGCTAGGCTAAAACTTAGCTTATGTGTTGATCATATATTCGAAGATAAAATGTGGAGTTAAATTATATGACTAATGAATATCATATATATACGTAATTGTATTACGATAGGAATTCGAAAGTGTTGGCTAGCTTTACATGAGTAAACTACGCTAAAGGCAAGTATCCTAACCTACGCATTTACTTTATGGAAGGAAATCTATGATTGTGCAAGTTTCCTAACTTACACTCTTTTACTATACAAGTATTCTATCTTTGTATATTGCGAACTAGTTTCCTACTTAATCGTTTGAATTGAATTAGCGTACTTGAACTCTTATTTCATTAAAGCTATTATTCATGTTGAACTTAGTATTGCTCTTGAATATTGTGAAAGTGTCTATGCCATTTAATTCAGCTAGACTTATGCTATTGAAAAGCGACCCAAACTAATTAATTGGTGCGGGATCTTGTATTTGACTGAGAAGAACAACCTTCTTTGAAGGGAATATATAATTGTCGGAGAACCGACATGCACACTTGAGTATGATTGATTGTTATGCATAACGATGGTGCTTTAGGATGATCACCTGTTGTACCTATTTTTGTTGGATTTTCACTTTATTACTGTTAATTCTAGTAGAAGTTCATAGTCCTTAGTGACTGCTCAGTATTCAGTTATCTTGAAATCTTGAATTGATTTATTATTGATTCACATTGATATTATTCTGTCCTTAGCGACTATTATTGAAAACTGTTGATATTCTTGTTATCCTTGAATTATCAAACCTTGTTATACCCTTTCGAGAATTAAGAATTATATCACTTACCCTTATTGTATATTACTTGCTAGGCAATTTGTGCTCATTCTTTCTTTCCTTAAAACATTTCAGTTAAGGCAGAGCATGGGGAACCTTCAGGCATTGATAAGGGCAAGGGCAAGGCTACCAACTAGCTTGTGTCTTTTATGTTTTCAAATATTTTAATATTGTATTAAGATGATGTAGTAAGACTGGATTTGATTATATTTAAGCTTAAGTTAGATTATGTAATAAGTCGATAATTGATATTATTATGTATTCTATTAAGTACTGTAGGTTGCGAGACTTGGGGGAATAATTATAATAAATCATTGTAAATTATTCTAGAATAGATTTTCTGCTATGATTGTGTGATATTTAGTTATTATTATTGTGATGTATTACCATGAGCACGTGATGAACCGAATTCGAGAGACCAAGTGGCGGTCACGGAATTTGGGGGCGTCACAGTGTTGGCGATGGAGTTGTTATGAATTAAGTTTCATAAACAAGGTGTGTAATTCACTTAATTAAATAGTGAATTAATGTGAATAAATTTTTTTTTAATAAAATGAGAGATTAATATATATATATATATATATATATATATTACACATAAAGGTAATGTGTTAATGTAGTAAGATTGTGAATTTCATAAATAGTTAAAATTATTTGTAGAATTGAATAAAGGTTTTATTTGGTTCTATTTGGAATAATTATGTAATTGAATAAATGTTTGATGGAAATTATTATGGAGATATTCTAATTTAATAATTAAATTAGAAAGGTATTGATTTGTTAAATAAAATTGGAGTTATAATTGTCAAATAATTTGATTAAACATGATTTAATTAAATTAGACGTGACATTTGTAAACTATATAATAAGTAAATGATTAAAATAAATAGAAAAGAGTTTTATTTGGGTAAAACAAATAAGGTCTTATGGTTTTTATAACTGCTGAGACCCATATTTATTATAATGGAACCCATGTTCCATCAGTTATTTTCTTACGTATAATTTTTTCCTAAGTCTAAGAAAGTAGAGAAAAATAGAGTAGAGAAGAGAGAAAATTGAGAGAGAAAGAAAATAAAATTCTCTTTGTATTGAGAAGGACTTTGTGAGAATCAAAGAAGGAAGAAAACAAGAAAATTGTTCATCTTTTATAACGAATCAAATGTAATAATTTAGTTATAAGATCTATTTTGGTGTTCTTGAGTTTTTTTTTCATCTAAAGACGGATTTCTAGGGTTGATTTGTTCAAGTATTGGTTATATATGTTTATGGGTTCATGTAATCCATTTTATATCAGTTAAAAGTGGTTTTAGGATGATAAAATTCGTGAAAGTATGATAAACAAGAAGAAATTGAGTTTTATTGTAATATATATATATATATATATATATATATATATTAGTCTATTTTGAGACTAAAATTGGCTAAGAATTCATGTGTAGAATCTGAAATTGATAATAGATGTTGTTAGTATGTTGAGAAACGAAAACAACGCAAGTTGAACGAACCAAAACGGATCTAAAATGAAGTCGTAGTGTTCTGTCTCGCTAAATATGTTGAAATATAAAAATATAGCATGAACACTGAATTAGAACCCTTAAAATAATTTGTTAAATTTCTGAAATGTTATAATCATTCTGTAGATGAGTAGTTCAGTGTTTAACGAGTTCATAGAGTCGAAAACCAACTAATTCCGACTTAAAATGAAGAATTTATGAAGATTTTAAGTATGTGCATCAAAAAATTACGAAATCTAAAAGTCCGGGCAAAGCTAGGCACGGGCGCACTGCACATGGGCTCGGGCGCGCGGCTGGGAGCTACTAATTGGTGCGGCTGCGCCAATGGTGCTGTCCGCGGGACTGTTTTGACATCCTTTAGTAAAAAGAACATAACATTTTCATACAAACTCCGATTGAGGCAATTCAAGATGATCCGTAACGAGGAAAGGTAGACCTACAACTTTCATTTCAAAAGTTTTTAAATTTGACGTCGTTAGCGGGGTCGAAAATGGACATCTTTAGGACTGATGTATATTCGGAGGCAATCGGAGAGTAACGGACATGCACGTATGCAAGTGAAGTGCTTCCAACGATAAAAGATATTATTATAAGTTATAAAATATGAATATTATGAAATATAATGATGTTTGACATTAATCAATGATGCAATGACAACTATATCGACTTAACCAAACGTTATGTGCTGATTAAAAGAAAAGTATAAAAAAATATGAAACTGAAGATTAACTTAATTAATGTTAACAAACATTATACATCTAATGTGATGTAAAGACGAGATTTAAGAATTAATTAAATGTTAAGTGTATTAAAGTAGAACGTAATGAGAAGTAAAAGCAGGTTTAACGTAAATAAATCGAATGAACAATGAGGAGCCCTAAAATGACTTAACCACATAAATTGAACATTGTGTATAAAACCTAAAGAAGATGATAGTAGATCGTAAAGTAGAGTTACTTAAACGATTACTAAGCAATGATATGTGACTAATAAATGATGTGTGTGATTATATATTGTGTAGGATACATGAGGTGCAAATAGCTATAAGCTATTAATCGATTCTTGTAATCTACAAACAAGGCAAGTCTTTGAGTTCTTATTTGCTTTATGAATTTGGTAACTGATTATTGTAATTCGGACTGTTGAATGTATGTGAAATTATAAATGATGTTTTATACTATGAAAGTTAATTTATGACTAAACTGATTGGGTTATGGAACTCAATCTTTATTTGAGATGTGAAGTATAACATGTATGATATGCTTAGATAAATAATTATGATATATGATCTTAGAATGATATTGTGTGCTATGTAATGCATGAAAACTGTTAGATTTGCTGAGCTGTCAAGCTCATTCTTACAAAATAACCATTTTTTCATGTCAAGGATTCAAGGTAATGATACATTCTAATTGAATGTTAGAGATCAATAGCGATTCAAAAAAATTATTTATTCTAGATGAGTAATGTATTTGATGATTTGGATGTATCATAATGGTTGAGTTGTAAAGTTGAGTTGTCCGATGTATAATGGATATTGATTTGTAATCTAAGATTTTGTTTATACCTCTGTGAAGCGTGTCATAAAAGTAGATTTGATTCAAAAATATGTAAATGATAAAGGTTGAGATTCAAGGTAATGAAGAAATAAAAATATAACAGTTTTAATTATTCCGCATTTATTAAGTTTAATACCGATTAATGTTGTAAAGTTAGAAGTTCGATGTATTGTTAACTACCGATGTCGAGATATATATTGTATGAATTTTGGGGTCGTTATAGTTGGTATCAGAGCTGATAGGTTATACACCTTAGTAAGAGTACCTTAGGCTATGACCTTAGGTTATAAGAAGTTAAGTTTAAGTAGTGGTACAATCGTACTATTTCATGGTTGATGTATAGTATCTTGGCTAAATAATTTCTTCAAGTCCTAGAAATATTATAAGAAGAAAATGAGAATGACGAGGAGTAAACTTGAATAAAATATTGAGCATTACAAATGAAATTAAAAATTCTTAAATGAATAATTGATAAATAAACAAGAAGATTCAAAGAAGAATCTTGAAGAGATATAAAGATAAGAATCAGGAGTTACCTAACTCCAATAATCAAATGACGAATAATGATGAATAGACAATTTATAAGATTAAAAGCATAAATGAAATCATAATATGACATGATGAATGGGAAAGATAAGAAGTTTAGAAAACAAAATGATCATGAGATAAGAAAAGAATCATAAATGAGATGATTATAGAATAAGATCACGACGTGATTTTTTAAAGTTTAAAAAGACAGATGGTCTGTAATGATTGAATAGTTATAGTTTGATGCTATAAAGAGAATGTACTATGATATAGTACGAGATAAACTCACAAGGAGTTATAGATGAAGAGATACACAAATCTGTATTGAGCAAAGAGCAAGAGAAGAGTAAGATAGAATTAAGTGGGATTTCAACTAAAGACTCATGTGGTAGCTGAGTTGTACAAACCTTTGTATGGGCAGGGGTTTTGTGCTTACACTTGGTTTATAATTTTGATAATCGTTGGAATGCTGGTGTCGCGCTATCGATATATATATGGCATGATGGTGATTCTTTTCTCATATTTATATTTGATAATTAGAAACAATATAGATTTAGTAATATGATATTAAGATTAGGTGTGAGTTCTTAAAACTCATGCTTGTGATAAGTTTGTGACTCATAATCGTATGTATGTTCTTGAACCCCTAAGCGTATGGACAATCCCTGATAGGTTCTTAGACTACGTATTGCTAGGACAAGTTCTTAAACTCATATTATTGTGGCAAGTTCCTCAACTTCCAAAGTGTGGTAAGTTTGATGAACTATATTGGGTATAGAAAGGTTGTGGAATAGAAAGCATTGATGGTGTTGAAGATTGATAGAATGATTAAGTAATGAAGTAGTGGAGTAAAGATTTAAATTGATGGAGAAAATTTGTTATTCTAAATCTTCTAGCTATGTTAGATTTTTAAAATTTATTGACTTCGTACTGATGTTTGCACTTCTGAGTCTTTTGAGAAAAAAAATATTGGATCAAATGATTGAACCAATTGATCTTTAAAACAGTGCTATTATTCACATGTCTATGCAAACTTCTTCAGCTAGACAAAAATTATTTGAATTTTTTAAAAATGTATTTTATATATTTCTATGCATCATTTGATATGGTGTATAAAATAATAATAAAGGAAGCCATCAATGCAGTTGAACCTAGTGTTGGATGTGATCGTAGGATCGTCAACCAACTATGGTATGATGTAGTATGACGACGTCATATAATGACGAAATCCTCAATGCACCATTACGACGGTACGGTATCATAATATTATAAAAATATTTATTTATTTTTAGTTTCCTAAAACTATATTAAATATATATATATATATATATATATATATATATATATTGAGTTGGTTAAATATATATATATATATATATATATATATATATATCGATTAATGTACGAATTGTTGCTAAAAGTCTATGCTGTAAGATCCCAAAACCCTAATAAGAACCGGGTATGTAAATTCTGTGTTTATTAAATAAAATCTCTCTGTTCTGAATGCGTATTGTGTTATTATATACTCTACTGAAGAAATTAGGTCAAATAAAATTTTGTCCGAAAATTGACGTGCTTGACAACTCGTGCTTAATTTTTTTTTCCCGTATTCGGACTTTTCAGTATATTTAATTTTTCAAGCTGCTTTGTCGTGATTACACTGACAAAACGCTTTGTCGTGCTTATTGGAATTTGTGCAAACCCCAGATTATGAAACCATAATATCAAATTAGGAAATCCTAAACCTAATCTTGGAAACCCTAACCCTAATTTATAAACTTTAATCCTAATTACTCAGTATAAACCCTAATTAGGTTATCCTTAACCCTAATTACATACTAAACTTCAATTAGGATGTTAATTACATAATTATAATATCCTAGTCATGAAAAACAATACCCTTATAGCAATTAGGGTTAATTAAAGTGAGATTAAGCTACTAATCAAAGTGAACTAGCTCACAAGTTGGTGCCACCACTTAAGACCAGATTCAATGTACCAAATATCATATAAGAAGCCTCCCTAGCAGCACAAGTCCCTAAGATCATATCTTTATAGAGGCAAGGAGGTGAAAATGAACCAAAAAGCCCTAAATGCAAACTTTATAAGTAGCAGCCCCATTTCAGACCAAAACCTATGAATTTCTACACCCAATATACTTATATTACATGCCATAAGAAGCCCAAGAAACAACAAGATCAGAATCAGTAGCCAGAAATCAAAATCAAGCAAGAAAAGGTGCAAACCGTAATTTTAACTTAGATCTTTGATGCTATGTTTAATTTGTTATTTAGATGTTTAGATATATGTAATAACATGTTAGTTAGTGTTCTGGGTTAATAGAACATGTTTTAATAATGTCTAGATACATCAAAATGAGGTTTTAAGCAAATCTGGAAAAAATTTGAAAACAAGCCCGACAGCCTAATGTTAGAGCCTGTAGATCCTCACATGTTAATGATTTGTTGTGTTAGTTGTATTGTAGTTGTAGTATGACATGACATTAGTAAACTAGAAGTGAAATCATGTTAATTAGATCAATAGGTTGAAAGTTATAATCGATCGAAAGTGCCTACTCGATCACGCGATTCTGATTTCTAGGTTACCCAGAAATCTCAAGAACCATACGAGCAAGGTACTTTGACCAGCATGAATCTTTCAACTGAGATGTTGTGAATGTTATATTTGGTATCTATGTTGTAGTCTAACATGTATAGTACACCACTGAAGCACTTTAATACATAAAGAATGTATAGGATTACCAGAATTAATGGTCAAAAGTCGTTGACCGAGCATGCCTGTGTTTTCTAGGTTACCCAGAAAACTGAAGAACAGCCTTCGGCTGTACTTTGACCAACATAGATCTAGACTTGGAATCATACTCTGTCCAAATCAGTGTAATATATATGTACCTTGATATATGAACTACATATTACAACTATCAAAACACAAACCTATCACACGAATTGAAAGATCTAGAAGCCACAAAATCGTTGACCGACATTGACTTGGTTTCTGGGTTACCCAGAAACTCAAGAACAGCCCTGACAGCTACTTTGAACGTTAATAATTTCTTGTTATGTTATGAATAGAATCCAGAAGTGATATCATGTTGCAGTATTACATAAACACTACACCATTTATGTACTTAGAAACTTAGAAACAGATTAAACCAACAAGATCAAGAGTAGTCAAACTGACCACTCGGCATTGACCGAACCTGTTCTTCAGAGGTGAAGAACACCTATAGCGACACTTTCCGTCGCTAAAGGCCTATAGCGACGGACAGAATTAAAATTAATTTCTATAAATTAAATAAATTAAAATAAATAAAATAATTATAAATTCAATTTTAAAAATTACTTTAAATTACAAAAAATTAACTTTTAATATTTTGACATAAATTCCATAAATATTTTATTTATTTATAATTAAACTATTTAATAATTTAATTAAATAAATCATTTATAAATAATAATAAATTATTTAAAAATTATATTAATATTTTGAAAATTATATTAAATGATTATTAATTATTTAAAAATAAAACTAAGGTTTTAAAAATTATTCTAATTAAATATTAATTATCTAAAAATAAAATAAATGATTTAAAAAGATAATTAAATGTTTAAAAATTATTATAAGCTTCTACAAATTATTATTAATGATAACTAAATTATCAGAAATAATAATAAGACTTATAAATAAAGTTTAACTATAAAATTGACATAATAAATAAATAATAATGTTTTAGGACACCTGAAATCATGTCAAACTTAGACCGAACTTAAATAGTTTAAGTAGTTAGGGTTTGTTATTGATATTAACGAGTTATATAAATATGTTTTAAAATATTTAGGTGTTTTCAATACTTTGAGTAGTGTTATATAATTGTTCTTCGCTCAGGCAAGTATTCTAAAACCTATCGATTTACTTTACGCAAGTACTTGAACCCTATTTGAATTCTTTTCGATATAGTATACCGAACCAAGTTGTTACAAGTTATTGTGAAGTTATTGCTATTGTTTTCAGCATGACTGAAGAAATGAATTACTTATTTCAGCCAATGTCGCATTATTGTTTATCAAGCATAAACTGTTAGTCAAACCAAATTATTTTAGTAAGACATCTTATACTGAGATGAAATTACCCTTAAATGGGACTTTTATTGTGTTAATAAAACACTTAAGTGCACGTGGGCACGATTAGGATGATATGCATACTCCTAGGATATTGAATGGGCTGATCCCTTATATCATATCCGAATGAAATATATATATTTCTAAGTCCTTGTGACTGACAGAAATGGTTGATATGACTCCGATTTGATTATCAACCCTCAGTTAAAAATATTTGTTGAACTGTCATTTATTCGAATCAAAAGCTATTTGTTTACAATTATACACTTGCTGAACGTATCAAAGCTCATTCTTGCAAATCATTTCCTTTGCAATGTTAGATGGTAACCCTTAGAACGTCTGGGACAAATAATGGGAAGATGCCTTGTTTTAATTAGTTTAAGTTATCGTCTTGATATTGTAAAGTCTTTTAAAGACCTTTTTGTAACTCAATACTCAATGATGAGAACCATGTAATTAAACTTATTATATATATACTATCATCTTTTGTTTCTGCAACCGTGTACCTTTACATTCTTAGTACTGTTAGTAGTATAGTTGAACTATTACAGTATCCCTAAGAAACTATCTACTCGAGTGAGGATATTGGCAATATGAACTGATTATGTTATTGCCGATATTCTAGATTTTGGCTATATAGGTTCTAGGGATAATAGATATTCATTTGATGCAGTCTATACACATTCCGAGTGAGGGTATTGGCAATATGGACTGATCATGTTATTGTCGATATTCTGAATTTCGAATGTATAGGTAATATGAATAATAGAAACTCATAAGATACAGTCCATACACATCTAAGTGAGGGTATCCAAACACAGCTATAGTCCTAATAAAGGATCAGCATCTGTTATTGGACACTGTGAACCTTGGATGAATAGGAATTATATCTTATCGAGTAAATATTGATAATTCAGTTTGATGTGCTCACCGAATCGGATATTGAGGGTGTATAGATTTGGGGGCGTCATATTAATTAAATAATTGCGTGAGCACCGAATCGAATACTGCGGGTGTATAGATTTGGGGGCGTCGCAGGTTGGTATCAAAGCCGTAGGCTATAGCTCTAAGTTAGAGGTATCTTAAGATATAGTCTTTGAGTCCGTAAAAATATTAAACACACAAAAAATAACATTAAAAGCTTTTTGTTTTGTGTTTTCTTAAAAAATAAGTAATGAAAGTAATTTCTTTTGTAGGATGGCCAACTCAGATACTGAGGATATGCCATAAGTTATAAACCCACCTCAGATAGTGTCAGAACAAGATAGTGATCCAGAGGGGAGAGCTAGTGCATGACCAAGAATTGTTAGATGCTAAAGAGGATCAAGATCCTGTGGCTGGACAATTAATGAGAATAGAAGCGCACAATGAGGCAATTACAGCAATAGAACTACAATCTAAAATTTACATTACTAATGCTGAGTTTCGGGCACATGTGGCTGAGAATTTACTAGAGCATGAGAGAGGTAATACCACCCGACTGAGGACATTACTGCATAATGCTCAGAGGGGAAGGCAGGAGGCACTGATAAGGGTGACTAGGGATGTTAGAGGAACTCGGAATGCATTTGATGGTTTGCAACGTCGAGTAATCAAATATCCGGTAGAGGATAACAAGGCTGCCTACATGATAGATCGATCAGTGGTATGCCACATGATCCAAGATTCCTTTGATGAAACCATAGATTTCTAAGTATAGAATAGGAATCTAATTGCTCAACTACTGTTAGTAGTATAAATAAAGAGCACTGAATTTTGGATGTGTACTAGTTAGCGGTGATACATATAAACCACTAGTCGGATATGTAATTTCATGTTTGTGATATAAATAAAAGTTTTATTTAAAATATCAAATTCTTATGCGAATTAATTGTACTTGTATTTATACTTGTTTTAATCTTTTGATTATAGATAACATGCCACCAAGAAGAAGACCCCAGAGGGAAGTAGATAATGAGGATAACCTTACACAAAAATTGGTAGACTTATTGTTAAGAATGGTTCAAGGTAGACAGACTAATCAAAATACCTTGTTTAAAGACTTCAAACAAGTAGGTCCACTTGAGTTCAAGGGTACAACAGAGCCCGTAAAGGCTTAAACCTAGATCACAGAAATAGGGAAATTTTTCTTAGTGACTAATGTTAGTGAAAACCAGAAAACTATCTATGCCACCTTTTTCTGAAAGGGGAGGCAAATTATTGGTGGGAAACTACCAAGGTTCGTGCAGGAACTGATATAGCTTCGTGGGAATGGTTTAAGGAACTATTCTTTGAAAACTATTTTCCCCGATCATTAAAAGATCGTATGGAAGTACGATTCTTGGAACTAAAACAAGGGGAACTTACTGTATCCCAATATACAGCAAAGTTTAATGAGTTAGCAAGATTTGCTTCGCATCAAGTTGATATGGAAGCAAGAAAGACTCGAAGATACGAAGAGGGTTTAAAACCCCAGATTCGTAGCAAAATAACAGTGTTCCAAGAAAAAACTTTTCCTGAAATTTTAGAGAAAGCTATTATAGCTGAAAATGAAAATGAAAACCTAATTAAATTTCACAAAGATAAAAAGAGTCTAAGTGAGGGGGGAAATACAAGGGAGAATCCAGTTCAGATAAGTTTAATAATAATAACAAGAGGAAATGGGATAATACTTTTTCAAACAACTCTGGGAAGAAAGTCAGTAAAGTTAACAACAACTATAACAACAGGAACAGTAATGCTAGAATTGACCCTTGTACCACATGTGGAAAAATGCATAAGGGAGAGTGCCGGATGAAGAAAGACAAGTGTTATACCTGTGGTCAGGAAGGACACTATTCTCCTCAGTGTCCTAATCCCAATAAAGTTAGATGTTTCAACTGTGGTTCTTTGGAACATAGAGTCATGAATTGTCCTAAACCAAAAGACCAGAGTGGAGGGGTAAACCGGACACCAAACAATAATAAATCAACAGTAGCTGCAGCTAGAGAGCAGAGTCGACCGACTGCCAGAACGTTTAATATGTCGGTGAGGGATGCTTATGCTTCACAAGACGTGGTGACAGGTATCATCCCTATCAACACTTTAAACGCATATGTATTATTTGACTTTGGAGGTACTTGTTTATTTGTATTTAAAAGATTCTCTAAAAATTTGAATATACCATGTGAAAACTTAGATGTACCATTTTGCGTAGAGATTGCAAAAAATGAGAAAATTCCTATTAAAACTATTTATAGAAATTGTAGTATGGATATAAAAGGACATAAGTTTCTTGTGAACCTTATTCTCATACAGCTAGGGGAGTTTGATGTAATCCTAGGAATGGATTGGTTGGTGAATCATAACGCCATGATAGACTGTCATCATAAGCGAATAAACCTATTGACATCATCAAAGTCCAAGGTAGTGTTCAACGGAGATTGTTCACCTAAGCAATCTCAATGTCTGACCATAACTCAGGCAAAAAGATTACTTAGAAAAGGTTGTACATGATATTTGGCCTATATAATAGATACTCAAAAGAAAGAAGTACAACTTGAACAAATACATGTAGTTAGGGAGTTTTTCGATGTATTTTCAGATGACTTACCAGGTCTTCCACCCGACAGGGAGATCGAGTTTGTTATTGATCTTGCACTGGGTACGGCGCCAGTTTCTAAAACACCATATAGAATGGCACCGGTAGAACTGAATGAGTTTCTAGTACAATTACAAGAACTCTTAGATAAAAAGTACATACAACCTAGTGTATCACCTTGGGGAGCACCAGTGTTGTTTGTAAAGAAGAAGGATGGAAGCATGAGGTTATGTATTGACTATCGAGAGTTAAATAAATTAACCATAAAGAATAAGTATCCTTTACCTAGAATTGATGATCTGTTTGACCAATTAAAAGGGGATGAACATTTTTCAAAAATTAACCTACGGTCAAGTTATCATCATGTAAAGGTAAGAAAGGAAGATGTGCCGAAGATAGCGTTTAGGACACGCTACGGACATTATGAGTTTCTTGTAATGTCCTTTGGATTAACAAATGCACCGACAACATTTATGGATAAGATGAATCTAGTTTTTAAACCATGCTTAGATAAATTTGTTGTCGTGTTCATCGATGATATTTTAATATATTCAAAAACATGAGAAGAGTATGAAGAACATTTGAGAAGCGTATTGGAGATATTACGCAAGGAACAACTTTATGCAAAGTTTTCAAAGTGCGAATTCTGGTTAGAACGAGTTCAGTTTTTAGGTCACGTAACTGACAAAAATGAAATTTCTATAGATCCAGCAAAGATCAAAACAGTTGTGAATTAGGAACAACCAACAACTCCAACTGAAGTAAGAAGTTTTCTCAGTTTAGAGGGTTATTATCGGTGTTTTATACAAAATTTTTCAAAAATAGCAACCCCGCTAACCAATTTAACTCGAAAGACAGGTGAAGTACGTCTGGACTGATAAATATGGGGAAAAATTCTAGGAGTTGAAGAAAAGACTAAGCATGACACCAGTGCTATCTTTACCAGATGATGCAGGAGGTCTTGTAGTCTATAGTGACGCATCACACAAAGGATTAGGGTGTGTGTTGATGCAACATGGAAAGGTGATAGCTTATACATCATGGCAACTAAAATATTATGAAAAGAAATATCCTACCCATGACCTCGAATTAGCCGCTGTAGTATTTGCCCTAAAAATTTGAAGGCATTACTTATACGGAGAGAAATGTGAAATATACACAGATCACAAGAGTCTGAAGTATATTTTTTCACAGAAGGAATTGAACACGAGGCAGAGGAGATGGCTAGAACTGATAAAAGATTTTGACTGTGAAATCTTTTATCATCCCGAAAAGGCCAATATAGTTCCAGATGCGTTAAGCAGAAAGAACCAAGAAAAATTAAACGTAATAACTAACAATAAGGTTCTAATAGAGGAATTTAATAAACTTGAGATAGAGGTAAGAGATCCAACTACCTCTACCGAAAAGTTATTCATTCTAGAAGGTGTTTCAACTCTTCTAGATAGAATCAAAGACATTCAGGAGAAGGATGATGAGTGTCAAAAGTGTAAATTTAAAATAACTCACATTAAGAATGCTAAATTCATAATAGATAAGGAAAGGGTATTGAGATATGAGGATAAAATTTGGGTTCCATCAAATCAACTATTAAAAGATGAAATCTTAAAAGAAGCACATAATTCTAAATTTACTGTGCACCCAGGTAGTACGAAAATGTACAAAGACTTAAGTCGACATTTCTGGTAGTCAAATATGAAAAGAGAAATAGCAGAATGGGTAAGCAAATGTCTAACTAGTCAAAGGGTTAAGGCTGAACATCAAAAGCCGAGTGGACTATTACAACCCTTACCAATACCTGGGTGGAAGTGGGAACACATAACCATGGATTTCGTGGTAGGTCTTCCTTCTACACAAAAGGGACACAATGCTATTTGGGTAATAGTTGACAGACTTACTAAATCAGCTCATTTTCTACCTATCAAGGTTACTGATAACCTAGATAAATTAGCTAAAATATACATAGATGAAATTATTTCCAGGCATGGGGTTCCTGTTTCTATAGTGTCGGATAGAGATCCAAGATTTACTTCAAATTTTTGGGGAAGTCTTCAAAAACACTTAGGGACCCAGTTAAGATTAAGTACCGCATATCACCCACAAACAGATGGCCAGAGTGAAAGAACCATTCAAACCTTAGAAGATATGTTAAGAACATGTGTCATGGACTTTAAAGGAAGTTGGGAAGATCAGTTACCTTTAGTGGAATTTGCCTACGACAACAGTTAACATGCTAGCATAGGTATGCCACCCTATGAAGCCTTATATGGTAGGAAGAGTAAAACACCTTTGTGTTGGGATGAGGTCGGGGAAAGACAAATGCTAGGACCCGAGATAATCCAACAAACTACAGAAATCATTCAAATTATACGCGGGAGATTAAAAGCATCTCAAGATCGACAGAAGAAGTATGCGGATCCACACCGACAACAACGGAACTTTAGCGTAGGAAGCCACGTATTTTTAAAAGTGTCCCCATAGAAAGAAAAAATACGTTTTGGCAAGAAAGGAAAATTGAGTGCAAGATTCATCGGACCTTTTGAAATTTTGAGAAGGATAGGTGAGGTAGATTATGAAATAGCTCTACCTCCTGAATTAAACCATATCCATAACGTGTTTTATGTGTCTGTATTACGGCCGTATAAACTTGATTATAAACATGTTATCAACTACGAGCCTATTCTAATCGATAAGGATTTATCTTATACAGAAGAAGCTGTTCAGATCATCGACCGGAAAGAGCAAGTCTTAAGGAATAAAGTCATAGCATCGGTTAAGGTAATCTGGAGAAATCAGAACGTTGAAGACGCTACATGGGAGCTTGAAAGTAAAATGCGAGAGAACTATCCCCAATTATTTGCTTAACCTGTGCTAACAAATTTTGAGGACGAAATTCTTATTAGTGGGGGTGAATGTAAGATCCCAAAACCGTAATAACAACCGGTTATGTAAATTTTGTGTTTATTAAATAAAATCTCTCCGTTTTGAATGCGTATTGTGTTATTATATACTCTACTAAAGAAATTAGGTCAAATAAAATTTTGTCCGAAAATTAACGTGCTTGACACATCATGCTTAATTTTTTTTCGTATTTGGACTTTTCGGTATATTTGATTTTTCAAGCTGCTTTGTCGTGCTTACACTAACAAAACGCTTTGTTGCGCTTATTGGAATTTGTGCAAACCCCAGATTAGGAATCCCTAATGTCAAATTAAGAAACCCTAAACCTAATCTTTAAAACCCTAACCCTAATTTACAAACCCTACCCCTATTTACTTAGTATAACCCCTAATTAGGTTATACTTAACCCTAATTATATTAACTAAACTTAATTAGGTGTTAATTACATAATTATAACATCTTAATCATGAAAAACAAAACCCTAATCGTAATTAGGGTTAATTAAAGTGAGATTAAGCTACTAATCAAAGTGAACTAGCTCACAAGTAGGTGCCACCACTAAAGACCAGATTCAATGCACCAAATATCAAATAAAAAGCCTCCCTAGCAGCACAAGTACCTAAGATCAGATCTTTATAGAGGTAAGAAGGTGAAAATGGACCAAAAAGCCCTAAATGCAAACTCTATAAGTAGCAGCCCCATTTCAGACCAAAACCTATGAATTTCTACACCCAATACACTTATATTACATGCCAAAAGAAGCCCAAGCAACAACAAGATCAGAATCAGTAGCCAGAAATCAAAATCAAGCAAGAAAAGGTGTAAACCCTAATTTTAACATAGATCTTTGATGCTATGTTTAATTTGATGTTTAGATGTTTAGATATATGTAATAACATGTTAGCTAGTGTTATGGGTTAATAGAACATGTTTTTATAAAGTCTAGATATATCAAAATGAGGTGCTAAGCAAATTTGGAAAAAATTTGAAAACAGGCCCGACGGCCTAATGTCAGAGCCTGTAGATCCTCACATGTTAATGATTTGATGTGTTAGTTGTATTGTAGTTGTAGTATGACATGACCTTAGTAAACTAGAAGTGAAATCATGTTAATTAGATCAACAGGTTGAAAGTTATAATCGATCGAAAGTGCCTACTCGATTACGCGATTTTGATTTCTGGGTTACCCAGAAATCTCAAGAACTGTACGAACAAGGTACTTTGACCGGCCTGAATCTTTTAACTGAGATGTTGTGAATGTTATATTTGGTATCTATGTTGTAGTCTAACATGTATAATACACCACTTAAGCACTTTAATACATAAAGAATGTATAGGATTGTGACGCCCCCAAAATAGGTTCAATACTCAACCCATTTTGAGTCGCTAAATACACTCAACAAAATTCAAATACAATCTTTCATATCACACGGTCGTGCAAAGTACGACCACACAACTGTGAGTGTCAATACAGACATGTAGAAAATATTAACATTCAAACTAAGTCCTCATTATATTTATTATCACACTATTTTAAATAAAAAAATAGTGAGAACTTCTACAGCTCTAACTCGGACCATCACTCCATTTTCCGACTAGTACCCACGATATTCTCATTTCCTGAAGAGAACAATTGAAGAAAAGGGTGAGCTCAACTAGCCTAGTAAAGAATATTATGACTAAGATAATGAAAAATAAATTATCGTTAGCCTTCAATAAATCAGATAAAATAATATGGACAACAAGTTTTAGATCAATATTCGCAGCGGAAATAACAATTAATTAGAAGAGTTAAGTAGAGAATGATGTCTACTATCTTCTTTGATTTAAAAGTCCATCATCAATATTTTATCCCTGTAACATCAATCAATATACATCTCGAATCAAATATCCATCTTTGCACTACGGGCCAAAGATATTCATTTGTATCATCAGTTGGTCATGTTCATCTCAACCCTGTCCATCTTTGCACTACGGGCCAAAGATATTCATCAGGTAATCATTCATCTTTGCACTACAGGCCAAAGATATTCATCATGTAATTATTCATCTTTGCACTACAGGCCAAAGATATTCAATTATATCACCATTTAGAACTGAGGATGATGAAAAATAATAAGAATAACGGATCCAGTGAGATAAAGGACAAATATTAGAGAATTTATCCAGAGTTCAAGAATGAAGATCAAAACCTAGATCCAATCAAAGATGATTTGGAAGAAAAAAAAATTTATCGTAAATAGTACCCCGTGAATAGTAACTCATGAATAGTAACTCGACATGAAAAGATAAAAATTTCACAAGAAAGTTCAGATCAATATCCCTGTGAAATAATATTAGATGAAGCGCAAAACTCAAGTAATATCTAATCATTTTAGGAATTATAGAAGCAATACTTACCGTAGTAAGTTTAGAGTTAGGAATCTGAAATGAAACAATATATGAAACTGCAATTGAATTTTCACCCGTCTGGGGGTAAGCCGCTCAAACAGATTATTTTCACAATTTAATAACAGCTGAATACGAAGGGTTATTCACCAGGCATGTGGTAGTCCGCGTAGACAGGTTATTCCCACATAATAATAAAGAATAGAATAACAACAGGATTTCACCATGCATGCGGTAGTCCGCGTAGACAGGTTATTCCAACAGAATAGTAAAGAATGGAATAACAACCCTTACGAGTATTGAAAGAAAATAACTCTTTTCATGAATACGAACGAAATAATACCCCTTACCTTAAAATTTGGAGACTATACTAGCGTAATAGCAGAATACTCTTCTTCTTTCTCTCTTATTCTCTCTATAATTTTAGTGAATTGGTGAGAAATAATGAAGAAACGAGGTTCAATTTATAGGCTCGGCAGAGTAAGGGTAAAATAGTCTTTTTACAACAATTTATGACATCATTGCTTACATCATCGATCTATGACATCATTGCTTACCTCATCGCTTTGATGACATCATTGCTTACCTCATCGCTCCGATGACATCATTGTTTGCATCATAAGAGTTCAAATTCAATTTGCACTCTTCCACCTCGTTTAACTTTTATACCATGAATTTACTATAATAATGTTACCATTCAAATTATAAAAATCATACTATTATATAATCACATCATACCACTATAATGTAATATTATAATAATATATTTGAATGAATTATTTTATCGGACAAGATAAAATACCAACTTTCAACAAATGTCACATGTTAAAAATTTCTCCGTTTAAATTCACATTGAATAAATATTTCTTTATCATATATATCAAAAATTAATTATTCACAAATAATATTACAGAACTACAATATTGACAACCAGGTCGTTCCCAAGAAAGAGGGGGCCTTCCGATAAGGATTTCTCCTTACTGGCGCGCAATTAATCAACCCCTTTCCTAGACAGAACTTCCTTAGACATTGCCAATAATGCTATCTAATAATATTATTCAAATAATATAAATTATTGATTTGATAATTTGAAATAATATGCAATGACAATTATTGAATCAATAATATAAAATAGCAAAGTAGCACTTATGGATATAAAATATCAACGTAGCAAATATTAAACCAATAAAATATTATGCAATTATTGAATCAATAATATAAAATATTGAATAGTAATTATTGTAACAATAATTGAGTAAGTGCCTTCCTACGTAAGAATCAATAATTCAAAATACTATGCAATACCGTGTGCTACCGTGCAACACCGCGTATTACTGTATTTTAACCACCGGGTATTTCAACAGTACTAACGGTAATAGTTTTGTCGTTATTTTTATAAAAAGGCTACTTCTGTCGCTTTCTATATCTGACATTCATTCTGTTGTGGGGTCCACCAATGACTGCGCCGTCGTACGAATATTCTCCGACAAAAAGAATATTCCTTGACCAAACGAATATTTCCCGACACAACGAAAATTTTATTACCACTTGCTTACTTTGTAAACTTTTCCCATTTCACCCATAACTTATCACATTTATCAAATCAACACCTTACTATTTCAAAATAATATATAAAGAAAATTAAATCTTATTCATAAAATTTGGGGTCTTACAATCTCCCCTCCTTATGAAATTTCATCCTCGAAATTGACGTACGTACCTGGTATGTCGAAAAGGTGAGGATACCTCGTTTTCATTTTCGATTCTAACTCCCAGGTCATTTCCTCGATATCATGGTTCCTCCACAAAACTTTAACTTGAGGTATAACCTTTGAGTGTAGGACATGTTCCTTCCTATCCAAGATCTTAACAGGTACCTCCTCGTATGTTAAATCTTCGGCTCTCTTGTCTGGTTCTAACTCAATAATGTGGTTTGGATCTTTCACATATTTACGAAGCACAGATATGTGAAAAATGTTATGAACATAAGACATGCTTGGAGGTAAGGTGAGTCTATAGGCCACATTTCCTACTCGGTCAAGGATTTTAAATGGACCAATGAATCGTAGGTTGAGCTTTCCTCTCTTTTCGAATCTCGTAACTCCTTTCCATAGAGCCAACACGTAATAACACATGATCTCCTACATTAAACTCCACGTCTCTTCGATGAAGATCAGCATAACTCTTTTGTCGATCTTGTGTAGTTTGTATATGTTGCCGGATCATTTGAATCTTTTCTGTAGTCATACGTACTAACTCCGGTCCCAACAATGTTGCTTCACCCACCTCGTCCCAGCATACTAGAGAATGACATTTTCGTCCATACAACGCCTCAAAGGGAGCCATGCCTATACTTGCCTGATAACTATTCTTGTAGGAGAATTCCACCAATGGTAGGTACTTATCCCAACTCCCTTTGAAGTCTAGAACACAGAGTCTCAATAGATCTTTAAGAGTTTGGATAGCCCTTTCCGATTTCCCGTCCGTTTGTGGATGATATGCCGAACTGAATCGTAAATCCATGCCCATAGCTTTCTGCAAGCTGACCCAAAATCGTGAAGTGAATCTTGGGTCATGATCCGAAACTATGGATACTGGCATGCCATGCAATCTCACAATCTCATTCACGTAGATACGAGCAAGACGTTCAAGGGAATAAGTCTCTCGTATCGGCAAGAAATGAGCAGACTTGGTTAATCTATCAACAATAACTCAAATTGCATTTATGCCTTGAGAAACCTTGGGAAGACCTGTAACAAAATCCATGGTAATGTGTTCCCACTTCCACTTTGGAATCTCAAGTGGTTGCAATGGACCCTTTGGCATTTGATGCTCCGCCTTGACACGTTGACACGTTAAACACCTCGAAGTGAACTCCGCGATCTCTCTCTTTATATTGCTCCACCAAAATGTATGTCGAAGATCACGATACATTTTGGTACTTCCAGGATGGATTGCAAACGGTGTGTTGTGTGCCTCCATCATGATTCTATACTTTAAAATAGAATTGTCAGGAACACAAAGTCTGGAGTTGACTCAAAGTATTCCTTCTGCATCAATCCTTGCTTCTGGAATAGCACCTTCTTGCACCTTCTTCCTCATATTCATCAGCTCCGAGTCTGTAGCTTGAGCAGCTTTAACTTTATCAATCAAAGCTGGTTCTACGCTTATACTTGATATCATCGCATGGGTCCTCGGAGTCTTGAACTCTATCTCCATCTTTTGTAAATCACACAAAATAGGCCTTGAAAGCATCGCATTCGTTCCCGCATATGATCTTCTACTCAACGCGTCAGCTACCACATTCGCTTTTCCAGGATGGTATTGGATGGTATGATCGTAATCTTTCAACAGCTCAAGCCAGCGTAGTTGTCGCATGTTGAGTTCCTTCTGGGTGAAGAAATACTTGAGGCTCTTATGATCCGTATAGATCTCCACTTTCTCCCCATACAGGTAGTGTCTTCAGATCTTCAAACCAAAAACGACTGCTGCCAACTCTAGATCATGAGTAGGATAATTTCTCTCATATTCCTTGAGTTATCGCGAGGCATAGGCTATGACTTTCCCATGTTTCATGAGAACACATCCTAACCCCTTGCCCGAAGCATTGTTGTAAATGACAAATCCATCCGAACCAGATGGTATCGTCAGAACAGGTGCTGAAATGAGTCTCCTCTTGAGCTCTTGAAAGCTCTTCTCGCATTCCTCGTTCTATACGAACTTTGTATCTTTCTGAGTCAGCTAAGTTAATGGAGTAGCGATTTGAGAAAATCCTTCCACGAATCTCTGATATTAACCAACTAAGCCCAGAAAGCTACGTACTTCGGTCACCGACTTCGATTGTTCCCAACTTTGTATTGCTTCAATCTTCGCCGGGTCCACAGATACTCCACGTTTTGATACTACATGCCCAAGGAATGCTACCTCCTTAAGCCAGAACTCGCATTTCTTCAGCTTGGCATATAGCTTGTTTTCACGAAGCCTTTGAAGTACCAGCTTCAAGTGGTGCTCATGATCTTCACGGCTTTTGGAATAGATGAGGATGTCATCAATAAAGATAACCATGAACTGATCCAAATATTCCTTGAATACACGGTTCATTATATCCATGAAGGCAGCAGGAGCATTAGTCAATCCAAAAGACATGACTAAGAATTCATAATGCCCGTATCGAGTTCTGAAAGCAGTCTTCGGAATATCCTCAGTTTTAATCTTCAGCTGATGATATCCAGAACGAAGATCGATCTTTGAAAAGAATTGTGCACCTTGCAATTGGTCGAACAGGTCATCAATACGAGGTAACGGATACCTATTCTTGATGGTGACATGGTTCAATTCCCGATAGTCAATACAAAGTCGCATACTCCCATCTTTCTTCTTTACGAATAAAACAGAAGCACCCCAATGAGATGTACTAGGACGTATAAAATCGATGTCTAACAACTCCTGTAGTTGGACCTTTAACTCCTGAAGTTCTATAGGAGCCATTCGATATTGGGTTTTACAAATGGGTTTTGTACCGGGTTCAAGGTCAATAAATAATTCAACTTCACATTTCGCGGGTAGACCAGGAAGTTCTTCGGGAAATACATCAGGAAACTCATTAACAACAGAAATATCATTCAAACCTAATGTATTCTGGTTTAGATCAGTGACATGGGCTAAGAAAGCTTGACATCCGTTTTTCAATAAACGAATAGCTTTATGACTTGAAATAACATTGATTGATTTTAGTGGTTTGGTTGTTTGAATTCGCACAATAGGTTGGTTAGGAATATGAAAACTAACAACCTTACGAAAATAATCAATTTTGGTATGATAAGTGGTCAACCAGTCAATTCCTAAAATCACATCAAATGCAAGTATTTTCAATGATATAAGATCAACAGGTAGGGTGAGGGTACCAATTTTAATCGAGCAAGATTTATAAACTGTAGATGTAACGAACGTTTCTCCCAACGGAGTTTCAACAGATAAGTCAAAGTCTAATTTCTCAGGTGTCAAGTTCAAACGTTGAGCACAAGCAGGTGAAATAAAAGAATGGGTAGCACCAGTATCTAATAAAGTGTAAACTTCGCAAAAGTTTATTATCAGCTTACCCGTAATAACCTCGTTCGGGTTCCTTGCTTGTTGGGCAATCACGACAAAAGCTCTTCCAGGAATCACTGACTTTGACTTGTCAGGGATAGCCTTTAGAGTCACCATCCCTGCTGGACTTGGTTTTGCTACAGGACACACTCGAGCTATGTGCCCTTCCTTTCCACAGTTATTACACAACTTGGATTGTTGTGTGTAGTTGGGGCTGATGTGTCCCTCTTGCCCGTATTTATAGCATACGACCGGCGGTCGTTCTCCTCCCTTAAAAACAGTTGATATTGGTGCAGCTGTCGATGCTTTCACGTTCTCATTATTGTACCTCCTCTTCTTGAAATCTCCCCCCGACTCACTTCTTCTATTATCATGGCCACGATTACCACCGGAGTGGTTACCGCTTCTGGCATGATACTTTCTTCCTTGCTGGTTGTCATTGTTTCGATGACTACTGCCACCGGTACGACCTTGGTTGTTGTCCCTTGGTTGAATATAATCATTATCTCGTTATAATAACTAGTCCCTGTTCACTACATCCGAATATAGAGAAAATTTATGAGAAATAAGGTATTGACGAATCTCGGGTTTCAAACCTCTCAGAAACATCTGCGTCATACGTTCCTCATTCTCCACCAAATGAGGTGCAAATCGGGATAACTCTGCGAATTTAGCCTCGTACTGGGACACAGTCATGTTGTTTTGTTCCAGTATGATGAACTCTACCTCTTTCATGTGACGAATACTTTCTGGAAAGTACTTATCGTTGAACAGTTTCTGGAACGCCCCCCAAGTCATCTTGAGTGCGGCAGGCTGGGTACGCTTCACAGATTCCCACCAGTAATCTGCTTCTACACAGAACATAAAGGTGGCAAATGGAACCTTCTGTTCCTCCGTGCATCCCAAGACATCAAATATCTTGGTAATTTGCTTAATCCAATTTTCTGCTTTGATTGGATCTGGCTTTCCCTGAAACTCTGGTGGTCCCAACTCTTTAAACTTCTTGGCAGTGACAAGCCGCGGGTTGTTATTTCCACCAGTATTATGAACACGAGTCTCCCTCGTCTGGTTTTGCATGAACTGCAAAAAGTTTCTAAACATCCCGTCATTTATCATATCTTCAGTAGGGTTGTTTACAGGAGGAATATAGCCTTCCTGTTGCACGTTCTCCTCATTGGTGATTAAAGGTGTCTCAACAGTCTCATTCACTCCATTGTTTAAATTTTCAGCTACCATTCTCAAATACTGACACAAAGCAAGGGTTAATCAAACAACTTAACATATCACATATTAACCCTATGTTCCAACCGACCAATTAAATAACAATTAAGCTTAGGTAGGACACACTAGCGAAGGTTTTACTCGTCTCTCCCCTCCTAGTTCTATTCTCAGATCTCCGCCAGAGATCATATCCCTAAGCTCTAATACCAACTATGACGCCCCCAAAATAGGTTCAATACTCAGCCCATTTTGAGTCGCCAAATACACTCAACAAAATTCAAATACAATCTTTCATAACACACAGTCGTGCAAAATACGACCACACAACTGTGAGTGTAAAGACAAACATGTAGAAAATATTAATATTCAAACTAAGTACTCATTACATTTATTATCACACTATTTTAAATAAAAAAATAGTGAGGACTTCTACAGCTCTAACTCGGACCATTACTCCATTCCCCGACTAGTACCCGCGGTATTCTCATTTCCTGAAGAGAACAATCGAAGAAAAGGGTGAGCTCAACTAGCCCAGTAAAGAACATTATGACTAAGATATTGAAAAATAAATTATCGTTAGCCTTCAATAAATCAGATAAAATATTATGGACAACAAGTTTTAGATTAATATTCGCAGCGAAAATAACAATTCATTAGAAGAGTTAAGTAGAGAATGATGTCTACTATCTTCTTTGATTTAAAAGTTCATCATCAATATTTATCCCTGTAACATCAATCAATATACATCTCGAATCAAATATCCATCTTTGCACTACGGGCCAAAGATATTCATTTGTGTCATCAGTTGGTCATGTTCATCTCAACACCTGTCCATCTTTGCACTACGAGCCAAAGATATTCATCAGGTAATTATTCATCTTTGCACTACAGGCCAAATATATTCATCCCGTAATTATTCAACTTTGCGCTACAGGCCAAAGATATTCAGTTATATCACCATTTAGAACTGAGGATGATGAAAAATAATACGAATAACGGATCCAGTGAGATAAAGGACAAATATTAGAGAATTTATCTAGAGTTCAAGAATGAAGATCAAAACCTGGATCTAATAAAAGATGATTTGAAAGAAAAAAAATTTTACCGTGAATAGTAACTCGTGAATAGTAACTCGACATGAAAAGATAAAAATTTCACAAGAAAGTTCAGACCAATATTCCTATGAAATAATATTAGATGAAGCGCAAAACTCAAGTAATATCTGATCATTTCAAGAATTATAGAAGCAATACTTACAGTAGTAAGTTTAGAGTTAGGAATCTGAAATGAAACAATATACGAAACTGCAATTGAATTTTCACCCGTCTGGGGGTAAGCCGCTCAAACAGATTATTTCCACAATTTAATAACAGCTGAATACGAAGGGTTATTCACCAGGCATGCGGTAGTCCGCGTAGACAGGTTATTCCAACAGAATAATAAAGAATAGAATAACAACAGGATTTCACCATGCATGCGGTAGTCCGCGTAGACAGGTTATTCCAACAGAATAATAAAGAATGGAATAACAACCCTTACGAGTATTGAAAGAAAATAACTCTCTTCATGAATACGAAAGAAATAATACCCCTTACCTTAAAATTTGGAGACTATACTAGCGTAATAGCAGAATACTCTTCTTCTTTCTCTCTTATTCTCTCTATACTTTCTCTCTCTATAGTTTTAGTGAATTGGTGAGAAATAATGAAGAAATGAGATTCTGTTTATAGGCTCGGCAGAGTAAGGGTAAAATAGTCTTTTTGCCATAATTTATGACATCATTGCTTACATCATCGATCTATGACATCATTGCTTCCATCATCGCTCCGATGACATCATTGCTTACCTCATCGCTCCGATGACATCATTGTTTGCATCATAAGAGTTCAAATTCAATTTGCACTCTTCCACCTCGTTTAACTTTTATACCATGAATTTACTATAATAATGTTACCATTCAAATTATAAAAATCATACTATTATATAATCACATCATACCACTATAATGTAATATTATAATAATATATTTGAATGAATTATTTTATCGGACAAGATAAAATACCAACTTTCAACAAATGTCACATGTTAAAAATTTCTCCGTTTAAATTCACATTGAATAAATATTTCTTATCATATATATCAAAAATTAATTATTCACAAATAATATTATAGAACTACAATATTGACAACCAGGTCGTTCCCAGGAAAGAGGGGGCCTTCCGATAAGGATTTCTCCTTACTGTCGCGCAATTATTCAACCCTTTTCCTAGACAGAACTTCCTTAGACATTGCCAATAATGCTATCTAATAATATTATTCAGATAATATGAATTATTGATTTGATAATTTGAAATAATGTGCAATGACAATTATTGAATCAATAATATAAAATAGCAAAGTAGCACTTATGTATATAAAATATCAACGTAGCAAATATTAAACCAATAAAATATTATGCAATTATTGAATCAATAATATAAAATATTGAATAGTAATTACTGTAACAATAATTGAGTAAGTGCCTTCCTACGTAAGAATCAATAATTCAAAATATTGTGCAATACGGTGTGCTACCGTGCAACACCGCGTATTACTGTATTTTAACCACATGGTATTTCAACAGTACTAACGGTAACAGTTTTGTCGTTATTTTTATAAAAAGGTTACTTCTATCGCTTTATATATCTGACATTCATTCCGTTGTGGGGTCCACCAATGACTACGCCGTCGTACGAATATTCTCCGACAAAAAAAATATTCCTCGACCAAACAAATATTCTCTGACACAACGAATATTTTATAACTACTTGCTTACTTTGTAAACTTTGCCCATTTCACCCATAACTTATCACATTTATCAAATCAACACCTTACTATTTCAAAATATATATAAAGAAAATTAAATCTTATTCATAAAATTTGAGGTCTTACAAGGATTACCAGAATTAATGGTCAAAAGTCGTTGACCGAGCATGACCGTGTTTTTTGGGTTACCCAGAAAACTGAAGAACATAAAGAACAGCCTTCGGCTATACTTTGACCAACATAGATATAGACCTTGGAATCATACTATGTCCAAATCAGTGTAATATATATGTACCTTGATATATGAACTAGATATTACAATAATCAAAACACAAACCTATCACACGAATTGAAATATCTAGAAGCCACAAAATCGTTGACCGGCATTGACTTGGTTTCTGGGTTACCCAGAAACTCAAGAACATGCTGACAGCTACTTTGAACGTTAATAATTTCTTGTTATGTTATGATTAGAGTCCAGAAGTGATATCATGTTGTAGTATTACATAAACACTATACTTAGAAATCTAGAAACAGATTAAACTAACAAGATCAAGAGTGGTCAAACTGACCACTCGGCGTTGACCAAACCTATTCTTCAGAGGTGAAGAACACCTATAGCGACACTTTCCGTCGCTAAATGCCTATAGCGACGGACATAATTAAAATTAATTTCTATAAATTAAAATAAATAGAAATAATTATTAAATAATTCTAAATTCAGTTTTAAAAATTACTTTAAATTACAAAAAAATTAACTTTTAATATTTTGACATAAATTCCATAAATATTTTATTTATTTATAATTAAATTATTTAATAATTTAATTAAATAAATCATTTATAAATAATAATAAATTATTTAAAAATTATATTAATATTTTGAAAATTATATTAAATGATTATCAATTATTTAAAAATAAAACTAAGGTTTTAAAAATTATTCTAAGTAAATATTAATTATCTAAAAATAAAATAAATGATTTAAAAAGATAATTAAATGTTTAAAAATTATTATAAGCTTCTAAAAATTATTATAAATGATAACTAAATTATCAGAATTAATAATAAGACTTATAAATAAAGTTTAACTATAAAATTGACATAATAAATAAATAATAATGTTTTAGGAAACCGAAATCATGCCAAACTTAGACCGAACTTAAATAGTTTAAGTAGTTAGGGTTTGTTATTGATACTAACGAGTTATATATATATATATATATATATATATATATATGTTTTAACATATTTAGGTGTTTCCAATACTTCGAGTAGCGTTATATAATCATTCTTCGCTCAGGCAAGTAATCTAAACCCTATCAATTTACTTTACGCAAGTACTTAAACCCTATTTGAATTCTTTTCGATATAGTATACCGAACCAAGTTGTTACCAGTTATTGTGAAGTTATTGCTATTATTTTCAGCATGACTTAAGAAATGAAATACTTATTTCAGCTAATGTCGCATTATTGTTTATCAAGCATAAACTATTAGTCAAACCAAATTATTTTGGTAAGACATCTTATAATGAGATGAAATTACCCTTAAATGGGACTTTTATTGTGTTAAGAAAACACTTAAGTGCACGTGGGCACGATTAGGATGATATACATACTCCTAGGATATTGAATGGGCTGATCCCTTATATCATATCCAAATGAAATATATATATATTTCTAAGTCCTTGTGACTGACAGAAATGGTTAAAATGACTCCGATTCGGTTATCAACCCTCAGTTAAAAATACTTGTTGAACTGCCATTTATTTAAATCAAAAGCTATTTGTTTACAACTATACACTTGCTGAGCGTATCATAGCTCATTCTTGCAAATCATTTCCTTTGCAGTGTTAGATGGTAACCCTGGAACGTCTGGGACAAATAATGGGAAGATGCCTTGTTTTAATTAGTTTAAATTATCGTCTTGATATTGTAAAGTCTTTTAAAGACCTTTTTGTAACTCAATACTCAATGATAAAACCATGTAATCAAACTTATTATATATATACTATCATCTTTTGTTTTCGAAACCGTGTACCTTTACATTCTTAGTACTGTTAATAGTATAGTTAAACTATTACAGTATTCCCAAGAAACTATCTACCCGAGTTAGGATATTGCCAATATGGACTGATCATGTTATTGTCGATATTCTGGATTTCGGCTATATAGGTTCTAGGGATAATAGATATTCATATGATGCAATCTATACACATTCCGAGTGAGGGTATTGGCAATATGGACTGATCATATTATTGCCGATATTCTAGATTTCGGTTGTATAGGTAATATGAATAATAGAAACTCATAAGATACAGTCTATACACATCCAAGTGAGGGTATCCAAACACAGCTATAGTCCTAATAAAGGATCACCATCTGTTATGGGATACTGTGAACCTTGGATGAATAGGAATTATATCTTATCGAGTAAATATTGATAATTCAGTTTGATGTGATCAACAAATCAGATATCGCGGGTGTATAGATTTGGGGGCGTCACATTAATTGAATAATTGCGTGAGCACCGAATCGGATACCTCGGGTGTATAGATTTTGGGGCGTCACATATGCTACTTAATTCAGCTAGACAAATATTGAAAGATGTTTATGAAATTCGAGCGTTCTTGGCAAAGTATGCCAAACCAAATTATTTTAGGGGCGGATTCAGATGTTGAACGCTGAGGTGAACAACCCTATAAAGGGGACACGTTATCGGAGACAATGGTTCTAAAAATAACGCATATATTCGTTATGATGTTATAATGTAATACGTTGTGCACGACGTAGGGGTACGATTGGCTGATCACCTAGAGTACTTACAGAGAGTGTTTTCAGTCTGTGTGATTGCTAACCATTCTGTTAAAGATGGTTTACAGTGGTGATACACTATTAAACCTGGATAAGAGTTCAAGGTATTATGACCCTTCAGCATGATTTGGATTTTTTAAAATTCCTGAGTTATTTATATCGCTTCACAATTATTGAGCAATTGTGAAAGAGTTTTATTATTCTGAAGGTGAATGTGGCAAGAAGGATATTCCTTAGAAAGAAGTAGTTGTAAAACGCAACTTATGATGATGAAAGATCTTTAGAGAAAGAATTTTGTTATACAATTCAGTGAATAAAGATTAATGTAAAGTCTATTTTGGTAGATCAAATGAACGAAGATTAGTAAATTAAAATTTCGAGGATGAAATTCTTAGAAGAAAAGGTGAATGTGATAACCTGAATATTTATAAGATGCTAAATCAGGATAATAAATTATTACAATGAGTATGATATGCAATGATCCTTAGAAAAAAGAAATGAATACGTTAAAGAGTTAAATAATATATAATACTCGAAGTGTTCCAGGTTTAAGTGAAGGTGTTGAAATAAAACTTACACTAAGGTAATGTGTTAAGTTATTCAACGATAATTGTGAAAGAGATTTAGTGAAAACTGAGTAAGGGAGGTTTCGTTGATTTCGAGGACGGAATCCTTATAAGGAGGGAAGGATGTGACAACCCGAATTTTTAAGAATTAATAAATGAGAATTCAATAAATAAAATTCTTATTTTAAGATATTTCAAGTACGAGTATATGTATATGTGTTATATTCTGAAATGTGTGATTTGGTATGAAGAGAATTATATTCATGTATTGGGGAAAAGAGGTTAAATATTTAATCAAACTATTAAAAAAATAAATGAAGTTGTTACGAAAAGGAAGAAACTGAGAATTATTAATTAATTTGATTGAGTTGAAAATTATATTATGAGACAATATAATTTGGTTATTATGTCGTGTTTGGCAATGGAGTTGTTATGAATTAAATTTCATAAACAAGGTGTGTGTGTGTGTGTCACTTTATTAAATAGTAAATTAATGTGAATAGATTTGTTTTAATAAAATGAGAGATTAATAGATATATTACACATAAAGGTAATGAGTTAATGTAGTAAGATTGTGAATTTCATCAATAGTTGAAATTAATTTTAGAATTGAATAAAGGTTTTATTTGGTTCTATTTGGAATAATTATGGAATTGAATAAATGTTTGATGGAAATTATTATGGAGATATCCTAATTTAATAATTAAATTAGAAAGGTAATGATTCGTTAAATAAAATTGGGGTTATATTTGTTAAATAATTTGATTAAACATGATTTAATTAAATTAGATGTGACATTTGTAAACTATATAATATGTAAATGATTAAAATAAATATAAAGGAGTTTTATTTGGATAAAACAAATAAGGTCTTATGGTTTTTATAACTACTGAGACCCATATTTGTTATAATGGAACCAATGTTCTATCAGTTACTTTCTTACGTATAATTTTTGCCTAAGTCTAGGAAAGTAGAGAAAAATAGAGTAGAGAAGAGAGAAAATTTAGAGAGAAAAAGAATAAAATTCTCTTTGTATTGAGAAGGACTTTGTGAGAATCAAAAAAGGAAGAAAACAAGAAGATTGTTCAAGTTTTATAACGAATAAAAGGTAATAATTCGGTTATAAGATCTATTTTGGTGCTCTTTAGTTTTTTCATCTAAAGATGGATTTTTAGGGTTGATTTGTTCAAGTATTGGTTATATATGTGTATGGGTTCATGTAATCCATTTTATATCAGTTAAAAGTGGTTTTAGGTGATAAAATTCATGAAAGTATGATTAAATAAGACGAAATTGAGTTTTATTATAATATATGTATTTTAGTCTATTTTGAGACTAAAATTGGCTAAGAATTCATGTGTAGAATTTGAAATTGATAATAGATGTTGTTAGTATGTTGAGAAACGAAAACAATGCAAGTTGAACAAACCAAAACGGATCTAAAATGAAGTCGTAGTGTTCGGTCTCGCTAAATATGTTGAAATATGAAAATATAGCATGAACACTGAATTGGAACCACCCTTAAAATGATTTGTGACAGTTTCTAAAATGTTATAATCATTCTGTAGATGAGTAGTTCAGTGTTTAACGAATTCATAGGAGTCGAAAACCAACTAATTCTGACTTAAAATGATAAAGTTATGAAGATTTTAAGTATGTGCATCAAAAAATTACAAAATCTGAAAGTCTGGGCAAAGCAGGGCACGGGCGCGCTGCTGGGAGGTGCTAACGGGCGCTGCCAGCTCCAATGGTGTTGTCTGCGGGACTGTTTTGACATCCTCTAGTAAAACGAGCATAACATTTTAATACAAACTCCGATTGAGGCAATTCAAGATGATCCGGAACAAGGAAAAGTAGACCTACAACTTTCATTCCAAAAATTTTTAAATTTGACGTCGTTAGCATGATCAAAAATGGACACTTTTGGGACTGATGTTTATTCGAAGGTAATCGGAGGGTGACGGACATGCACGTATGCAAGTGAAGTGCTTCCAACGATAAAAGATATTTTTCTAAGTTATAAAACATGAATATTATGAAATATAATGATGTTTAACATTAATCAATGATGTAATGACAACTATATCGACTTAACCGAACATTAAGTGTCGATTAACAGAGAAGTATAAAGAAATATGGAAGGAAGGTTAACTTAAATAATGTTAACAAACATTATACATCTAATGTTGTGTAAAGACGAGGTTTAAAACTTCATTAAATGTTAAGTGTATTAAAGTGGAACGTAATAAGAAGTAAAAGGAAGTTTAACGTAAATAAATCGAATGAACAATGAGGAGCCCTAACAGTACTTAACCACATAAATTGAACATTGTGTATAAAACCAAAAGAAGATGATAGTAGATCGTAAAGTAGAGTTACTTAAATGATTATACGTGAGGTGCAAATAGCTATAAGCTGTTAATCAGTTCTTGTAATCTACAAACCAAGCAAGTTTTTCAGTTCCTATTTGCTTTATGAATTTGGTAACTGATTGTTGTAATTCAGACTGTTGAATGTATATGAAATTATAAATGATGTTTTATACTGTGAAAGTTAATTTATGACTAAAACGATTGGGTTATGGAACTCAATCTTTAATTGAGATGTGAAGTATAACATGTATGATATGCTTAGTTAAATAATTATGATGTATGATTTGAGAATGATATTGTGTGTTATGTGATGCATGAAAACGGTTAGATTTGCTGAGCTGTCGAGCTCATTCTTTTAAAATAACTATTTTTGCAGGTCAAGGATTTAAGGTAATGATACGTGTTAATTGAATGTTAGAGATCAATAGCGATTCAAGAAAATTATTTATTCTAGATGAGTATTGTATTTGATGCTTTGGATGTATCATAATGGTTGAGTTGTAAAGTTGAGTTGTCCGATGTATAATGGTTATTGATTTGTAATGTAAGATTTTGTTTATACATCTGATGAAGCGAGTCATAAAAGTAGATTTGATTCAAAAATATGTAAATGATAAGGGTTGAGATTCAGGGTAATGAAGAAATAAAAATAAAAAAAATTAATTATTCCACATTTTATTAAGCTTAATACCGATTAATGATGTAAAGTCAGAAGTTTGATGTATTGTTAACGACCGATGTACGAGAGTTGTATTGTATAAATTTTGGGGTCGTTACAGTAATGAAGCTGTGAAGTGTTAATAAATAGAAGATGTCTATACGATGAAGATAACAAATATAATGGGAATAAACTCAAAAGGAGTCTAGTTAATGAATTCAAAAAAATTCATATGAAATGAGATAAATAGGTTCAAAGAAGAACCTGAAGATCCATAAGATCAGGGGACACCTCAGTTGAATAATCAAAAGAATGTGATTAAAGAAAGTAGGTTGTAAAAGATTAATACTATCAAAAATGGGAAAGAATCATAAGGTAAACCGATGTTAGAATAAGATCACGACGTGATCATATTGTGTTATGAAATAGTAAAAGCTTTGTAATGGTTGAGTAGTTATAGCTTGATGCTATAAAGATAATGTACCATAAAATGATACGGGATAAACTCATGAGGAGTTGTAAATGATGAGATATAAAAATTTTGTATCGAGCAAAGAGCAAGATAATAGTAAGATAGAGCTAGGTAGGATTTTAATTTAGGACTCATGATAATACCTAAGTGTATGATTCCTTGTATGGGCGGAGAATTTTTGCTTGGTTTAAGAACCACTTAGCCTCCTATAGTTATTTAGTGGTTTAGTTGAGCAATTCCTTATATGGGCAACGGATTTATCCTTGGTTTAACAAATCGCTTAACTTTATATATTAATTAGTGGCCGAGTGTACCAATTCTTTGTATGGGCAGGGGATTGTGTGTGGTTCGACAACCACATAGTCTATTATACTTATAATCATTGAAATGTTAGAATCGCGCTATCAATATACATATGGAGGGAAGGTGATTCTTTTCTCATATTTATATATGATAGTTAGAAACTATTAAGATTAAGTTAGAGAATACTAAGATTAGGCGCGAGTTCTTAAAACTCCTGCTTAGGGTACGTTTGTGACACATAGTTGTATGTATGCTTTTGAGCCCTTAAGCGTATGGAAAGTCCCTGATTGGTTCTTGGACTACGTATTGCTATGACAAACTCTTAAACTCATATTCTTGTGGTAAGTTCTTGAACTTTCCAGTGTGTGATAAGTTTGATGAACTATATTGGGAATAGATATATTATATATCAAGAATTAAGAGTTTTGGTATAGTGAGCATTGATGCTATTGAAGATTGATAGAATGATGAAGCAATGGAGTAAAAGATTGAAGTTGATGGAGAAATATGGATTTTTCTAAATCTTCTAGCTATGCTAGATTTTCAAAATTTATTAACTTCGTGCTAATGTTTGCACTTCTGTTTTCTTGAGAAACATTGGATCAAATAACTGAACCAATGAGTTTTAAAAAAAATACCGTTATTCATATGTCTATGCTATTTGTTTCGGCTAAGACATAAATGATTTAAAAAAAATTAAATGTATTTTTGACCATATGCATCATTTAATATGGTGTAGAAAATGGTAAACGATGGAGACATAAATGCAATCGAACATACTGTCGAAAGTGATCGTAAGATCGTCAGCCCATTATGGTATGATGTAGTATGGGAAAGTCACAAAATAACGAAATCTTCAACATACTACTAAGTTGGTAAGGTATTATGACGTCATAAAAGGATTTTTGGTTTCTTTTAAACTATGAAAAGGTCAATTAAGTTGACTAAATTATTTCAATTGATGTCCGAATTGTTGATAAAATTCTAAGCTATTTGATTCGACTAGACGGCTGTTGAAAAGTATTTATGGAATTCAAGCGTTCTTGAGTGTTTATGCCAAACTAGATTGCTCTGGCGCGGATTCAGATGTTGAAAGGCTGAGGTGAACAACCCTATAAAGGGGACATGTTTTTGAAGACAATTGTTCCGAATGTAGCGCATATAGTCGTTACGATATGTTACATTTATGCATAACGTAGTGGTACAATAGGTTGATCACCTAGAGTACCTATACAGGGTGTTTACAGTCTTTGTGATTGATAAACATTCTGTGTAAATTGTTTATAGTGTGAAACATTTTGTTGAAGCACTAGTAAACCTAGAGATGAGTTCGAGGTCTTGTGACCCCTCAGCATAATTTAAAATCTGTTAAATTCCTGAGTCATTCATACTAATTCTCAATTATTAAATAATTGTGGAAGATTCTTATTCTTCTAAAGGGTGAATGTGGTAAGGAGAATATTTCTTAGACATAAGAAAGAGGTGGAATGTAATAACGATTGAGTTGAGCAAGCTATAGTAATTTCGATTAAGTAATAAAAATTCTGAAAAAGAAGAGATGAAGTTATCTAAGGAATGTGTAATCTTTAAAATAGAATCGGATAGAGAAGTTTTCGGTGATTCCAGGGACGGAATCCTTATAAGGGTAGAAGATTGTAATAACCTGATTTTTCAGAAATTATTAAAAATAAGAATTTAGTAAATAGAAGTCTTATTATAAGATATGTCGGGTTTGAATAAGAATATATATGTGTTATATATGTGGTTTGGTGGAAATAAATTTGATATATATATATATATATATATATATGAAATTTTATAGTTGATTAATTATTAAAGGAAATAGAGTTGGAACTTGAAGATTAATCTCTAAATCATTGAAGAAGGTTTTGATTGATGTTGGATAACTGGTATAATAAGTTAGCAATTAAAAAACATGTTCAAAGTATTTAGGAATTTAGATTCTGGTTCTGATGTAGCAGAACTTGTCTGCGTCTAAACTTGAGGTGGTGCAGCTGCGCTACTTCCAAGCCTAAGACCAGCGCAGCTGCGCCTGTCTGTTGTCAAATCTTGATGAGTTGTGTAAATCTGAACTTTAGGACATGTATATTAGTAATTAATATGTTATCCTAATTGGCATTCAAACTGTCCATGAATGGATAGAGATAGCAAGACATTATTTGAATGAAAGATAATCATGGAGATTTACTAAACAAAAATAAAGGTTGGTTAATTTAAATTAAATTGAGAAGTTATATTATGGAATAATATAATTTGAGCATTAAAGCCTTGTGTGACAACGGTGGAATAGTAAGTTGAATAAATAGGTTAATCCTTTTAAGTGAAATGGTGAACTAATGTTTATGTGTTGTATAAAGAAAATGAAATTAATATTTTAATTAAAATTGGAATTCTAATATATTATATAGCATGGTAATATAGGAAAGGGTTTAATATTTTGAAAGATGTTAATAGAAAATAAGTGGTTGGTAAAAGAAGAAAAAACCAATATATTTATAAGTAAATATTGGTTATAGATGGAGATATTATATTAATATTTAAGATATAGCTGAATGTAGAGATGAAAGAAGTTGTTTTAGTACAATCGAATAATTATACGTATAATTGTATAATTTAAATAATTAATGGAGTAAATATTAACTATTCTAAGGGTCGTGGTTATTTTTAAATCAAGATAATATAAGTGTAAATTCATAAAGTCTAATGTAATAGTTATACATATTATAAATGTATAATTATTTAAGGTGGCTAAATAATTTAGTATTAAAGTAAAGTGTGTCACACCAACTTTATATTAAATGGGTATTAAATGAAGCGGAGTTGGGGAAAACCCAAGAATGACCTAGACCTCTGATATTTTATTGTTGAGATTATATTGTAAGCTTGAGTTTTATAACTCTAGTAAGCTTGGATAAATGAGCCTTGTGTGACATGAATATTAAAGTTAAACTAACTAAAGATTTAACTAGAATTAATGGTAAGGGATTAAATGATGAACATTACTTAGTCATGGTGGTATTTCTATGTGATTAAAATATTAAGTGTTATAGAGATAATGGGTTGAGAATACCCAACTAAATTATACTTAGCCCAATTAAAATATTAAATGGACTGATCTAATGTACATGGATTATATGATTATATGTATATATACCCCTAACTTATCACAAGGTAATGATATTCGCTCATTAAAATTGCACTTGAGAGCTAAAAAGGAATTAACCTTAGTATATGAAGTCCATTTTACTGATACATGAGGAGTATTAAGGCTTGTCCCAAAATTAGTGTCCCAATTCATTTAATTAGCCGTGATAGGCCATTAGCCTAGTCTAGTTCTTCATTCCTCAATCAGTGAATTGCAATGATGGTGGGGGAGTGGCCTGAATATTAGCTTCCATCAACTCCTTGTTGCCCAATGGCATCTCCCTCTTTCTATTGGATTCAAACATTGGGAAAAGCTATGATTTGGGTAATAATTTCTCTATAAATAGAGACTCTCCCATTCTAAATTGAATTTTCTAATTTCTTGATGAATTCAAAATTGGAGAGTAAGTGTTGTTAAAATCAGAGTGAGCAATCTGAGTTAAAAGCAAAAGCTAGCAATTCAAGTTCCAAGAGGTAGCATTACCTTACTTGTATTTTTAAATTAGAGTAAGATAAATTCTTAGAATTTCATAAAATTTCTTGTTAGTTAGCTTGGTAATTAATAGCTATGTGTTTACTGATATATATGCATATATGGAAGCATTATGGGTTGTTTAATCATGCTACATTGTAAATTTCGTGTATGGGTTACTGGGTTCTGCTGATGCAGAGTCATCCCTGGAACTGTCTAGGAAGGGCGAAGTTGAGCCCGTCCTGCATTTCAAACTGGCGCAGCTATGACGGATGCTGTGTCTGAGGCTGTTTTGGGGCAGCGCAGCTGCGCCGTGCACCAGAAAGAAATTTCGATTCCTATTGAAATCTGATAAGTTTAGCATGCTAGTTTAACATAAATATGCATGAAATCAAATATGATATGTGGTTCAATGTTACCTTAATTATAATGAATTTCTTTAGCATGGTTTAGTATATATTTTCTAAAGGAAACTTAGCATTGTGAAAACAAAGTTGATGAAACTTGTAGTGTTTAAGTTCTGATATTTTAACATATGCATATTGTTGAGTTATGAGTATACATAAGTATAGGGAGTGATTCAAGGTTGTCTTGCATGTGCTAAGTTTCTTTGACTTGGTTTAAAACGAATTCAAAGGCGAACTCGGATAATTTTTGCAAACTAAGTTTTATAAACATGGAGTGGTTATATTCTGACCTTGTTAACATGTGTAGATACATGTACAAATAAGCATGATATGTGATTCGAATTTTCCTTGCTTGATTAGTTTAGTATAACATGGATTTTGAGAATAAAACTTAGAAATTTTGAAACTAAGATGGATGAACATTGAGTTACTTGCATTCTGACCTTATGTGCAAGCATGATAGGACCTTTATGCTCCTAGTCATGATTGATATGTGCACACAACTAGTTAGACGTGATATGCGCTATACAAGCATGTTTTAAAGTAAGTTTTCAATGGACGAACTATACTAGCTATATGTAAATAAATTGGATGTATGTGAGCATGCGCATTGAAGGATGTTTAACATCGTTATGTGGTTTAGCGATTTTATAATTAGACTCTTGTTGCATGAACTCACTTAACCTTGAATAAATGGAAATTTTTTAATAAAGCTATAAAGTATGAAATAACTTAAAGTAAACACAAGAGGCACCAAACCTGGACCAAGACCTCTCAACCTGTGTATATTGTGACACCCCCAAATCCGGGTACTTCGTTTCCACATGATTTGGTGTTCACTTTCTAATATAACATACATCTATCCAATATAACTTCAAAATAAAATACAACCTTTATTCAAAATAATAAAATCTCCCTTAAAACAAGAATTATGACCCTCTTAAAAATCAATCCCATGGTTACTCTAACCTTGACATAATAATAATGTGCAAAAATAAAAATATAACATTAACGTCTATTACAATCATTTCAAATAATAAAAACAAGTCTTCACTTGTTTTGCTTTCCCTTGCCCTTACTCGTAGACGGGGCGTCAACATTATCAACCTTAGCTGCAATTGTTATATAATGTAATAGTGAGCAAACAACAGCTCACTGGAGTTTAACGACAATAAATACATGAAAGGATATCTTTAAAAAGAATTTGAATAACTTAGCTTACTTCAGCAATAAAGAATTGAATAATAATTCTCTATTAACATTAAAATTCGAATATAGAATTTATCTGAGGGTCATAAGACCTTTGAACTTTTATCCTAGGTTATAAACATTTGCATTTAAACCTTTAACAGTCAATAAGACTATGGACCTTAACTCGTACTTAGGGGGATCAGCCCTTCATACCATGTATTGTGCACAAACATCTTAACGCTTACGCGTAATAACCTCCCCTAATAATAGGGTTGTTCAACTCAGTAATTTGAATTCAAGCCCGCACCAAAGAAAGTTTAGTTTGGATAAGCTTACAAGGTTAATTTAGAATTCACGCTCATCAACTAAGGATTAGTTGAATCGACTTTCAATAACTTGGAATAATTCGTAAGTGAAAGAACTACGAACTATCATATGCTTTAGAAATAAATTTAAAGCATCTCAAAAGAATATTCAAACCTTGCTTGAACAATAAGCCAATGTTACTTTAATTATATCATGAACTTTTAATAATTACTTGTCCAATAAAAGAACAAATCTCAAACAATGAATAATTGAATTGAAACAAATAAACAAGTTTAGGGTTTAGAAGACTTGCCTCAAGCGCAAGCTACTAATATAATTCACGTTCTTTAACACTTCCTACACATATATGTTTAATCACAACAATCTAAATTAGTTAACACGTAACTAACTCACATAATTGGTTAACTTTTCTAGGTTAACTCATTCTTATTTAATTATTAAATTAATAATTAATAATCACATAATTTAATTACATCACATAGGCATGCTCACATAATTAACTCAATTAATAATTATGTATTTCATATTAATTATAATTAAATGAATTATAATTTAAACATTTAATCTAGTAATAATTACTCAAATTATAATCACATCATATTTAATTAAATTATAAATTAAAATTAATTAACTACATCATGCATTTACTAAATTATAATTACACAAATTATAATTTATAATTAATCATGCATTATAATACACAAATTACAATTTAAATCAACATTTACTTGATTAAAAGAAAGCAAATAATATTCATTATAATTTAACAAAATTATAATTTAAATTATACCTTTACTCTAATTATAATTATTCAAAATTAAAACAACATATTATATTTTACCAATATAATATATTAGAAATTATTTAGCATTTTAATGTATTATCACATTCCATTAACCTTTTATAATACAACAAAATGCATAAAAAAAATACACATCTTGAATCCCTGCAACCCCACCCCCCCCCCCCCCCCGCGCTGGGGCGGGGGTCTTAGGCCTGATAGGCCCGCTGGGGCGGGCCCCTTGCAGGGTCGGCAGACATGTTCGCGAATTGTGCAGAGAAAAAGCTAATTTGGCTTATTTCTTTACACCAAATTCTAATTCCAGTTTATACAACTAATATCACTTTGATAGAAACATAAACTTACATCTTCTAACATGTTTTTAGCATACCAAGACATCAATTTACAAGATTAAAACACTTAATTTTGGTAAAATTAGAGAAAACTATTTCTTTCTAGTGTTCTTAATAAAACTGAACACTGTAACTCCAATGCTCAACCAATACAACTTATAATACATACAATATATCCGAAATTGAAGATATTATCACAACAATTCTAAATAGGCATATTAACACACAATCAAATCATAACTTTTACTCTAAAATTGGCCAACAACATATAAAACCATAATAACATAAATTTCTCCATTAAAACATGTTCTGACAAAAATTTAATTTTTGAAAATCCTTGATTATGACATACAATTCATGTAATAACCATTATAAATACAAGATATATATGTACATCATATTTGTATAACTTTCATGCTAAATCATATACACAGAGAACTCATAGTCATGAATATCATAAAGAAAACATATAAAAATATAATGGAATTGAAATAATACCCTTTTTACTTAGATAATTGAAGAAGAAGATGATAGTGATTCCCTTTAAGCTTCTCAAGCTTTTCCTTTTCTTTCTCTTCCTATTCTCTCTATCTTATTCTCTGTTATTTTCTCTACTCTTTCTCTCTTCTCTTTTCTTAGTTTCTCTAATTGACTAACTCTAAACTAACGTAACTTAGTATATATATACAATATACATATAACACATATAATTATAGAATATATAACTCCTAATATAATTACATATACTAATTACTAGTTAATACATAGGTTACACAAAATTTGAATTTGAATAGCCATAAGGCTTGTTTGGCCAAAATAGAATTATTTTTAAAAACAGATTATTATTAACTAAGGCCATGTTTGGTAAAATGAGTTTAAGACAAGTGCAATGGACTTGTTTTGCAAAATCAAATTAAAACTCTTTTCCTTAATTTAATAAATTCTTTTAACACATACTTTAAATGTTACACTTTAATTAATTAAATATTACTCATCTAATTTAATAAATTAAAATCCAACATCAATTAATCACATAAAAATTGTCACCTAATTATGATTACTCGCTAATTATAAATCATGTAACACTTAACACATAATTCATCTAATTTAATTATCTCAATTAAATTAGAACAATACTAAAAATTAATATACATCACTTTATTTCTTCGAGTTCCCACGTAAGGGGTTACACACAGAAAATTTAAGCAAATAACTATGGATAAGATTTCATCATAACATCTTCGAGTTCCCACGTAGCTTCTTCAGCACTGTGGTTCCTCCAGATTACCATAACAGAAGGTATCACTTTATTTCTAAGTACTTGTTCCTTTCTATCAACAATTTGAACATGCACTTCTTCATATGTTAAGTCCTTATCGAATTGTAAAGGCTCATATTCATTTACATGTTTATAATCGTGTTTGTAAGGTCTTAACACAGAAACATGAAAGACGTTATGTATAGTCTCGAGCTCCGGAGGTAATGCCACTTCATAAGCCACCTCGCCCACCTTTCGTAGTACCTCGAAAGGTCCAATAAATCTGGGACTCAGCTTTCCCTTCTTACCAAATCGAATCTTCCTCTTCCAAGGAGATACTTTCAACAAAATAAAGCTTCCTGGTAAGAATTCTCGGTTCTGTCGATGTAGATCAGCATACTTCTTCTGTCTGTCTTGAGCAGCAGCTAATCTTGTTCTGATCAACTTCACAATTTTGACTGTTTGTTGTACCAGCTTCGGTCCCAACTGTTGACGTTCACCGACTTCATCCCAGCACAAGGGAGTTCTGCATTTTCTGTCGTATAACGCTTCGTAAGGTGGCATGCCGATACTCGCGTGGTGACTATTGTTGTAGGCGAACTCCACCAACGATAGATGATCATCCCAGCTTCCCTTAAAGTCCATCACACAAGCTCTCAGCATATCCTCAAGCGTCTATATTGTTCTCTCGCTCTGGCCATCAGTTTGAGGATGGTATGTTGTACTCATTCGCAATTGCGTTCCCAGACACTCTTGCAATCGCTTCCAGAAATTAGACGTGAAACGTGGATCTCTGTCGGACACAATCGACACCGAAACGCGGTGTCGAGAAATGATTTCCTTCACATACATCTTCGCCAACTGATCCAAGTTGTACTTTATCCTGATTGGTAAAAAGTGGGCTGACTTCGTCAGTCGATCCACTATAACCCATATCGCATCAAATCCCTTTTGAGTCGCTGGAAGACCCACCACGAAGTCCATCGTGATGTGCTCATGCTCCCACTTCCACTCTAGAATTTATAACAGTTGTAGCAGATCACTTGGTCTCTGGTGTTCTGCCTTAACTTTCTGGCATGTCAAACATTTCGTAACGCATTCAGCAACGTCCCTCTTCATATTCAGGCCACCAGAAATGCTTCCTGAGATCTTGGTACATCTTCGTACTCCCAGGGTGAATATAATATCTTGAGCTATAAGCTTTGCACATAATCTCCTCTTTGACCTCTGGTACTGGTGGTACCCAGACTCTACCATCAAATCATAGCAGTCCCTCGTTATCGATCTTGAATTTGAACTCTTTGTCATCCGCTATTCTCGTCCGAATCTTCTCGCATTCATCATCGTGAAGTTGTGCTTCTTTCACTTTGTCTACCAGAGTAGAACCAGTAGTCACTTGAAACAACATCTCATCCGATTCCTTCGGACACTTCACTTCCAGCTCTAATCTAGCCATTTGTTCTATCAACCTATCCTGATCAGTTAACACGTTCCGCTTCTCCCGACCTTTTCTGCTCAAAGCGTCGACGACGACGTTAGCTTTACCCGGATGGTAAAGTATCTCGCAGTCGTAGTCTTTGATAAGTTCCAACCATCTTCTTTGGCACATGTTCAAATCCTTTTGGGTAAAAATATATTTCAGACTCTTATGATCTGTATATATCTCACACTTTTATGTATATAAGTAGTGTCTCCATATCTTTAGGGAAAACACTACTGCCGCCAATTCTAAGTCATGGGTCGGATACCCCTTCTCATAATCCTTCAGCTGACGTGACGCATAATCAATCACTTTGTCGCTCTGCATCAACACACAGCCTAATCCTTTATGTGAGGCATCGCTATATACCACGAAATTCCCTGTACTATCCAACAAAGATAACACAGGCGCAGTACTCAACCTTTTCTTCAGCTCCTGAAAACTTTCCTCACACTTTTCCGTACAAACAAATTTAACTGTTTTACGAGTCAAATTCGTCAATGGAGTGGCGATCCTGGAAAAGTCTTGAATAAATCTCCGATAATAACCTGTCAATCCCAAGAAACTCCTCACACAGACGGCGTTTTTCGGCTAATCCCAATTCATTACCGCTTCAACCTTCGACGGATCTACCGAAATACCATCCTTGTCGATCACATGGCCAAGAAATTGCACATGTTCCAACTAGAATTTGCACTTCGAGAATTTTATATAAAGCTTCTCTCGTCTCAGTAATTCCAAGGTTAGCCTTGAGTGTTCAGCGTGTTCCTCCTCGGTCTTGGAATAAACCGGGATATCATCAATGAACACTACCACGAACGTTTCTAGAAATAGGCTTAAACACATTGTTCATTAAGTCCATAAATGCAGCTGGGGCATTCGTGAGACCAAATAACATCACCAAGAACTCGTAATGACCATATCGAGTCCTAAAAGCCGTTTTCGGTATATCGTCCCTTCTCACTTTCAACTGATGATACCCACTTCTCAAATCGATTTTGAGAAGTACCTAGCACCCTTCAGTTGATCGAACAAGTCATCGATCCTAGGTAAAGGATACCTATTCTTGATTGTAACTTTGTTTCACTCCCTATAATCATTGCAAAGACGCATCGATCCATCTTTCTTCTTCACGAATAAGACTGGCGCTCCCCACGACGAAACGCTCAGGTTGAATATACTTCTTGTCTAGCAATTCTTGTAATTAAACCATCAGTTCCTTCATCTCGACTGGAGCCATTCTATACGGATCCTTTGAAATCGGAGCAGTTCCCGGTGCTAAGTTAATCACGAACTCTATCTCCCTGTCTGGCGGTAGTCCTGGCAAGTAGCTCTGAAAAACATCCACAAACTCTTTAACTACCGATATCTCTTCCACCTTCGGGCTTTCCTTACGCGTATCTACTATGTAGACTAGATATCCTACATAGCCTTACGTCAGAAGTTTCTTGGCTTGTGCAACCGTCAGACAACTCGCTTGTCTAGATGATTTGCTACCATAGAACACTAACTTCTCCGGAGTCGTAAGGTTTACCAACTTCTTCTGACAGTCGATTATCTCCCCATGGTTGAACAACCAATCCATGCTCAGTATAACATCGAATTCCCTAAGCTTTATCGAAATTAAATCTAGTCTCAGCTCCTGACCCTTAATGTCCAATCTACAGTTCTTATACACACTCCTAACAGGAATAACCTCCCTATTCGCAATTTCTATGTTCAAAGGGTAAACTAACTCTTCTACAGGTAAGTCTACGATTTTAGCAAAATCATCAGATATGAATGAACAAGAAGCACCTGAATCAAATAATACATATGCATTTATACTATTGACTGGAATAATACCTGCCACCACGTCTTTTGATTGCACAGCATCTTGCACCGTTATATTGAATGTACGTGCAGTGGGTCGAACAGCTTGTAATGGTGTGGCGATAGTAACGGTACTACCGCTTCCATTTCCTCCGCTCCCTGTTAACCCTGCCGTCAGCTTCTTAGGGCAACTGCGAGCCATGTGATCCTTGGATCCACATGTGTAGCAAGCTCCCTTCTTCGGGTTCGGGCAATTAGGCGCAATGTGGCTTTCCTGACCACAGTTTAAACACACTCGCTTCCCCTTCATGCACACGCTAGTATGATTCTTACCGCATGTAGCACATGCTTCAAACTTCCTCTTCTGCTGGCTTCCTTGTTGACTCCTAGCAGAGGTGTTGTCGTTCCATTTCCTCTTCTATTTTACAGCGCTGCTCCCACCAACCTTGGTTTCTATCTCATTCTTCTTTTTCTTGTCTTGGTTGAACTTTGTCACCGCGTCGCTTCCTCCTTCAGCCAGTATAGCCTTCTCCAGTACAGCTGCAAATGTGTTTAACTGGAATATGGAAACCTTACTGTAGAGCCAGGGTTTCAGTCCTCGCTAAAACCTCCTTGCCTTCTTAGCGTCAGTACTGATCTGGTATGAAGCGAACCTGGCCAATTCGTTGAAATTCGCGGCGTATTCGGATACCGTCATCCCTCCCTGCTTAAGCTCTAGGAACTGGACTTCCATCTGGTCCTGCGAACACACTAGGAAGTACATCTCGTAGAACATTTCCTTGAAACGTTCCCACATTATGACTCCCTCTCCCTCTCAGGTCTTATTAGCCTGCCACCAAAAACTAGCATCCGACTTTAATATGAAAGCTGAAAATGCTGTCTTTTAGTCTTCACTTACTCTGGCTACATCGAAGACCTTCTCCACTTCCATAACCCACGTTTGAGCCTCAATAGGATTAGTCGATCCCTTGAACTCAGGCGGTCCTACTGCCTTGAATTCCTTGAACGTAGTACCTTGCACTTGCGGCTGATTCACAAGAGCTTCTGTTAACAAGGTTCACCAACTGCTGAACCGAGTTGGGATTCGTCCCATCGTTATTGTTGTTGTTCGTCGAACCCTCGGGGTTTTGACGTGTTGGTCTTCTTCTAGAAGGCATTTTCTGTTAAGAAAATATTATTATTAGACCCTTTATTCAACTGTTAGGTATTCAAGTTCATACTTAAACGTTTTAAACAATTCAGTTCACATAAAACACATAGCACGTCAATAAACTTTTTTTATTCATTACTCGTAGTTTAAAAAAAAACATCAATCAGATAGCATTTCTGCTATTTACATCTTCCTTCCTGAACCGGAAAAGTTGCAGGATTACATTATTAACTCATCCCATACTTATCTCAAATTATGGAATTTACATTATTTATCACAAAAAGCAACACATAAACCAAAACTCTACTGCCTAGGCATATTAATACGTCGCACAACCTCTCTGCCCTCCTCTTCCATCACTCAAAACGCTGTCCTTCGGTCCACCACATACCATGGTAAACCTTGGAACTGAGCTAGGTAATAGAAAACACGGTCCTGGGTTCGTCCTATCGCTGTGTGGAAAGCATACTCTGTCTCCCTTAGCTTGGCCCTCTTGACTTCGGCTTCATCTTTAGCTCGATCGGCTCGTTAAGTAGCCCTCAAACTTATCTCTTCAGCTCTGGCTCGCTTCCTCGACTCCTCCTAGATGTCCTGCTTCAGCTTCGCTATTTCAGCTCGAGCAATATCTCTATCATTCTCCATGTGTATCAGGCTCCATTGTGCATCTCCTAGGTTACTTGACATATCCTCGATCGTCTCGTCTTGCTGCTGGATAGTTTCCTCGAGCTCTCCGACTCGTCCATGAAGCTCCACGTTACTGTCGTAGACTGCCTCGTACATCTCAGCACTAGTAGAGTGAGGTGGGAATTCCTCTTCAAGATCCTCTTCCTCCTCTCCAGACTAGTCCTCATCCTCATCCTCTGGAATAGGTATCAGCTCACGCTCCCGACCAGCTATGGTGATCAACGGAGATGGCTCTCTCCTAACCAGCTGCTCCCAGACAACATGGATGTCTCGGGGCTCCTCCTCCCTAGGCACCTAAGGTATATCCTCTCTAGCCTGACCAGGTTCCCCAACGTTCGTCATCCTGACAAAAGAATTTTAAAGTTCATTATTACGTGATATCGAGTCGTCACTATAACATAACCACATAGCACATAAAGTAGTTTATTATCTTTACCTATCACATCTATCTTTTCGATCTTACTATAAGGCTACTACCTAAGGTTTTCCCTGACCTAAGGTTTCATAACCTACAGCTTTGATACCAACCTGTGACACCCCCAAATCCGGGTACTTCGTTTCCACATGATTTGGCGTTCACTTTCTAATATAACATACATCTACCCAATATAACTTCAAAATAAAATACAACCTTTATTCAAAATAATAAAATCTCCCTTAAAACAAGGGTTACAACCTTCTTAAAAATCAATCTCAGGGTTACTCTAACCTTGACATAATAATAATGTGCGAAAATAAAAATATAACATTAACGTCTATTACAATCATTTCAAATAATAAAAACAAGTCTTCACTTGTTTTGCTTTCCCTTGCCCTTACTCGTAGACAGGGCGTCAACATTATCAACCTTAGCTGCAATTGTTATATAATGCAAGAGTGAGCAAACAACAGCTCACTGGAGTTTAACGACAATAAATACATTAAAGGATATCTTTAAAAATAATTTGAATAACTTAGCTTACTTCAGCAATAAAGAATTGAATAATAATTCTCTATTAACATTAAAATTTGAATATATAATTTATCTGAGGGTTATAAGACCTTTGAACTTTTGTCCTAGGTTATAAACAATTCCATTTAAACCTTTAACAGTCAATAAGACTATGGACCTTAACTCGTACTTAGGGGGATCAGCCCTTCGTATCATGTATTGTGCACAAACATCTTAACGCTTACGCGTAGTAACCTCCCTAAATAATAGGGTTGTTCAACTCAGTAATTTAAATTTAAGCCCGCACCAAAGAAAGTTTGGTTTGGATAAGCTTATAAGGGTAATTTAGAATTCACGTTCATCAACTAAGGATTAGTATAATCGACTTTCAATAACTTGGAATTATTCGTAAGTGAAAGAACTACGAACTATCATATGCTTTAGAAATAAATTTAAAGCATCTCAAAAGAATATTCAAACCTTGCTTGAACAATAAGCCAAGGTTACTTTAATTATATCATGAACTTTCAATAATTACTTGTCCAATAAAAGAACAAATCTCAAACAATGAATAATTGAATTGAAACAAATAAACTAGTTTAGGGTTTAGAAGACTAGTCTCAAGCGCAAGCTACTAATATAATTCACGTTCTTTAACACTTCCTACACATATATGTTTAATCACAACAATCTAAATTAGTTAACACGTAACTAACTCACATAATTGGTTAACCTTTCTAGGTTAACTCATTCTTATTTAATTATTAAAATAATAATTAATAATCACATAATTTAATTACATCACATAGGCATGCTCACATAATTAACTCAATTAATAATTATGTATTTCATATTAATTATAATTAAATAAATTATAATTTAAATATTTAATCTAATTATAATTACTCAAATTATAATCACATCTTCTTTAATTAAATTATAAACAAATTATAATTTATAATTAATTAACTACATCATGCATTTACTAAATTATAACTACACAAATTATAATTTATAATTAATCATGCATTATAATACACAAATTATAATTTAACTCAACATTTACTTGATTAAAAGAAATCAAATAATATTCATTATAATTTAACAAAATTATAATTTAAATTATACCTTTACTCAAATTATAATTATTCAAAATTATAACAACATATTATATTTTACCAATATAATATATTAGAAATTAGTTAGCATTTTAATGTATTATCACATTCCATTAACCTTTTATGATACAACAAAATACATAAAAAAATACACATCTTGAATCCCTGCAACCCCCCCCCCCCCCCCCTCTGAGGCGGGGGTCTAAGGCCTGATAGGCCCGCCGGGGCAGGCCCCTTGCAGGATAGGCAGATATGTTCCTGAACTGTGCAGAGAAAAAGTCAATTTGGCTTATTTCTCCACACCAAATTCTAATTCCAGTTCACACAACTAATATCACTTTGATAGAAACATAAACCTACATCTTCTAACATATTTTTAGCATACCAAGACATCAATTTACAAGATTAAAACACTTAATTTTGGTAAAATTAGAGAAAACTATTTCTTTCTAGTGTTCTTAATAAAACTGAACACTGTAACTCCAATGCTCAACCAATACAACTTATAATATATACAATATATCCGAAATTGAAGATATTATCACAACAATTCTAAATAGACATATTAACACACAATCAAATCATAACTTTTACTCTAAAATTGGCCAACAACATATAAAACCATAATAACATAAATTTCTCCATCAAAACATGTTCTGACAAAAAATTGATTTATGAAAATCCTTGATTATGACATATAATTCATATAATAACCATTATAAACACAAGTTATATATGTACATCATATTTGTATAACTTCCATGCTAAATCATATATACAGAGAACTCATACTCATAAATATCATAAAGAAAACATATAAAAATATAAAGGAATTGAAATAATACCCTTTTTGCTTAGATGATTGAAGAAGAAGATGATAGTGATTCCCTTCAAGCTTCTCAAGCTTTTCCTTTTCTTTCTCTTCCTCTTCTCTCTATCTTCTTCTCTGTTATTTTCTCTACTCTTTCTCTCTTCTCTTTTCTTAGTTTCTCTAATTGACTAACTCTAAACTAACGTAACTTAGTGTATATGCAATATACATATAACACATATAATTATAGAATATGTAACTCCTAATATAATTATATATACTAATTACTAGTTAATACATGGGTTACACAAATTTTGAATTTGAATAGCCATAAGGCTTGTTTGGCCAAAACAGAATTATTTTTAAAAATAGATTATTATTAACTAAGGCCATGTTTGGTAAAATGAGTTTAAGACAAGTGCAAAGGCCTTGTTTGGTAAAACCATATTAAAACTCTTTTCCTTAATTTAATAAATCTTTTTAACACATACTTTAAATGTTACACTTTAATTAATTAAATATTACTCATCTAATTTAATCAATTAAAATCCAACATCAATTAATCACATAAAAATTGCAACATAATTATGATTACTCGCTAATTATAAATCATACAACACTTAACACATAATTCATCTAATTTAATTATCTCAATTAAATTAGAACTATACTAAAAATTAATATACATCAATTAAATAAATTATTAAATATTCATTTAATTAATATATAACACTTAATTAAATCACTCCACAAAATCACATAATTTATTTATTCAACTCAATAAATAAATCACATAATTTATTTATTTAACTCAATAAATATTAAAATTTAATATATAAAATCTCAATCGTTACATATATGTTATGTGTTAGTACCCATGCATGCTAAAAAACCAAAATGGAACCTAGAAATCAAAAGCGAAACTCTAGACTGGCTAAGAAAGGGCGTAGCTTGTGCCCATCCCAAGGCCAACTACAGCGCAGCTGCGCCACAAGGCAATTTTGCCTGACTATTTTAACTGTGATCTAAACCTTAAAGCATGTGTGTATGAATGTCTTATGCTATAATGCTGGACTTAAGTGATGTTTTAAGTATACAAGCATGTAATGGTTATATAAAACCCATATTTGACAAATTTTGTTAAGGTTACAAAACGCAAGTATAATGGAAATTATGCATCGACGAGTTTTAAATGTGTATCAAAACACATAGCTAGACAAGTGTGCGATAAATATATCTGAATGTTAATGTCAAGTATATTTGACTAAGGTATACCTATACATACATAGTTATCCTAATAGTATGATAAGAAAGTAAAATGAAGGTTTTACAAACCTAGTTAGGAAACGATGTGATATTTATTATTATATTAAGAATGTATGGATGCATATGATTGATTGGTATGAATCCATGATTATACAATTGTGTAGGAGTACACTGAAGTGCAAATAACTATAAGCAGTTAAGTTATAGTTGATAATCTACGAGCCAGGAAAATCTTCCAGTTCCTATTTGCTATATGAATTTCATAACTATTGGTTGAATTATATTATGGTATGAGGATGTTGATTTACATATGAAATGCATATGAGATATGTATGAAAGTTAAAAGTCAATCTATGATTAGGTGATTAAGAAGTTAATCTCTATACATGTTATAAGCAGTATGCATGTTGAATTTAATTGATTATGATTGTATAAACTGCGCATGATATTATATGTTATGTGATGCATGAAAACTGTTAGAATTGTTGAGTTGTAAAGCTCACCTTTGCAAATAACCATTTTGCAGGTTAAGGACTCACGGTAAAGTTACGTGCTACTTGATTGATAGAGTTCAATAAAAGATTGAGTTGTTTATCTGAAGTTATGATTTCAAACCATGTTTATGTTTTAGATGATGTATTTGTTGCTTATGATGTTTAACTCATGTAGAGCCGTAAAGCCGTAATTACTCAATATATAAGGATATCGAACTTGGATGTAAATTTTTATAATGTAACTATGACGAATTGAATCATGGAATAAATTTATTCAAAGCTATGTAATTATTAAAAGTTGATAAATAGAGGATACAAAAAAGTTTAAATTATTCCGCATTCTTATTAATTATAACATCGAATATGATTGTTGATGACCAAGATTGATTTATTAAAATTTTGGGATCGACATAGAGATCCTAGAAATAAAAAGGAATTAATATATTAAGTGGTATCAAAGTTTAGTTGTATTCATTAAATTATGAATGAAAGTTATAAATAATTTGACGAAAATAGTATCGTGACGTACCAGGTCCAAGGTAACGGATACTCGAATTTGGGGGCGTTACAGTCCTACCGCCGTGAAGTCCTTAAATGATGTGGCTTGTGGAGCCTGCGGCTGATCACAAGTGCTCCCGTTAAGAGATTAATTAACTGCTGAACAAGATTAGTGTTGGCTTGTTCGGGTGTTAATCAAAACAGCAAACACACGCAAGTGCACGTGGTTAACAAGTAATATAGAGTAAGTAAATTATCGATCCCACAGAGAGTTATTTAACAAAAATTACCAAACACTAACATGTAATCAACTAAAACTTATTTGAACGATGGATTTAGTATTTTGAATAATAATATGCAATTAAACTAATACTAACTATCCCTTGAATGAAACTAGATAATGAAGACATGATACTACATATTCACCTATTGTTTCATCTAAATCAATACACTTCCCATTAAGCCAAATTAATTATCATGAGTTGTTAATCAAGAACACGAAGGTAAAATATGGCCATCTCTCGATGTACCATACCCAAATCAAATTAAATCCACAAATGATAGAATAAAAATGAACACCCTAATTAACCAACTAACTATATCTCTACGCGGATTATAATTAAAGAGGGTTTAAGCGCAAGTTCTTATTAGATTACATGTGGTGCTTCGGTATATCACTATCTTAGTCACGAATCATGAATTCCAAAGTCATGTAGAACACACAAACACATGCTATTATGATTAGATTTAAACCTATAATCCGTTTCTCAATTTCATATGGGTTATCACGATAATTATTAGCGAGGCAATTAAGCATTTTAACACAAATCACAATAAAAAATCCAATAACAATTAATAAGACTAACAAGGAAGCATATCAAAATAAACTACACAACAAGATCTTTTATAATCTCAAAATGGAGTTTCATTCATGATTGAAGTGAAATTCATAATCTACAATTAAATAAACATTGAAAGATACAAAGATATAAGAAGAAATTTAGGGTTTGGGATTAGCAAATCTGAATTCTCTTGCTTCCAATCTGAATCTCCAATGCTTTCCAAGAAATTCACTCTCCCAAGATCTAATCTAATCTAGGATTTATCTAATCTAATGAAAGAGTAGAATATCTAATGATGATACACAAGATGATGATCCAAAAGGATGGAATACTTTACATACTGATATGTCTTTATTTTTAAGTCCTAGTATGACTCCTTATCCAAGTTACGCTTCAATTGCACTATTTAATGAAAAAGTCAACTTTGGTCAGCTTTCGAAATGGCGCGACCTGCGCTGAAAATAGCTCTGAATTGGGCGAGGGCGCGCTTAAGTAGCATAGCATTTTTTGGACTAGGGAAGAGTGCGGGCGCGCTCAAAATGCACTAGAAATGGGCGCGGGCGAGCCCTAGATTTTCTACTATAGTATCCTCTGGTAGAACCGCCATAATTTTTGATCTGGGAGGAGTTACGGGGCCTGCCACCTATCAAATCGAAGATATCGACAAGATAGACCACTTTTATTCTTTAAGAATTGAGAAATAATGGACGGATGAAGGTTGAAATTGTGCTGGAAAGTGACTTCTTCGTAATGGCAACCCAAAATATTGTTGTTCAACATTTGTTGGTACAAAGGTCATAACTCTCGCATCCGAACTCTGATTGGAATAATTCAAGATGTTCCAAAAAGCTAAGAAGAAGCTCTACAATAAGACCAAAGTTCCAAGCCAAGAACATGAAATGAACATGAAAGCCCAAACGATGTCCGGATTGCATTTCCTTGCCTTTTCATACCAATAGTTTCTCACACAGTTCCCAAGCATGAGATCTACAAAATAAAAACAAAATGAATGAAAAGTAACTACGAAACATAGGTTTAAGCAACTAATTCAAGTAATAGATTTCGGATAAGTAGGTATAAAATTAACTTATCAAATACCCCCAAACTTGAACCGTTGCTTGTCCCCAAGCAACACATATAATGCAATGCAATAAACTAAACAAAATCCAATCTACTCTAAATGCTAATGAATCCAAATACTAGGCATATATGAAGCTCACAAGAATTACCTCAGAAAAACTATAAAATCTTCAAACAGAGAATCCAACCAAGAACAAGGCCATATTGCATATTATTCTGCAAATCAAAACCTGCCATCACTGATGTAGTGTGTGTGTGTTTAGCAACCATTAAACTTGCTACAGAATAAATACTTCACATGATATGCTTATTAGTGGGAAAAACACAGTTTTAACTCAAGAAAGGCAGCAAAGAAATTAAGCTCCAACCAAGACTATGCATCAACCAAGATAAGAGTCAACAAGGGATTTATTATGCTTTTATTTATACACGAGAGCGATATTCACACTTTCCCGTGTTTTCACCTGACTGTGCAATGTCTAGTTCTCTTAGGCTTTTCAGTAATACCCGTATAGCGAGCTTTCGACCAACGACTCTCAAGCCAGATGGCTTTAGGGCGCTGGGTGTAGAAACATCCCCTAGGGCGTACTTACTCGAGTATCAAAGGCCACAAAATAAAACTAGCTAAAGTGTTTATTCAACATATTTTTCTTCTTTTCTTTTTCTCTTTTTTATTTTTTTATTTTTTATATATATAGCATGCATACCCCTTGTTTCCCCGCAAACTTAAGCTTTTGCATCATCTAGTCATTGCTAACTATCTACTAAATATCTATCATTAAAACACAAATTTCCCAAAAAAAAAGACAATTATGTGACCATTTAAACTGAGCAAATTGTAATGGATACTCTAAAGTGCTATTCGATTACATCAGTTTCAGACATATTAAAATTCACATCATGCTATAACATTACAACCAAGCCTAAGTAATCAAAATTGATTAAAAATCACGTAGTTCCAATCTCCTCATAGGCCAAATGAATTTCACACAAACTGAAAACTTGGATTCATGCAATATGACCTAACTAAATGAAACAATTAAAAACAAATATTTTTGAATTTTTTTGAATTTTTTTAATTTTCTCAATTTATTAGATGCAACATTTGAGTAAAAATTAAACTATATGCAATACACATGAACATACTAATATGCACCCTAAAGAAGAACAATCCCCCAAACTTAAAACGAACAATGCCCTCTTTGTAATAAAAATTGAAAGACTACTCTCCTAAGTGGCATCTCCATCTCTGTCTGCCTCCTCATGATTCGACTGGTGTATCAGGCAGTGGATAAGTCTGGATGGATCCAAAAGTTGGGAACTGAGCGTGGACTTCTCTAATGCATTAGGGAATTCGACTTGCAATTCCCCCAAACTTATTTGGCACTCCAATTTAGTCTTTCAACCCTTTTTAGAAATAATTGCAGTACGCTTTGTTTTTGACTTCTATTCTGATCATTCATCCTCATAGCAATTGAATTGAACTTGAGAGGATCACAAAACAACCTATTAATACTACTATAATCCATGAAAAATTCTACTTAATATCAAAACTACGAAATATTAATAGAAGGAGAAATGAGTGGATATGTAAATAAGAATTAAATAATGAGGGAGAAATATTGGATTGGATGGGGTGCATCCCATCGAGCGCTTGTTTTATAGTCCTTCATCCGGACTTCTTCTTGTCAATGCTATCCAATTCCTCTTCGATAATTTAGGAACCCTACATCCATCAGGAGCAATGTAGCTTTTGGTAGGTTCCCCAGCAGTGATAGCTATTGAATTAAAGTCACCTAGCTTGCTTTTTGTAGATAAGTCCCCCAATTTTAATGTCACATAGCTAGGTGCTTCCTCCATTGTGTCTGTGATTAGCTTCAGGCATTGAGTATTGTCAAACACAATGGGCTCTTCTTCTACATTCTTTTCCTCGACCCACTATAGATTTAAAGTTGTACTATCTCTCATGTCATAAAGAGCATTGCTGACGACGTGACTACCAAGGGGGCATGGTTTTGCAAAAATTACAGGATCCTTGATTTGTGGTGGAGAAAGCACTTGGGGCACTAACAGAATAGGCTCTTCATTAGAACTTAAAGATAGATCTTTGATCACCTTATTTTCCATATCCCCACTTGTCTCCCCTTTTTCGAACTCTTGTGGCTAATCCAATTGCAGATTCAACTCAGGCTCTCCATCAGTCTCAAAATCCATGTCATATCATCAATTTTTTTGAGGACATTTGTTTAAGGCTTTGAACATTTAATCAATCTGATTCTGTAGATTTTGAATTGACATCTCTTGCTTAATTATCCTCTCCTCAGTTGACGCTATGAACTTGAACCATAAATCCTCCAATGTTTATTTTCTGTTTCAGTTTTGGAATCAATGTATTAAGGACTATTGGTTAAAGTATTGATGAGTTGTTCCATCTGGTTCTGAAAATTTTGGCTCGATATTTCCTTACTCATCATTATCTCTTCTTGGTTTGCTAAGAGATTAGACATGAATTCCTTCAAATTTGACTTTTCTTCTTGTGGCAATGGAGGTGGACATAAAAATTCTGGTGGATATGTTGGATTTGGAGTGCAGTATTGGTCTTAATAATTATAGTTCTATGAAGAATCTGGGTCATACCCCCAATCTTGATGATAATTGGGATAAGCATAGTTGTTGAGGTAATCACCCCCATACTGCACTAGTCCAAAATTTACGGTGCATTGATGACTCGGATGGTTGCCAGCACAATAATCACAAGTAACTGCTTTTTTCGAATACGTTGGGTTACAACAACATCCAACTTCCTCGAAAGTGTCTCAAGTTGTGCTGATAATGTCGAAATTGTGTTGAGTCCATCAATCCCTGTTTCCCTTGGTTGATTCATTCTCGTATATGGCCATTATAAGCAAAGTCATCCATGGTACTTGAAAAGATAGAAATATAGGAAGATAATTAAAAATAAAATAAAATAAAATTTTTAAATTAAGACTAATTTGATTAAAGCTAATGTTAGGAAAAATTATTAAACTAATTCCTCGGCAACGAGGCCAAAAACTTGTTGGCTTGTTCGGGTGTTAATCAAAACAACACACACACGCAAGTGCACGTGGTCAACAAGTAATATAGAGTAAGTAAAGTATCGATCCCACGGAGAATTATTTAACAAGAATTATCAAACACTAACCCGTAATCAACTTAATTTTATTTAAATGATGGATTTAGTATTTTGAATACTAATATGCAATTAAACTAATACTAACTATCCCTTGAATGAAACTAGATAATGAAGACATGATACTACAATTTCACATATTGTTTCATCTAAATCAATACACTTCCCATTAAGCCAAATTAATTATCATGGGTTGTTAATCAAGGACACGAAGGTAAAATATAGCCATCTCTCGATGTACCATACCCAAATCAAATCAAATCTACAAATGATAGAATCAAGATGAACACCCTAATTAACTAACTAACTATATCTCTATGCGAATTACAATTAAAGATGGTTTAAGTGCAAGTTCTTATTAGATTACATTTAATGCTTCGGTATATCTCTATCCTAGGCACGAATCATGAATTCTAACGTCATGTAGAACACACAAACATATGCTATTATGATCTGATCTAAACCCATAATCTGTTGCTTAATTTCATATGGGTTATCATAGTAATTGTTATCTAGACAATTAAGCATTTCAACACAAATCACAATAGACAATCCAATAACATTTATTAAGACTAACAAGGAAGCATATCAAAATAAAGTACACAACAAGATCCATTATAATCTCAAAATAGAGTTTAATTCATGATTAAAGTGAAATCCATAATCCATAATTAAATAAACATTGAAAGATACAAAGTGATAAGAAGAGAATTTAGGGTTTGAGATGAGCAAATCTGAATTCTCTTGCTCCCAATCTGAATCTTCAATGCTTTCCAAGAGCTTCACTCTCCCAAGATCTAATCTAATCTAGGGTTTATCTAATCTAATGAAAGAGTAGAATATCTAATGATGATATGTAAAAGATGATGATCTCGAAGGATGGAATACTCTATTACATACTAATATGTCTTTATTTTTAAGTCCTAGTATGACTCCTTATCCAAGTTACGCTTCAATTGCACTATTTAATAAAAAAGTCAACTCTGGTAAGCTTCCGAAGTGGCGCAGCCGGGCTGAAAATAGCTTGGAGTTGGATGCGGGCGCGCTTAAGTAGCATAGCATTTTTTAGGACCAGGAAAGAGCACGGGCGCACTCAAAATGCACTAGAAATGGGCTCAGGCGCGCCTTAGATTTTCTACTACAATGTCCTTAGGTAGAACAGCCATAACTTTTGATTCGAGAGGATTTACGGGGCCTGCCACCTGTCAAATCGATGATATCAACGAGATCTACAACTTTTAATTTTTCATAATTGAGAAATAATGGACGGATGAAGGTCTAAAGTGGGATGGAAGTGAATTCTTTGCAATGGTAAACCCAAAACATTGATGTTCAACGTCCGTTGGTACAAAGGTCATAACTCTCGCATCCGAACTCCGATTGGGATGATTCAAGATGTTCCGAAAAGCTAAGAAGAGGCTCTACAATAAATCCAAAGTTCCAAGACAAGAACATGAAATGAACGTGAAAGCCCAAAGGATGTCCGGATTGTATTTCCTTGCCTTTTCATACCAATAGTTGCTCACACAGTTCCCAAACATAAGATCTACAAAATGAACACAAAATGCATGAAAAGTATCTACGAAACATAGGTTTAAGTAACTAATTCAAGTAATAGATACCGGATAAGAAGGTATAAAGCCGACTTATCAATTAGCATTGGCATCGGCATTATTGTTATTAGTCGATCCTTCTGAGCTTGTTGACGTGTTGGGCGTCTTCTCGTCGACATCATTCTGTTTAAGATATACGCTTATTAGATCATTAATCAATTTCTTAAGTATTTAAGACTTAGCTTAAACATTCTAAGATTATCACTTAACACATATCATCTCAAATAAACTCTAATATTTTATTCATTCAAAAGTTTAAACATAAACAAGATAGCATCACTACTATTTACATCAACTATCCCGAGATAAAGAATCTTCAGGATTTAAATCATCATATTCCATTGTTTATAACCACAGTGGAATTTACATTATTAACTACCATCGATAATCACATAACTCATATTATTCCTATCACGGCCTACTAAGATGTCGAACAACTTCTCTATGCTCTTCTTCCATGATACGGAACATCGTCCTATGATCCAGCATGTACCAAGGTAATTCCTCGAACTTCACTGGATAGTAGACAACTCGATCATGGGCCTTATCAATTGTTATCTGAAAAGTGTAGTTCGTTTCCTCAATCTTAGCCTTCTTTGCCCGATCGTTGTCTTCAGCAAGATTTGCACGTCGAGAAGCCTTCATCCAAGCGTCTTCTGCTCTTGCATGCTTCGCTGACTCCTCTCACAAGGCACTCTTCAGTTTCTCTACCTCAATTGACAACTCTTCATTTTTGCTCTCTACCTGAACCAACTTCCATTCCACGTCTCCAAGACGTTCATCAAGATTCTCAATCTCATCATCCTTCTGCTCTATAGTAGCCCATTGTACAACTGTCAGTTCTTTCAATTTTCTAACATTATCATGTAACTCTATGTTACGGTCATACAGCTCGTCATACATCTCGGCACTGATAGAGTTTGGTGGAAACTCATCAGGGTCCTTGTGACAACCCGAAGATTTATAAGATTTTCAATGATTAAATTAAAAGTTAAAGTCTAAAACCTAGAGTAGAAATAGAGGAATAATTTAAATTTTTTAAGAAAAAACCTATATAGTTTACTATTTGAAAGAGAATAGAAAAAATATGGGTTATAAAATTCCAAAACCCTATAAATAAAATTATATGTATATGAAGGAATATTAAGGATAAGGTACTACAATACCAAGAAATTTGGTGTGAACTGAATGGTGTAAGAAATTTTATAATGATACATGTGGAAATTTTATTAAGGGAAATAAAATTTTACATTAAGAGATGCTATGAGGTTAAAAGAAATTGAGTATACGTATAGGTACATATATATATACTTAGTGATGTACTATATATATATTTTAGCACGAGGAATCATGATGATAAATAGGTTATAACTTATGTGGATTATGTAGATGATTAAATAAATATATAATTTGAATGTGTATATATTTATTTAGCATATAAAGAGAATTAAGGATAAAATTTTGTTACCTAATATATAAATTAGGAATAGGAATTAAATAACCTAAGGGTTATAAGAAGGAAGGATGCTAGTATTTAAAATTTATACTAACCTAAAAGATTAATTTTATTATCTCAATTTATTAATTTTATAACCTAATTAAAGCAAGTCTAATATGGTTAAGAAACTAAATGTACATGAGTAATGATTTATATTACGAATATGAGGAATGGAAACTCTAATTAAATAAATTGGGTAAGATTAAATTAAAGTGTGGGACACATGTCAACTTACATAGCCCAATCAATTTAATAGGAAGAATTGTGGGGAAGTCCAAACAATTACTAGATTGACCCAAGCTTGAGCTCAATTACAAGGTTCTTCTAGATTATTTATCTAGCAAATTGGGCATGAGAAATAAAAAACAAATGGGCTAGAAGAAGAGGAGATGGGCGGTCCAACAAGGAAGGGAAAAGGAGGTTCATGTATGTAATCATTGAATTTACTAACTCCTAACAACTCCCTTAGGTGTCACCCAGGGAATTAGCCACCTTATTTCTCCATCACAACAAGTAAACATAGCTTACAAGCAATCTTCTAATGAGTGAGAGAGAGACAGAGAAATAGAAGTTGGGAGATTACATGTATATATACACAATATATCTATACTTAATAAAATCTATCTTCTTTCTTTCTTCTCTCTCATCTCATTCCTAAAGTAGAAAAAAAGAAGACTAAAGAGAGAGAGAATTCGATTATAGAGGAAGAAGGAAGAGAAGAGGCGGATGGCTTGAGAGGAGAAGGGAGAGAGAGGAGTAACCATGGAAGCCATGGACGAAGAAGAAAAGCTCTAAAGGTATAAAATCTTAACTTAAACTTTGTAATTTCTTTTAAAGGTTTTGATAAACTGAAAGTTATGATCATGAACTCCAAAACATTAGATCTATAAGTTTTAGAGTGATCTATGTTTAGATCTATCTCATCTGGGTGTTAAAAAAGAAGAATCAAAGAAGTAATTTCTTGAAAACTCTAAACCTCTATTTTCTTCTTAAATCTTCAGATCTACTAAGTAAATGTGTATGTAAGTTGTTAATTTTTGGATATGTTGTGATTATATAAGTTTTGAGTTCATAGAATCTAAAATGAATTGATTTGGATGTGTAAAACTTGAGTTATGAAGATTTGAAGGAGAAAGGGGAGAAAGGGTTGAAAATTTTTATAAAGAACCAAACTTAGAAAATCTAGTAAACTGCTGCCCCTAAAAGGAAAATTCGGGGTTAACTAGGTTGTTCAGAAAATTCTGGACTTTTGGTATGTTATAGTACACTGAATAAGCTTTCCATAGACTCCGGAACGGACTAATTCTGACTTCGGAGGAGGGAGTTATGATGTTCGGAAGGAGCATATTCAAAACTGTTCCAACTAATCGCAAACAGTCTCCTTCCACCAAAATTCTGGATTGATGTGTTTAGAATTTGCAAAAATATCATTAGATAAACTTTGTAGTCGTGGAGGTTAGCTTCGCGTGGGCTCAAGAGTGGCTCATAAATGTTTTTAAACATGAGAGTTATGACAGTTTTAGTGAGACAGGATAAAATTTGGAAATACCAAAAAAATCAGTCTGCCTAAAATTTTTAGGGGCCGTTTCGACAAACTAATGAATGAAATAAATTCAAAAACTTTTGGGACATTAAAATATATGATATAAAGTATCTCATGTCCAAAGATGAGCTTATTCCGACTTAAATTGATCGAGTTATGACCATTTTAATATTTGGGATTTTTCAATGAAAACTGCTATAACTGGAGTTCTATAACTCCGATGGTCACGAAATTTAAACTAGAACTTCATGTTAATACGTGTAAGATTCTGCCAAGAGTTGAGAATTTTTGAAGTTGAGCATGATATAATTAATTTTCTTAAGTTACGAACTAAAAGCGGACTTTTGAAAAATACTAAAGGAAATTAAAAAAATTCAGAAAAAATTATTTTTATATATGGAATATAAGTATATATGTGTGGCCAAAAGATAAAAAAATAATAAGATAATTTAGGATTTTTATGGAAATAATTTAGTTCTGAATAAATGAATCAAATTAATTGTGTAATGTCAAAAATATGAAAAATAGGATTTTATTACTTAAGAACCCTAGATAAGGTATATACAAACTTTTGAAAGGGGTTTTGGTCATTGATGATGAGACATTATGTTTATGGCCGTATATGGTTGTTAAATAAATAAATTAATAAAGATTAAACAATTAAAATAAATTATTTTTAAGTTTAATAAATGACTAAAATATTGTAGACACTCGAAATTTTTCTTTCCCTGTTACTAACACTGTAGGAGGGACAAATTGTCATCAAATCAACTCCGGTCTCAACACCGAGCCATCAACTCAACTCCGGTCTCAATACCAGGCCATCAACTCAACTCCGATCTCAATACCGGGCCATCAACTCAACCACGGTCTCAATATCGGGCAATCAAATCAACCCCGGTCTCAATACCGGGCCGTCAACTCAACCCCGATCTCAACCCGGGAAGTACAGGTAAGCCTCGGTCTCAACCCGGGAGGTACAAGTTAGCCCCGGTCTCAACCCAGGAGGTACATGTCAGCCCCGGTCTCAACCCGGGAAGTACAGATCAGCCCTGGTCTCAACCCGAGAAGTACAGATCAGCCCCGGTCTCTACCCGAGAAGTACAGGTCAGCCCCGGTCTCAACTCGGGAGGTACAGGTCAGCCCCAGTCTCAACCCGGGAGGTACAAGTCAGCCCTGGTCTCAACCTGGGAAGTACAGATCAGCCCCGATCTCAACCCGGGAAGTACAGGTCAGTCCCGGTCTCAACCCAGGAGGTATAGGTCAGCCCCGGTCTCAACCCGAGAAGTAAGGTCAGCCCCGGTCTCAACTGTGGAGGTACAGGTCAGCCCCGGTCTCAACCTTGGAAGTACAGGTCAGCTCAGGTCTCAACCCGGGAGATACAGGTCAGCCCCGGTCTCAACCCGGGAGGTATAAGTCAGCCCCGGTCTCAACCCGGGAAGTACAGGTCAGCCTCAATCTCAACCCGGGAGGTACAGGTCAACAACGGTCTCAACCCGGGAAGTACAGGTCAACCCCGGTTTCAACTCAGGAGGTACAGATCAGCCCCGGTCTCAACTCGGGAGGTACAGGTTATCCTCGGTCTCAACCAGGAGGGTAGGTCAACTTTGGGAACAATCCTGAAGCATCACAACATCTCCAGGGAAAAACGTGGAGCTACCAAGTCAGCCTCAAAGACAACACTGAGAACAAACAGACTCGAATGGGATCCAAATCTTGGAAACAACCCCAAAAAGCCAACCGAAGGCCATGCCGACACTGAAAGCAACCTCGGGAGTGGAAAAATGATCATTTGACCAACTCTAAGCTGATTCGGTCAAACCCTAGACGAATTGATGCCATCAAGGTCAGAATGAACCATAACAATGATCCCGAGTGAAAACAGCGCAAGACAGCTCAATGGACAAACTGCGAGGAATTGAAGACCTAGTTATGAACCCATCTTCTTGGACCTGAAAAATGATTTATCCCATGTCATTGTGACACTCTCAACGAGGGCTTTTCGAAAAGGTACAACACACCTCAAACGGACGCTCCGATCAAAAGTTAGAAAGTTTCGAACCTGACATCGCATTGCTCGGATTGCACGTACTTTGATGCAACGGGACCCGCAATATTAGCCCTACCATGTGGATCCGCACCTCTACCTGCATCAGTAGCAGGTAGAGTGAAGGCTCCTGGGTCTATATATAAGAGCTCACCCTCAGCTCATTTGAAAAAGAAAAAAGAAAAACGCTCTGAACCCTTGTACGATTGGTTTTTCAGCCATTTTCTTGTCTTCCAAATCCAAAAAATTTCACTCTAACACGTAGATATACCCACATACTACCATATATCAGAAAATAACCGGTAGATTTTGATAAGTTATTTTTATGACCACTTATTCAGATATTATCTAACTTGTTTTTGTTGGGTTTGTACGTAACGCAATCATGCAATCAAATCACATAAATAGGGCGGAAGCGTAAACACTAGGTTTTCAAAAATTTATACAAACCCATTGCCATGATCATTATTGTGCATCAATTATCAGTGAATGAAGAAGGAGAAAAATAGAATTATACCTTTGAAGATCCAAGCTTCCTCAGGTACAAGTTCTACTCCTTTGATTCCTTTGATTCCTCTGTAGTGGCTCCTTCCCTTGATCAATGTCAGCCACCCAAATGTTTGGCCTCTAACGGTGATCCACCAAGGAAGATGAAGAACTCAGTAAGATGGGTTATTGGCTTAACCCTTGTTTCTATCTCTATAGAATATGTGTACTCCCAACTCTTGAAAAATTCACGTACCTTATTTCTATTATAAGACTCTCTTATATAGATATTAGGTTAACCCTCCTAATCCAATTAGAATAAGGTTTTAATTAATTAATTAATTATTTATTTTTAATTAATTTATATCCTAATCTTTATTAGGATTGAGAGAGAGTACTGATATTATATTAATTCCTAAACTCCTTTAGAATTAAAATAATAATAATAATAATAATATTAATAAGACTCCTCTTATTAATTTATATTTAATATTTCTAAAATATTAAATAATAAACATTAAGCTATTTAATTTATTCTATCATCCTAGATTAAATTAATTATACTTAATGCATTATTACTATCATGCCATTTTCTTCTTAAATAATTCTTCTTCCTTTTATGGTGTGACCCTTTAGGTTCTCCATATTAAACCGGTTGTGAATAAATCAATTAGAACAATTCCAATCTTATTTAAATAAATAAATTAAACTAATAATCTATTTAAATAAATAACATTTATTCTACAATAGGGATAAGCCTCCCTAGCGATCAACGACTTTCCAGATAATATAGATTTCAACATTAATCATAAAAGAACCTGTGAGTTAATAGTTACCGTACAATTCAATCCTTCCACCATACAATGTCCCAATTAAATATAAGACATGGATTTACTGTCAAGTCTTAATTTATTTAATCATATGTATTTCGAATAGAAAATGCGCAACTCCAAATAATGCAAATTAGAAACCTCTTTCTAATTTCATTCTACCTTGGCCAAGGATTCCTGGGTTGTCATTTAACGAATCACATAGGACATATCTCCTCTTTTACTAGAAGTGGTAGATTCTTTATTAATCATTCATTATCTCCATAAGTAACTCATTATACCCAAGCATACCCTATATATGCCTTAAAAGGCCTTAAGGAATTAGTCAAAGTATAATTTGTTACATACAAGATACTATGATGATCTCAAGTCCAAGGATCACATGTACTACTATCACATTAGGAATTCCTATTGACAGGAGTAAAACTCCATTAGGTATTCCATAGCGAGTCACGTTCAGTGAACTTATTCTCCAATAAGCACCTACATACTTGCTTTAGTGTCTCCACACAAATGACCATGAGATCAGTCATCCTCATCCAATGAGCAAGCAACATATGTACCAATCTATCCAGATTTACTAATCCCCATTTTAGTAATCCCACAATTGGGAACTATTTTAGTTTTTAAGCTTTCTAAGAATTTAGATCTCATTATCATGATCTCATCATGATTCTAAAAGCATTGCTTAAAACTATAGGTTATTTACATATTATAAAAACAGCACCATGTAGATAATTATATGCCTTAAATGAATATTTCATTAATAAATAAATAAGATTGTTTACAAAGTATGTGCTTTGTCATCATACATGATTAGCTTGTATGCACACTACTATCAGTTTTGTTGCTTAAACTCAGGTATTATTGTGCTTTTCATGTGTTTTTATTTTGTTTTGTAGTTTTCTCGAATTAGAACTCTCCAGGTGCACAAGCGGCTAAAAGGGGTAAAAGAGTGCTAAAAGGGACAATGAGCATGAAATGTGATGCTACGAGGATCAAATGGGTTAACTTGTCATGAAATGGAAGTGTTAACAGAAGGAGTAGAAACTAAGTGCAGCAACAGAAGAAGCAAAGCAACAGAAAAGTCTGTAGATGCGCGCGGTCGCGCCCTCCTCAAGGCCTAAAGCCGAGCGGCCGCGCCGTTTCCTAGCTTGACCAGAGTTTGACTTTGCAATTAAATGGGACTTGGCTTGGAGAAAGGCATATAAGGGGGCTCATTTTGGCACATATATATATATATATACTCCCCTCTGGGGAGCTTAGCTTAGCCCTAGTTCTTCCTTTCCCTTCTCTTTAATTTCTTGTCTCGATTAGCTTAGGAGTAGATTAAGGTTAAGTTTAGCTAGTTAGTTTCTAGGGTTTAATTAGAGAAGAAGATTGAAGCAAGTGGATTTCATTAGAGATTAAACAAAGGAGCTTGAGCAGTCAGATTTGCATTCTCTATCTTTATAATCTCTTTGCTTCCTATTTGTAATCTTATGATGTGTATTCAACTTGTGGATGATAGATATTCTTCATTTATGATGTCTTAAACTCTATTTTGAGATTTCAATGGTACTTTTTAAATAGTTTATATTAATATGCTTCCATGTTGATATTATTGATTGCTTTGAGATTGTCTATTACGATTTGTGCTTTATTTCCTTAATTGATTAGCTACCAATTACTGTGATAACCCATATGGACTTGAAAGATGAAATGTAGGTTTAGATCTAATCGTAGTAGCGGGTGATTGTATGTGCTATATGACTTTGGGATGTATGATTTGTGCTTAGGATAAACCTATACCGAAGCGCCGCTCGTAGTCAATTGAGAAATTGGACTTAAACCTTAATTATTTGTAAACCGCATAGACATATAGTGGTTTAGGTAATGTGGGTGTTCATATGCGTTCTATCATCTGTGGATTGTATGTGATATGGATTAGGTGCATTAAAAGATGGTATTATCTCACTTTCGTGTTCTCGATTAACATTCTGTGACGATTAATTTTACCTAACTGGGAGTATGTTGATTTAGATGAATCATTAGGGAAAGTTGAGATCTCATATCTTCATTATCTAGTTTTACTCTAGGATTATTTAGTTTTAGTTTAATTATTTGTTTAGTTTTAAATTCCAAACAATTTACTCGCTCGTTTAAATAAGACTGAAATGGTTATGGGCTAGTGGTTTGGTGGCTTTTATCAGTTAATTCTCTGTGGGAACGATATCTTACTTACTCTTTATTACTTGTTGACCGCGTATACTTGTGCGTATTTGTCATTATATAAATCGGACAATAGATTTGGACTTTTAAAGCCTATGATTTGGAAAAAAGCCTGTGTAGCAGTCCATTGTGAGTATTTTTACGATCAGAAAGTTATTATTACTTCTTTGCACTTTTATACACTTGCATAACTAGTTTCGTTTTCTAAATAAGCCCGAAACTCAGTTCTGTGGCCTTTTTTGTTAACTTTTGGTACATTTTAGTACCTAAACGCATTTTCTGGCATTTCTACAACTCGGATTAACGATCTGTCGCTTCCAGCAGCTTTTATATACTTGCATCTTCATATTGAGCAACTTCGCCAGACTAGGTTCTCTTCCCTATCCGGGTTTGGCTTTTTTTGTATATATTTAGCTATATATATACTAACTTTTCAATTCTGTCAAGCCCGGATGTTAAATCCGCGGTAGTTTATTGCTTTTATATATATATATATATATATATATGCATATATAAACAACATTCACCACACTGGGTTATCTTCCTAGTCTTAGTTGACTACTTTTCTGTATATATATATATATATATATATATATATATATATATATATTTACATTCCAGTTCGGTTTGGATCATTCTAAGTCAGGTGTAGACACTCGAAATTTTCCTTGCCCCAATACTAACCCGGTAGGAGGGCAAAATTGTTAATCAATCCAAATTCGATCGCCGACGCCGGTCTTTCAACCTAAATCTGATTCCTAATATCGGTAATCAAGCTCTGAAAGTAAATCGAACCATCAATCAAGTTTCGACAGTCAATCGAACCATTAATCAATCTCCGATAATCAATCGGACCACCAATCAAGCTCTGACAGTCAATCGGACCATCAATCAAGCTCTGACAGTCAATCGGACCATCAATCAAGCTCCGACAGTCAATCGGACCATCAATCAAGCTTCGACAGTCAATCGGACCATCAATCAAGTCCCGACAATCAATTGGACCATCAATCAAGCTCCGACAGTTAATCTGACCATCAATCAAGCTCCGACAGTCAATCGGACCATAAATCATGTTTTGACAATCAATCGGACCATCAATCAAGCTTCGACATTCAATCGGACAATCAATCAAGCTCCGACAGTCAATCGGACCATCAATCAAGCTCTGATAGTCAATTGGACCATCAATCAAGCTCCGACAGTCAATTGGACCATCAATCAAGCTCCGACAGTCAATCGGACCATCAATCAAGCTCCGACAGTCAATCGGACCATCAATCAAGCTCCGACAGTCAATCAGACCATCAATCAAGCTCCGACAGTCAATCGGACCATCAATCAAGCTCCGACAGTCAATCTGACCATCAATCAAGCTCCGACAGTCAATCGGACCATCAATAAAGCTCCGACAGTCAATCGGACCATCAATCTGAAGCATCACAACAACTCCAGAGCAAAACCTGGAGCGACCCCATCAGCCTCAGAGACAACCCTAAGGTCAAAAGACTCGACTGGGATCCAAGTCTTGGAATCAGCTCCCGGAAGTCAACCAGCGACTATGATGACACTACAGGCAGCCCCGGGAGAGGTACAATGATCATTTCATCAACTCTCAACCAACTTGGTCAAACTTAAGCCAAATCAATGACGGTAAAGTCAGAATGAACCCTAACGACAATCCCGAGTGGCAACTACTTAAGACAGCTCAACGGATAAACTGCGGGGAATCAAAGACCTGGTTATGAACCCGTCTTCCTGGACCTGGAAAATGTTTTTTCCCATGTCATTGTGACACTCTCGGCGAGAGCATTCCGGAAAGGTATCGCACGCCTCAAACTGACGCTCTGATAAAAAGTTAGAAAGTTTCTGACCAAAAATTACATTGCTCGGAGTGCACGTACTTTGAGATGACCAAGCCGAGCACATGGGCCCCACCTAGGGGAGCTGCAGTTCTACATGCGACTGCCGCAGGTAGAGTGGAGGCTCCCTGGCCTATAAATAAATGTGCCCCCTTTATTTTAAAAAAATCCGAAAACACAGCGAAGCTCTGTCAATTTAATTTTCAGACTTTTACACCCATTCCAAACCCAAATATTTTCACTCCAGCACGTAGATATACCCATATACTACCACATATCAAAAAACCACTAGTAGATTTGGACGTTTAAAGCCTATGATTCGGCAAAAAGCCCGTATTGAGGTCCATTGTAAGTATTTTTACGATCAGAAAGTCAATACTACTACTCTGCATTGCTTTACACTTGCACACAAAGTTTCATCTTCTAAATATGCCCGAAACTTAGTTTCGTGGCCGTTTTTGTCAAAAATTAATAACTTTTTGTACATAAACTCCATTTTCAACATTTCTACAACTCGGATTGACGATCCATCAGCTCTAGTAACTTCAATGCACTAGCACGCACGTTCTGGCAACTTTGCCGGACTGGGTTATCTTCCCAGTCCGGGTTTGGCCTTTTTTTGTACATATTTAACTTTAAATGTACTAACATTTCAATTATGTCAAGCTCGGATGTCGAATTCGAGGTAGTTTATCGCTTTTATATATATTTACGCATATATAAGCGACTTTTACCATCACTGGTCCTCCTATCAGTCTCGGTTGACTATATTTCTATCAATATATATATATATATATATATATATATATTTAGTCGGCCTGGACTATTTTGTGGCCATTTTGCTGCTTTTGCACACTTCCGCATACTAGGTGCTCTCCCGAGTCACTAGGTGACTATTTTTTGTCAATTTCAATTCCAATACGGGCACAGGCGTGAAAACCCATCGCCCTTTTTACTGTTTATATATATATATTTTTTATTTCTGTCACAGCCTGGATTATTTCGTGGCTATTTACAGTTTATATATATATATATTTTAATTTCAGTCCGGGCTTGCGAGTGAAAATCCAACGCCCTTTTACAGCTTTTATATAGATAATTATATACATTTCTTTATTCAATTTTATTCAACTGCTGCATTTAACATTCATTTGTATATGAATTTGCACTGATTTTTCTGCGGGCATACTAGATTTATCCAAATCTCGCCAATTCTAGCTTTCTACGGTTCAAACAGGTCCCGACAGAACCTGAAAGATATAATGGCTGAGATTTCTTTAAATCTAGTTATTGTTATAGTTTCAGCTTCAAAAGCAACCTCGCATCCCTTAGATCGATATCTATTGGGAATGAGACGCTTCGGCCGTGCGGACCGTGATTTTCTGAATGAATCCCTGCTTCTGGCTATCTTGGGATATTTTATCTGCTTCTGTACAAATTTGAACTGTGTAGGTTTTCTAGCTATTCATATGTGAGCCTAGGAATCGTGGAATTCATGATCAAATTGATCAGAATCTGAATCCCACGATGGACAAACTCCGATTTACAGATGCACCCTGCCAGTTTTTTTCCTGTAAAATGTACATGCACAGACCTTAAAACGGTTATCCAGATTTAAGGTCTCAACATAGTAAAAATATGGATTGTCGTGTCAGCGTCCCTCCGATGGTTTTCATACCCATGAGGAGACCAACATTTTATATTTCTGTGGTCGAGGATGCTTCGCAGCCTGACAAATCACCATTTGCATGCAGCCTTAAGGCTATAAAGATAAAATTGAGAGTAGCGATATGCTTCAATTCCTATGTCAGCGTAGGGGTTTGATAAACAGCTTTCAAAACATCACTGTTAATTCAATTTCAAAGCCTTTTACAAATCAAATTAAATGCTTTTTGCAAATCAAATCAAAGATTGATTTTCAAATCAAATCAAACCCTTCGTATATAGGCTCAACGAAGTCTGTCAAAGCTTTCAATCAATCCAAAGGCCCAATTTTCAAACAGCATTCACTCACGCACTCCAGTTTTAAGGGAAATATTGAAAAGATTGCGGTACCGTGTTTATGTGACGCCCCCAAAATCCCTACATTCCCTATAGCAGATTTGGTGCTCACGTAAATATTCCATAAGATAATAATTCATATCAATCCAAGATTCACAGTATTCCACAACGAACAGTAGTTCTCGTCAAAACATTTACTGTGTTGGGATACCCTCACATGGATGGATAAGTTTATAATCTCATGGATATTTCTTTCATATCAATAATTCCTATCTATCTGACATTCATAGTACAAATGATAAGATTGTTCTTGGAACTGAGGAGCGACCTCAGTGTTTACAGAACTTTCATGATCATTCAATACCCTCATTCAGATGTATAGTTCATATAGATACTGTACTTTTCTATGTTCTAGAAAGGTAAAAGCTAAGCAATTGTTAAAAATGATAATACAATATTATATATTCTTAAATTGACTTACAATAAATCCCAACTTACTATTACATCAGAGTCTCCAAGGATATCACCAAAATTTAAATTAACCAAGTTGTTCCATCCACATGATTGAACTCTGGAACTTTTGGATAAGTCAGCTAAAGCTGCAAAGAAAAAGAATAATTGCAAAGATGAGCTACAGAAAGCTCAGCAAGTTTTAATCAAGTTGTATATTATACTCACACTGAATCTGAATTGAATGAACTTAAAGTTCAGAGTATTTTCCATATATATATACTGAGGTTTGATCTGTCAAACCCCACATATTACGAGCGTCTGTCAGTCATATAGACTTAGCAACCCGGGTTAATTCGGTTAACCACACCACACTCCTAACAGTCACAAAGACTTATAGGAGCTACTGGATATCTCATATTACGAGTTACTGTCAGTCACATAGACTTAGCAACCCGGATTGATCTGTTCAACCAAACACATTACGAGTTACTGTCAGTCACATAGACTTAGCAACCCAGATTGATCTGTTCAATCAAACACATTACGAGTTACTGTCAGTCACATAGACTTAGCAACCAGGATTGATCTGTTCAACCAAACACATTACGAGTTACTGTCAGTCACATAGACTTAGCAACCCGGATTGATCTGTTCAATCAAACACATTACGAGTTACTGTCAGTCACATAGACTTAGCAACCCGGGTTGATTTGGCCAACCACACCAGCTAAGAGTATGCATATCATCCTATACAACCACCCGGTCAGTGTCAAACTGTCGGTCATTAATAACCACCCGGTCAATGTAAAACTGCCGGTCATTGATAACCACTCGGTCAATGTAAAATTACCGGTCATTGATAGTATCAGTATATATTTGTACCAAACAATATTGGTTTCACCACAGTCTATGCTTTGATATCAAATCAAAATAATTTACGCAAGTAACAGTTCATATGTCTTGGTTATGCTTGAACAATAAGTCATAACCTTTTTTAAAGCACAGATTTCACGAATAATGGTTATAACAATTTCGTATATCAATATACAAGGCTTACATTTAATATAGAAATTAAATGAAGTTAGAAAAACTTGCATAAAAATAGAAAGTTTGCACATAGTGCAGAAAAACTTGCCTGCTCCGACGATTACCGCTAAGCAATCTAATTTAATCTCTTAGAGAAGACCTATAATTAATAAGATTGATCTTTCAATAAGCATAACATATCGTAATCTCAACTAATCTTCAAATAAGTTATCTAACATTTAGTCACATAATCAAACATTAGATAATTTCTTAACTTATTAGTAATATTATCATTCTTTGATAATATTATCATTATCTTAAGACCCTAGTCTAACATCATTAACCATTTAATAATATTTTATTTACTTTTTAATATTATTAACCATTTAATAATATCTTTAATCCTTTACAGATATTATTAATCATTTAATAATATTTTATTTATTTATAAATATTATTAATACTTTAATAATATTTTAATCATTTATAAATATTAATAATTCTTTAATAATATTTTAATCACTTAATAATATTATTAATCATTTAATAATATCTTAATCATTTATAAATATTATTAATCTTTAATAATATTTTAATCATTTATAAATATTATTAATCCTTTAATAATATTTTAATCATTTATAAATATTATCAATTCTTTAATAATATTTTAATTATTTTTAAATATTATTAATCCTTTAATAATATTTTAATCACTTAATAATATTATTAATCATTTAATAATATCTTAATCATTTATAAATATTATTAATCCTTTAATAATATTTTAATTACTTAGTAATATTATTAATTATTTAATAATATTTTAATCATTAATAAACAATTTAATTTAATTGTTTATCTCTTACTATTTAATTTATTTAACACACATAATATGCCATTCCTATATTTGTTTATTAAAAATAATAAAAATACCTCATAAAGTCTTATTATATCATATAATAATTATTTAATTATGAAAATCACATTTCCAAGTTTTATAATTCAATATAACTTAATTTTCTCATTTATTCTTAACTCATTAATAGGCATGAAAATTATCAAAACAACTTATTATTTTTTTATGTTATGGGGAATATCAATATATGATATTTGAGTCACAAAATAATTTTCTTATAATTTTCCAAATTCATTTAGTATTTTTAAATAGGTTAAAATAGTCCAAAATAACAACATTTATCATAAATTATCCTTTTGTCAAAAAATTCTGAAATTTATATGGTAGTTACATATTATCCAACCGAACCTCATGTAAAAATTTCACATTTTCTGAGTTCAACTCACCAAGTTATTACAGTTTTCTTTTAAAATTATGTTTTCTTGTAAAATCCATATCTCCATTTCTATACATCAAAAAACTCCCATCTTTGGACAGGACCTAGTTAACTTGATATAGTATCATACCACAAAAGGCCGGATTTTTCAGAGCATCAAAATTGTCCGAAACAGTCTTCACCAAAAATGGCCAGAAAATTCATTTGATTTTTCCAGATTTTTGTCGGCAGGGAGTGTTTTACGAAAAATGACACCACGGTTGATTCGTTTAACATTTTTGATTTCTACCACTTGGGTTCAACAGATAACTCATGTATCTAAATAACCTCCTTGACGGATCACAAAAATAATATATATATTTTAAATTGTAAAGCCTCAAAGTGGACTGATTTTCAAGATTTTTGAGCAAGAAAACTGTTTTGGTTTTCTTTTGATTTCCAAGATTTTCAACACTTAACATGATAAGATCTAAACATGAAACATCATAAAACATGTATATCTAAGGTTCTAGGATTCAATATCACAAATTCATGATTTGGTTCAACACAATCAAAATAATATATATAAACTTAGTAAGGATTTATACCTTGACTTCTCTTGGATTTTTCATCTTTTTCTTCTTCTTCTTCTCCCATCATCCATGGCTACCGTCTCTCTCTCTCTCTCTCCTTTCCTCTTCCATATTCGGGTGGTGTGGTGTTGAGAGAGAATGATAATTCTCTTTCCTTCTTTTTTTTTGTTTTGTTTAAGTTAGTATAAAATTAAGACCAAGGCAAAGTAGTCTTTAACCATTACTAGGAAAGGGTAAAATGGCCTTTAATTCATCTCAAGAAAATTTCCTAAAAATTTTCTCACAGGACATATTGGTCATAATCAAATTTCTTTAGGGACAAAATTATCATTTTACTATGTTTAGGAAATTTCCTAGAAATTTCTTTCAAGGATGTCATGGTAAATATCAAATCTCTCTTGGGGCAAAATTGTCATTTTCATATTATTAGGAAACTTCCTAACAATTTCCTTCCTAGGACATAAAAGTCATTAATAATTTTATGTTAGGACAGAATAGTCATTTCCAAAATATCCACCAGGTGACATCATCATGACATTATTATGATGACATCATCTTTGTGTTTCTTTAATGCTGATGTCATGCTTGCATCATGCTTGCATCATCTCTTCTCTGATTGGTTGATTTAAGTTCACCTAGATTAGAGGGTATTTTGGTCATTTCACATATAATTTTAAGGGTAATTTGGTTATTTCGCCTCCAAAAGGGTATTCTCATAATTTTCCTCACAATTTTAAGGATAGTTTAGTCATTTCCTATGTTTCCCTTAAAATTAAACCCTTAGGGTTTGATAAATAACATTAGGGCTTGCTAATCACCATTAAGGTTTACAAATTAGGGTTTAGGATTCCCGAATAAAAAATTAGGATTTCCTAACTGCAGATTAGAGACTCTAATCTATCATTAATGTTTACTAAGGTATTACCTTATTTGGTCAATATCTGTTAACTATATGTCTACTCATATTTCTCAGTCAATACCCAGTTTGACCATCTTACTAAACTCGTATCACAGATACTCAGCATAATATTGATAATTAATACAAAAAAAAATTATTCAAAAATTTTAATTGTTTAAAATTCTGGGTCCTCATAGTTTACACGGGAGTCGTGGGGTGCCTAACACCTTCCCCACACTTAACCAAGCCCCCGAACACAAAACTCCGATTTTAAAGATCAAGTTTCGACAGTGTCCAGCAATTGGGCCTCTTTTCAAATCAAATTCGGTTGAGTTGGTACGACCATTTTCCGAACTACTGACTGGCGACTCTGTTTAAATCAAATCATCGACATATACACATGTTGGCCTCTTTCCTAAAAACCCTTCAAAACCTTTTTGCAATAAAAAGAATAAGGGTAGAGATAACTTGGGAAGATCGATTTGAGGAAAATCGGGTTATAAACTGACCCACGGTATTTCTTAAATTTTCCAACGTCGACAGGTGGCGACTCTGCTGGTGATAGTAGAGGGCTTAGGCCGCTTTCAATCTTTTCAAACATTTCCTTTTCAAAACTATTGAATACGTGAAATCCTGCATCTCCACAATCAATGGATGAGTGAATGCTGCATTTTTCATTGAATGTATGAATGCTATACCTTTACATTGAATGAATGAGAATGAATGCTTTAGTGCTTTGCACCCATATTAGTGCTTCGCATAAACTGTCATTTCATGCATAAGCGTTAAGGCCGTTCTATGTGAATGTATGTTATGAGTCCCTCCACCAGGAGGCTAACCCGGTCGGTGATAAGTAAGGAACCTGGGGACGACTAAGTCTCCGGGGCTGCCTCCTGAAAATGCACCACCCAGATTCACTCCAGTTGAACGATCGAATTAACTTCCCTTCTAGTAGATTGCGATGATCTGGGAACCTTCATGCCGAAACAAAAGTCGTGAGAGTAACCTAGGATAGGTCAGCTTCTGATCAACCGAATCCGACGGGATGCTTCTTTATGCCTTCCTCTTTCAATTCCATGTCAAGTCTCCAATTACTGAGGAGCACAATGTAAATGACAATAATGAAAGATTTACTTTCCTGTCAAATATTCTGTCATCCTGTCATCAAAACAACTAACCTCGATTTTGCAGGATAAACTTAAAAAACGGACACCATAAATGCATCCAGTCATTACCTACCACAGGGAACTTACACTCCTACATTTTGGTGTAGGCAGGGAAAAATTGGTCCTATCACTAGATCAAAGGCCAAAAAAGTACCCAGTCCATCTACGGACATGGCTTCAAGTGTTTCACCAGAATCTACCCCTGTGTCTAGGGAAGAATTCAAAGGATTAAAAAATCAGATAGCCGAGCTAGCCGGTTTCCTTTTAGAGCAAAGCAAGGCCTTCAAAGAAAAATAATCTCAAACTCATCCAGAACCAGGAGCATCTGGTAGTGGTGCTGGCGGTCAAGATACAGAAAAAGCCGAAACTCAGATCCCTGGACCCCAGAACCAGCATACAATCAACAAAACTCCAGAAATCACCATCCTAGGCAAAGAACAGGAAGCTGGTGACCTTCTCAAGAAAATGCAACAAATGGAAGAAACTCTCCGGTCTATTAAAGGGACTGGGGCATTTGGCAGTGTGAATTATTCCGACCTCTGTATATTCCCCGGGGTTCGTTATCTTGAGAAATTCAAAACTCTCGAGTTCGAGAAATATGATAGGTTGGGAGATCCATACACACATCTGAAAGTTTTCATCGGAGAACTCGAATCCTATAATGAGGACGAGAAACTTCGAATGCAACTATTTTAGAAGAGTTTAACTGGAGAAGCCAGAGCCTTGTATGCCTGTCTGGACAACTCCAAAATCCACAGTTAGGAAGAATTGGCCCATGCCTTCCTCAGCCAGTACAGTTTCCAATCTCAACTAGCTCCAGATCGGTATCAAATTACCAAAATCAAGAATAATAACACTGAATCATTCAGAGAATATGCCCAACGATGGAGACGGGTCGCAGCACAAGTCATCCCCGCCATTATAGAATCTGAAATAGTCATGACTTTCATCGATATTCATGAAGCTCCTTACTATGAAAGAGTCCTAGCAGGCATAGGAAAACCTTTCTCTGAAATAATCAAACACGGCGAAATGGCCGAAATGGGACTTAAGTCCGAAAAAATAAAAGACCTAACGGCACTCGAAGCCGTTGCTGAGCATATCCAATTCGGAAATTACGGGAGTAATCCCCGGAGTTTCCACAAAAAGAAAGATGAAGAAGTTTCCTTGGTGTTACAAGGACAAAATTCAAGCGGTAATTCAAACAATACACCCATTTAAAGGAGGAATTATACCCCTTTTCGAGCTGCAACACAGCCGTCAAATCCTTCATTCCAGAAAAACATGGAGGTCAGACACAGAAGGACTTTCACCCCACTAGGGGATTCACTGGAGAACGTCTTCAAACTTCTGACGGCTCAGAAGAAGATTGGCTAACTCCTTCCGCCAACTAACACTAATGCAAGGAACTTCGACCCTAGCAAGAAGTGTTCTTATCATTTCGGATCACCGGGACATGACACCCAAGATTGTTGGTCCCTCAAGCACAAAATCCAAGATTTGATTGATAATGGAGAAATTGTGGTCACAAAACCTGATCAACCGCATGTCCAAGATAATCCTCTCCCACAACACAAGGAGGAGAGTGTCAACATGATCAACATTTCAAGTGGAGAAGTATCCAAATACCTCCGCTATGTTGAAAAATCAACTCAATCCAACAACATCAGCCCAATGAGTTGGGAAGCTTTTGAAAAATAATTCCTGATAGAGCAAGAAATAAAGTCTGTCAAGGAACAAATCGAGCAGTTGGCTGAACTGGTCGTCTACCAACATCAACTCACCAGAGAGATATTGAAGCAAATCCATCAATCTATGGGCAGTCGCTCTCCTCCAGCGAAAGTTAATGCTAATCAAGATCATAGCCGGACTTGTGAGCTTACACCCTGGACTGACAAGGGGATCGAAGAAGCAAGTGTCCAAGCAGGTAGGAAGTTCCTATTTCAAAGGATTTCACCAATTTGAACCAGTCAATGGAAGAAATCCTGCAAATGATGATTCAACGAGGGAATGGTTGCAGACTTGCTACCTCCGCTAAACCCTCAATCCAGAAAATTCAAACCTGACCAAATATGTCAGTACCATTCCAACTCTCCCGGCCATGATATAGAAGAATGTTGGGCACTTCGTAACCTAATTCAACACCTGATTGAGAAAGGTGACCTAATCAGAGGAGGTCAAATCCTCGATATGACAGATAAAGATAGCCTCTGGATCCCCGATGCATGGTATCAGGACACAATGGCTGTCATATCCTGCGATAAAGAATCAATCATTACACCCCTGGTACTATTAGGTAAAGGGGTCCAAGAAGTCCAAAATCCTGTGAAGGTGGCTGCACCTTAGCCTCTAATTTTACCCTTCAGACCCCAATATCCAATCCTCAGTCTGAAGAAGGTCCCAAGGAACTACGGGGACATTGAAAGCTCTACTTCAAACAACATCTCCATCCTGTCAAAGGATAATCCATTGTACCTGCCTCAGCTGGTGATTAAACCAGTTACCAAAGCAAAAGAAAGGGTGGCTGAAGAAATAATACAAGAGTTCCTCAAAAAGATGGGACACAATGAAATCAAGATAGTGCAAAGCTTGAAAGACGCACCCAAGTAAATATCCATCCTGGACTTGGTCCTATCATCAGAGGATCACCGTCACATCCTAGTGATGGTACTAGAAGAAACTCATCTGCCACACACGGTAGACACAGAGAAATTTTATCACGTGATAGAATGCACTTTCAACAACAATATGATTTCCTTCACAGATGATGATATCCCGGCTGAGGGAAGGGGCCACCACAAGTCCCTGCATATAGCCGTTATATCCTCCGAATACGTGATCGGAGGAGTGCTTATTGATGGAGGATCTTCCCTCAATATTTGTCCATATAACATGTTGGAAAGAATGAAGATCAATCCAAATCGGATCAAAGCCAGTCATATAGTTATCTGGGCTTTCGATGGATCTCGTCGCCAGGCTATGGAGGAAATCGAGCTTCCTCTAGAAATTGGTCCACACACCTTCTACGTATCTTTCCAGGTGCTCAACATAGCCACCGGATACAACTTGTTATTGGGCAGGCCATGGATCCATATCGTCAGGGCTGTTCCATCCACCCTTCATCAGCAACTCAAGTATATTATCAACGGCAGCCTCATCACAGTGAATGCTGAACCGAAATACCCTACCCACATACATGGGGACATGCCAGTGATTAGCTTAGACGTCGGGGTTGAGCTTGTAACTTTTAAGCTTTTGAGGTGAGCAATATTCAATATCTACCAATTGGGGCACCAACCCTGAAGCCTAAAATTTCCACTGAAGTAATGACAGTGGGCCAAGAAATGGTAGCTGCAGGTTTCCAGCCTGGAGAAGGGTTAGGAAAAAATAAGCACGACATTAAAATGCCAATCCAAATCCCAAGTCAGATGGGAAGAGCAGGACTGGGATTTTCATTCGGGTCAAACCACCGGAATTCACACAAGTATCCCAAGGCTCAAGCCTGCACGATTCTTCTCCCAAACCTCACAAATGCCGGATGGGTGAAACCTACGAGGAAGATCCCTACGGGGGCATCAGCCATGCTATTTTTTTCAATCATACCTTGTCCATAAAAGGAAAGCCCTCAAGCCTGCGGTCGATAGAGAAAAGGGAAAAGAAAAGATCATGTACGAAGGACGAAACCCGTTTGCTAACATAAAAGTCATTATAAACTACGAAGGGATAAAGGATGAACTCCCAGATAGTGATGATGAAGATCGTGCTCACTTTCCTCATAGTGAACAGAGGAACAATTCCCAGAAAAGCCTCGGCCATATCCTAAAAGATGTTTAAGTTGTCATTCAAGACGAGACGGACGAGCACACTTCCAGCATCATCCCTATCCATGAGGATCTAACACTGGACAATTGGAGCAGTGTCCCTTGCCTCAGTCAAAAAGGGTAAAGGGGCAGACAGTCAATCTGCCCTTAATCATGCTTTTATTTATTGCTTACTTTTGATTGCACAGCTGGATTAGTTACTTTTGTCATGCTTTACAAATGCTATGTGTATTTAAGTAATTGTATATATTAATGAAAGCATTTTTGTTTTCAGGACCCAAGCATTGGATATGTGTGTCTCTGCTGATGAGATGCCAACCTGTCAACATAACTCCAACTATGATGAAAGATTGAACTTCTACTTGATGGATCTTGATCAAGAGGAGGAAGATGACTATGAGGTGCTAGAGGAGATCAAGGAATGGGTTAAAGATAAACCTAAACCAAACCTCCACCATCAACATAGGAACCTCTGAAACCATCAAAGAAATCCAAATAGGTTTAGACCTCACCTCAGATCAAAAAGCCGACCTGACCGAACTCCTAACACAGTACCAGGATGTATTTGTTTGGTCACATGACGACATAATTGGTCTCTCCACAGACATTGTTATCCATCGAATGCCCATCAAAAAAAGGTTCAAACCAGTCAAACAAAAGCTCAGACGATTGAAACTTGAGTGGAGTCTCAAAGTCAAAGAAGAAATCGTTAAACAATTCAAAGCCGGGATCATCATGGTATCAACATATCCCGAATGGCTATCAAACATAGTCCCCGTACCTAAACCAGGAGGGAAGGTACGAGTCCACGTGGATTATCGGGATCTAAACAAAGCCTGTCTGAAGGACAATTTCCCGGTACCTTTCATCCACATCCTGATTGACAACACTGCGCAGTATAGCATATATTCCTTCATAGACTGCTTTGCTGGTTACCATCAAATCTTGGTTGCTGAAGAAGACCGGGAGAAAATAGCTTTTATCACTCCCTGGGGAACTTTTTGCTACCGACGACTATCCTTCAGCCTCATCAATGCTAGAGCAACTTATCAGCGAGCTATGATGGCCCTCTTTCATGATATGATGCATAAAGAAATAGAAGTCTATGTTGACGACATCATCATCAAATTCCAGAGGGAGGATGATCACATAGACCATCTCAGGAAGCTGTTCAACAGGTTGCGCAAGTATAACCTCAAGCTAAATCCCACCAAATGCGCTTTTAGCCTCAAGGCAGGCAAACTGCTAGGATTCCTGTTGGGCAATCGGGGCATTGAGTTAGACCCTGCTAAGATCAAAGCCATTTTTGAAATGCCCGTGCCTCGTACAAAGAAGGAGATACGAGGATTCCTAGGAAGGATCAACTTCATAAGTCGGTTCATTTCCCAGCTCACAGCAAACTGTGAGCCCATCTTCAAGCTGTTAAGGAAGAATTCCTCCATCAAATGGAATGAGGATTGTAAACAACCCTTCCTTGCCATTAAAAAGCAGCTTATCGAAGCACCTGTTTTGGTACCTACGAGGGATGGAGTCCCCTTATTCATGTACCTTTCCGTCAATGCCAATGCCATGGGCTGTATGCTAGGACAGAAGGATGATAGTAGCAAAGAAAGAGCTATCTACTACATCAACAAAAGATTCAGCAGTGGCGAACAGAAGTATACCCTGATCGAGAAGATATGTTGTGCATTAGCATGGGCCGCCATGAGGTTGCAACACTATTTGCATGGGCACACAACGTATCTTATATCCCATATGGATCCACTCAAATACATCTTCAATAAACCAATGTTAAATTGCCGACTGTCCAAATGGCAGTTGATTCTACAGCAGTTCGACATTGTCTACGCGACTCAGAAGTCTATCAAAGGCCAAGGCATTGAAGATCAATTAGCAGAAGCACCTTCAGGAGGGTTCGAGCCCCTGGAGACATATTTCCCAGATGATGGGATCATGACAATTCAACAACTCCAGTCAGATAATACAGTCCAACCATGGAAAATGTATTTTGATAGAGCGGTAAACATGGAAGGTTCCGGAGCTGGGGCAGTCCTTATCTCTGGTACAGGTGATCAATATCGTGTGGCTACCAAACTTTAATTTGGCAACACCAACAACACAGCCGAGTACAAAGGCTGTATACTTAGGTTGAAACTAGCACAATCCATGGGTTTCAAACACTTATTGGTCTTTGGAGATTCTGAGTTGGTCATAAGACAAACCATCTGCAAGTATCTCACAAAAGAACTGCATCTGCTGCCATATCATCTCCAAGTTCTTAAAATGTCCCAGGAGTTCAAAGCAATAACCTTCGTCCACATTCCTCGGGGTCGAAATGACTTCACCGATGCACTGGCAACGTTGGCTTCATTAATCAGCATATCCAACAGGAGCGGGTTTCCCAACATCCAGTTCACAAATTAAAAAGCCCCAACGTACAGGAATTACATTGGAGAAGTATCTGACGAAATACCTCCTGTCAAGCAACCATGGTTTCAAGACATCAAGGAATACCTTCGTAATGGATCTACACCCGCTGGTGCAAGCCAATCAGAGCAAAAACGGATTCTCAGAATGGCCATAAAGTTCTATCTGAGCGGAGATGCACTTTATAAAAGGGATGCTGGAATAAGCATGTTAAGATGCCTCGACAAGGAGCAAGCCCAAAGACTAATGGATGAAATCCATAGCGGAGTCTTTGGTCCACACATGAGCGGCCATCTGCTAACCAAAAAGATAATCAGAACAGAACATTATTAGATCTCGCTTAGAGCTGATTGTGATGATCACGTCAAGAGATGCTTTCAATGCCAAACACATGGAAATTCCATCCACGCTCCTCCAAGTGAGCTGCACAACATGAGTGCACCATAGCCTTTTTCTATGTGGGGAATGGACGTGATAGGTCCAGTCGAACCCAAAGCTAGCAACGGTCATCGATTCATCTTCACCATGATCGACTACTTCACCAAATGGGTTGAAGCAGCCTCTTTTCCTAAAGTCACAAATAAGGTCATCAAGAGTTTCATAAAAAATAATGTCGTCTGTCGATATGGACAACTGGAGGTGATCGTATCAGACAACGCCAAAAACCTGAATAATCAAATGATGGTAGAACTGTGTGCCAAGTTCCACATCAAGCATCTCAACTCTGTCATCTATCGGCACAAGATCATCGGTGTTATTGAAGCGACCAACAAAAACATCAAGAAGATCATACAGAAAATGTCCACCAATCACAAGGACTGGCCTGACCTGCTACCTCTCACCCTGTTAGCATACAGGACGTCAATGCGCACCTCTACTGGGGCTACCCCATATTCACTGGTCTATGGCATGGAAGCAGTCCTCCCCATAGAAGTAGAGATGGAGTCTTTACGAGTGTTAATAGATGCTCAGATGGACGAAGATCAATGGTTGCAAGACCGATATCATCAACTGTTCCTGATAGATAAAAAAAGGGCCACAACCATTTTCCACGGACGGTTATTGTGACGCCCCCAAATTCAGACCGCCACAGGGTCACTCAAATTCGGTTCGTCACGTTCTTATGGTAATATAATAATAACTAAAATCACACAATCACAGCAGAAGATCTAATCTAGAATAATTTATAATGATTTATTATAATTATTCCCCCAAGTCTCGCAACCCATAGTACTTAATAGATTACATAATAATATCAAATAAAGACTTATTACATAACCCTACTTAAGCTTAAACAAAATTCTGAAATAGTCTTAACATAACATCAAAGATTTTAAAACGAAAAAGGGACAATCTAGTCAGTAGCTTTGCCCTTGCCCTTATCAATGTATGAACGTCCACCCTGCTCTGCTTTAACTAAAATGTTTTTAGGAAAAGCAAAAATGAGCACAAATTGCCCAGCAAGTAATATACAATCAGGGTGAAGAGTTTTATAACCCGAGTTTGACATATCAAAGTATAATCTCAATGATAATTCAGAGTTTCAAGAATAACATCAGGAATAACAAATATCAACCATTCTCAAATCAAATCTTTGGAATATGAAATGATAGTTCAATATAAATCAACAGATATATATGAATTCAAAGGCAATCAACGTATCCAACTGAATAAAATAATTTATACTGAGCAGTCACCAAGGACTATTGAACATCTACTAGAATCATCAATATTAAACTGATAACCCAAAAGAATTAAGTACGATAGATAATCAGTCTACAATACTTTATGTTATGCATAACACCACAATAATATTCACGCATGTGTTGGGGCTTCCAACAATATACACTCCCCTTACCATAAGGGTTGTTCAACTTAGTTTTCAAGATTTCCGCACCAATCAATTGGTTTGGATAGTTTTTCTAAACATGCATATAGTCTGGCCAAATTAAATGGCATAGACACTTTCACGATATTCAAGAACAGTACCAAGTTCAACATGAATAATAGCTTTCATAAAGCTCAATGGAATAAGAGTTATTCAATAAGTACACTATCTCAATTTAAACGAGTAAGTAAGAAACTAGCTTGAAATACTCTTTGAATAAGGTAAATACAAGAATAGAATACTTGCACCGTAAAAGAGTGTAAGTTAGAGAACTTGCCTTACGCATAGTTTACCAAGGTAAAGCTTATCCACATAAATTAATCAACACTTTCGAATCATATCCTAATATAGTTACGTATATATATGATATCCATTAGTCATATATTTTAACATCATATCTTATCTTGGATATACAATCAACACATAAACTAAGCTTTAACCTAGCTACCCCGTCATACTATATATAGCATCATATTAATTCACAAGTCTCGACTAATATACTTTTATCCTTAATGTTCCTCTTTTTAAGTTAAACATATTTTCATATCATTATAAGACCACAATCAATTTGCAAACATACCCTTTTTAGCAAGATATAGCATTGTTGTAAGTTAACTGTCAAATCGGATTCAAGCATCAACATATGATATCACATAACATATATGCATATTAAAGGATACCTTCATGCTTGTCTAACCTTTCTAAGTTCAATCTTTCATGCTATAGGTCCTAGGTCAACACTTTTAATAACTTAAGACCATTCAAGGTTATGAAATCACATTAGCCATCATGTTTGTTATTTTAAACATATGAGGTGATCACATAACTCATTTTAGGCATGCTTGCAAGTTTCTACTTCATATACACATAAATAGTATTGTTACTTAGCTTAAATCATGCTTCACTTGTGCTCAACTAGTTTTCATGGCATCTAACATGACATGTGTACGTGTATGACGTTAATGAGGTTAAGAGCACTACCAAACATGTCCATAAATTTAAAAATTCAAATCTCAAAGTAGCTTGTCAAGGTTCACAATCAAAACTCATATTTTCATTAATAAGGCCTAACATGTTCATGCTATCTATATACATATGTTAACATATCCGACATGTATTTCTAGGTCATATAAACATGATTGCAAAATCAGAATATGGATATGGTACATACGTGTCAAAGTTTGCTTTCAAAACTTACACTTTCGTTAGAAACGTGAACTAGTGAGGTTCGCGTGTTCACATTACATTATGAATCTTATATACGCAAGTTAACATGCTTTTCATGCGTTTCTAGGTCATATGATCATGTCTCAAAAGTCAAAATGTTAACATGGCATGCATACATATCGAGTTCGTTTAAGGTTCGTTTATGAAACTTTAGGTTTATTTTAAAACTATAAGTCGTTTCATAAATCTTGCATGCTATTATAGCAACACATGTGCACGTCATGTTAATATACTCGTATAGGCATGTTAAACCTATCAGCATGCTTGTTTAAGCTGCCTTAGCTACTATCTGCTAACAAAATCTGTAGCAAAATGCAGAAAATAATTTCCAGAGGCCGGTGCAGCTGCGCCACTACTGGTTCATGCCAGACAGTTCCCAGCTTCGGCAGGTATCATCCCAAATCACAAAATTTCTACACAAAAATAACCACATTGTATTTCAATATGCTTATAAGTCTATTATAACAACTAAACAAGATTCCTATAATCCAATTGGCATGTTTTGCATCCATAATCAAGAATATAAGAAATCTAAAAATTTGCAGAAACAGAAAATAAAAAATGAAGAACAAGAGAAGTATATTATACCTCTGCAATGCAATTGGGCTTGCTGCTAATTCACACTTCTCCCTCTACTGATATTACTAATGTATGTATGCTCTCAATTCAACTTAAGCAAAATCTCAACAAAGAAAAATGTGAAGAGAATGGCTATATATATAGCAAAACCAATACACAGATATTGTAATCTTCCACTAAATTAAACTCATAGATTGAAGAATTGCATGAATGTTATGGAATGGTAGGTAATTAGTTGGTGAATCAAATCATTATTCCCACTCCCCCATTGATGATTGTTATGGCTTTGCTGAGTTTGAGGAGGAGAGTAGGCGTAGGCCTTATGGCTATGCACGTGAAGGGAAGAAATGCCTTACATTATAGGACAAGCAATATCAATCTCAGCATTCTAGCAAATTTGTACAATGCAATGTTATAACATATATTATACACTTAGGTTATAATGAAATGTCACAATGTAACTCACATAATGTATTAAGTGTAAATTGGCACACATATAATCCATGTACATTTGTTTTACCGGATATAATTTGATCGGATATTATCACATTACATTGTCTCCTTTATTATTAAATTCTATTAATCAACAATTGTTTATAGTATATCCATGATATATTATTTTATTGTATACTCATATACACATTGTCGCACACACATTTCATGTAACTCTTACAACTCAATAAGCTTTACTATATAGTTTATATATATATAACATAGTCATATTGCACTTTACACTTTGTATAATATATAGTTAGCTACTATACGTTATACTTTTAATATCGCATGCTTGCACATAGGAATTAATAAATTACTTATCTCATCAGTTAATATTTAATAATATTAATCCATCCTTCATAAATCAATGTAATCATTAATCTCCATAACAATTAATTGATATTTATAGGATTAATTATCACATTAATAAATGTAACTCTTATAATATTTATAAACAAGTTGCTTATTATTATTCTATTATTTGTAATAATAATAATCAACATATTATTAACCACCATTAATATTCCATCTTTCATAATAACAATTAAATAACCATTAATATTTGATTAATTATTCACGTAGTAATTCCTTCATTAATTAATATAATCATTAATATTTCTCATCACTGTGCCAGATAAGGCATTCAACGAGTTTATCGCAAACTCCATATATTCTCAATTATTACAATTATTCAATTTAATATAATTGTGTTAACTCATCTCATAACAAAAAATCATTTATATTCAAATAAATTCTCATTCCCATTAATATATTCATTTAATAATATATGGAAATTCTCGGGTATTACATCCTCCCCCTTATAAAAATTCCGTCCTCGAAATTGCTACAAGGTTACACAAATAGATGGGGATAGTCCCTCATCATCCTATCTTCTAACTCCCACGCAGCCTCCTCGACATCGTGGTTACAACAAAGTACTTTTACAGATGAAATAACTTTATTTCTTAAGGTTTGATCTTTCCTATCTAATACCTGGATAAGAATTTCTTTATAACCTAAGTTCTTCTCCACTTGAATGGGCTCATAAGAAATCACGTGCTTGTAGTTGGCCTTGTACGGCGCAACACAGAAATGTGGAACACGTTGTGGATGTGCTCCAACTCGGGTGGTAACGCAACTTTTTATGCCACTTCGCCCACTTGCTTTAGTATCTCGAACGGTCCTATGAATCTTAGACTCAACTTTTCTTTCTTGCCGAAACGGATCTTTCCCTTCTATGGAGATACCTTCAAGAATACGAAACTGCCGACTTTAAAGTCTCGGTCCTGCCGATGCAAATCTGTGTATTTCTTCTGGCGGTCTTGAGCTGCTACTAGTCTGGCTCTTATCACTGTCACCACGTCTGCGGTTTGTTAAACTAACTCTGGTCCGAGTATTCATCGCTTCTCCGACTTCGTCCCAACATAATGGCGTCCTGCACTTTCTCCGATAAAGTTCTTCGTACGATGGCATGCCGATACTCGCATGGTAACTATTATTATACGCGAGTTCGACTAAGGGTAGGTGGTCGTCCTAATTTCCTTTGAAGTCCATCACGCAAGTCCTAAGCATGTCTGTGACGCTGATAAGTACACAATATTCATGATTTTTTATTCCTTTACATTTGGTTTTATTACATGTTTCATGTGTATATGAGCTTAATAAGTTGTTTATTATTTTCAGGTGAATTAAAGCTAAAAGGATGGAAACAAGTTGATTTGGAGTTGAATTGAAGAGGAGTTTGACCAGCAGTTGACTTTCTCAATATTTGGAGATTCCTACATGGAATTGGATTAATATTACTATTAGAATGAGGACTTCTTTGGACTGAGATTTTATTTCCTTATTAGATTCTATTTCTTTATGGAAACTATTTATAATTGTAATTCCTTTTAGGATTTGGATTCCTAGTTCTTATAGGATTTAGGCCCTTGTCTAGCACTATAAATAGAGGATGATAGTTAAGGTTTTATTCATTCAATCTTCTACCAACTATCATACCTCATTGAAGTGCAGACTTGGAGCATGTCAGGCTAGTTTCTTTATTCAGTTCTAAAGGGAGGTGGAACCTTGTTACAAGTAATTAATTAATTGAGTATTATTATTTATTCCTTCTTGTATGAAATTTCTTCTGATAATCTGTTTTCATTGATTGCATGCTAATTGATCTAATTAATTTGATATGGCCAATTGAGTTAATTTAATCATTATCATATGCTAGATTAAGATTGGTATTACGTGTAATTGATATCTGTCTTCATCACAAGTAGTAAATTAGTGATACTAATTGTGGACAAGCTTTTGGGTATTGCTAAGATTATCAGAAAATAAGTTAAACAAATCGAGCTTATGTGTTTGTTGCTTGGATTAGCCTAATTCTCTATTTCTTAATGCTTCTATCATATTAAATCTAGAGAGCTTGTTCTAGGTTATATGCTAGTTGAATCTGGTGAAGAGCTTGTTTCATACAGTGAATATCTAAGGAGAATTTCGGATAGCAGAGCTTATTGTTATCTAGGGTTAATAGTTTCATTGAATGGTAAAGAATAATAGCTTGATTAATTGATTGCTGCGCTTGGTGAAACTGAACTACAGAACTGAAGTTTTTACATATTTGGTTAATCTCTTTATTTAAATTCTGTTTTTCTTAGTTTAAAATAATTTTAAAAATCCCCCATCTTTATTTTCTGTTAAAATAGTAGAATAAATCTAAAACAAACTTACTCTCTGTGGGATCGATCCTTGCTTACTACTGTGCTAATTATTTAAATTCGTGAAGTAAAAGTGAGGTTAATTTAGGAGTGTAAACGACAGCTCCCAGACGCCCCCAAATTCGGGTCCCTTTATTACCTCGAATCCGGTGCAGTCACGATACTACTAACGCAGAACTATTACATCTTTTAATCATTTGTAAAAGAATACAATTTGCTTTATCATAATTTAGAATATAAATTCTTTCCATAATCAGGATCTCATATAATGACTCCAAACTTTTACAAGTTACAATCTTGGTCATTTACCATTCCTGTCTAAGCATCAAATTCGATGTTACTAAAATGCGGAATAATTTAAACTTTTCAATATCCTTTGAATAAATTCTTTTATCGATTTCATAACTTGAATCAATTACAATTCTTGAATCAACTATAAAATATGATTCATTCTATTTGAGTTATCGTATAACATTTATAACTCGACTTGATATCCTCTATGTATTAACTAATACATCTTTACAGTACGACAAGTTTTAAACAATGTAAACAAATATCAAATACAAGTCTTAGAACCTAAACAGGGTTCAAACGATAATCTAAATAGTATTCTTCATTGCGATACTATCTATCTTTATCAATCAAGAAGCACGAAATCTTTATCGTAAGTCCTTAACCTGTAAAAGTGGTTATTTGCAAGAGTGACCTCGACAGCTCAGCAATTATAACAGTTTTCATGCATCACATAGCATATAACATCATACTCAGTTCATGCATTTATAAATAATTTATATTTACTACGCATGTTACTTCTCACATAACAAGCATATCATCAAAGATCAACTTTCAATCTCATACAATTCTCATATACAGTTCATATATAAGTTATCATCATAGCATAATATAATTTAACTAACAGTTATTGAATTCATATATCAAATAGGAACTAAAAGACTTGCCTGATTCGTAGTTTAACAACTACGACTTAACTGCTTAAGAATATCTGCACTTCGTGTAATCCTACACAGTTATATAATCATGGATTCATACATATCAATTATATGTATCCATACATTCTTAATATAATAACAATTGATTACATTGTTGTCTAACTTGGTTCTTAGAATCTTCGTTTCACTTTCTTATCATACGCTTAGTATAGCTAGGTACGTATAGGTATACCTTAACCATACTCAATACACTTAACTATCTAAGTGTTCGATACATATTTAAAACTCATAAATATATAATCTATATTACTCTTACGTTCCTCAAACCTTATCGGAATTATAATTCCCGAGGTTTATATAACCATTACAATCAAACTTTCTAAGTTTCACCTTCAAAAATCCTTGTCGTATTTAAACTAGTCATGCACGGTTATTATGTTCATCATATAGTCATAAACCAGTAGGGGACCATGATTTGCAAGTTTAAGTAATAATACAAGTCTACTACAAAATCAAGAACAAACAGACTGCACAAATCTTGAAAACAGGCTGGCACAGCTGCGCAGGTATTGGCCTTAAGAGTAGCGCAGCTGCGCCACTCACTGGTCAAACCAGAAATGACATTTCATGCTGCTGGACAACCCGAGGTCATTCACTAGCATTCAGATTACTGATATCCATTACGTATATATGTCTATAGGGTCATTAACTCAAGTTTGAAACCTAGCATGCACATTCTATGCCCACTTCAAGGTTATATATTTTTTTATTTATGCTTAACTTGATTTTATGACAACTAACATGGTAAGCATACATGTATGATGCATTAGCGAGTCAAAGAGTACTATCAAACATGTCCATAAATTTCAGAATACGAAACTTGCAATAACATGTTAAAGTTCACAATCAAAGCTCATATTTTCATTAGTAAATCTCACTAATATGGCCTAACATGTTCATGCTATCTAGATTTATATGTTAACATGTCTGATACGCATTTTTAAGTCACATAGACATGCTTGCAAAATCAGAATATGGATATGGTACATACGTGTCAATGTTTGTTTTCAAAACTTATACTTTCGTTAGAAACGTGCACTAATGAGGTTCACGTATTCATATCATATTACGAAACCTATATACACGAGTTAGCATGCATTCTTAAACCATACTAATGTGTCTCAAAAGTCAGAATATAAAAGACGTAAGTCTTGGTCAAGTTTGCCTTCAAAGTTCTTAAGTTTCTTATCTTTGAACTCGTCTTATCTTTAAATCAAGTGTGCTAGTGTGTTCAACACTTTAAACTTACATTTCATGTTAATATAGATCATTCGATTGTATTCACAAAATCAGAATTCACACATGACGCACACATGTCAAAGTTCATATTAAAACTATAAGTTTATTTAAAACTATGTTTTTCCTTCCACATCACATACTAATACGGCCATACATGCATCATGATACGTTAAGATAGTTATATATGCATGTCAATCTAGTTTACGTGCTTGCCTAAAGAGGTATCTTATGATAGCACCTAGCAGAATCGGCAACAAAACAGAAAACAGAATCCAGGACCCTGCGCAGCTACTAGGTATAAACCCGGCGCAGCTTCGCCGGTGTCCTGCCCAACCAGAGACAGCTTCCTGTTCGACAGAACTGGAAACCCATCTCAAAAAATTCACAGCAATTCGGTTCTGAACAGCTACATAATAGTTCTAACATGTTTACAAGCTATCATAGTAACTAATAAACACTCTATAATCAACTTAACATCAATTAATGCTTAAACAAGAATCTAGAATTTGAAAATTGAAGAACATAGGTAGGGAGTTATACCTCTGAAATTGGAAAACATTTTGCTGCTTAACCAATCTCACAATGCTGCTAAACCTCAACTCACAAAGCTGCTATACTACTTTAACTTAATCAGTGCTCTCACTTTCTAACAATTCTAGTTAACAGAATTCTCAGCAACTGCTTAGAAGAAGAAGAAAGCTCCTTATATAGAAAATTCATTATTTAGTCCATGGCTTTACTCTCCAATTCAAACCAAAGGATTTAACAAGAGCATAATGGTTAAGGGAGAGTGGTTGAGAGTGGGTGAATCTCATCATAGATTCCACACCCCTTGAAATCATTATATAGCTTGTGATGAAAATGAGGGAGATATAGAGTAGCCATGTGGGTTCACGTAAAGAGAAATGAGATAGAATGGGCACTCAATGTTGGACAAACAAATACTCTCAACAACTTGCAATGTAGTTCCACCTTTGGGTTAAACACCTCTACATATGATATATACACTTATGTCATATAGTTTATGTATACATTTCATCCCATATAACTTAGGTTATAAATAAATTACAAATGTAATTTCTAATTACAATGTATCAAGTAGGGTACATATATATCATCATATAATCTATGTACATTTTTTTAACACCGAATATAATTCAATTGAGTATTACTCATTATTATAATGGTTATTATTACAATTATAATAACTTATTGAAATTATTATCAATTAAACAATTGCTTACTCCTTATAATATTCATGTGGTACTTAGCTCACTCACACATGTACTCACATTACCTCATGTACTCACATTACCTCATGTACTCATTTATTTTCTAATCTTACTATATAGTCTACATATATCATGTGTAGCCATATTAATGCGTCACCTTGTATTATATGTATAATATATAGTTAGCTACCATGTACTAACGGTTTAATTATCGCATCCTTTGCATATGTCGACTAGTTGAGCAAATATAATCTACTCGTTTATATATTATTATATTCAATGGCAATTAATTAATTAATTAATTAATTATTAATTCATCCCTCATCAACCAATGTAATTATTAGTCTCCATAACAATTAATTAACAATTATATGGTTAATTACCACATTAAATAAATATAAATTTTATTATATTTATAAAAAATATACTTATTATCATGCTATCGCTCGCAATTAACAATTGATATAGATTAATTTTTTAATAATTCTTCCATCCTTGAATTAATTAATTTATCATCGGATCTATTATTGTGCCACACAAGGCATATCTCACAAGCTTACATTAAGCTTATTCTCATTCTCGACACTTATTTATTTCCACCACATTACTCCTTATAACATGTTCAATTAAATTAGAACTATTAAGTCACAAGGTCCACATATAAATATATTACAAATAGAAATATTCAAATATTATTTATAACACATGCGGTATTATAGCAACTCAAGTTATTAAAATAACGTAGTTTCTTTTTATAAATTAAACTCCCTTGAAAAAATACATTAGAAATTATGTATTTTGCCATAATATAAATATTATGTTTTCTCCGAATAAAGACATTCATTATTAGAAAATAATTTACTTATTGTCTCATGATATTATTCTTAATATAATATCAAATAACTATATGTACGACACATATACATATATTATATATAGAAAATAGATAGTAAGTTTATTTTTTATTATAATAAATTGTTTCCATCAATTTATATATGGCTGATTGGCACTTCTGTCCCTCCAAGTTGCCACCCACTTTCAAAGTCGTCCCTAAAGTACCATTTTCGCCTGTTAGGTCCTTAAAGTGGCATTTTATTGGCGTTTCTGTTCTTTCAATCCATTTTAACCTAAATTCGACCCATTTTGACCAAGTTCAACCCAACCCGACCCAGTTTGACCCAACCCAAATTTTTAATATTTTAAAATATAATAGTATTTTTTAAATAAGTTTAAAATAATAATTATATTTAATATTTTAAAAAAATAATATTTAATTATTTAAAATAAATTATTATTATTAAAATGATAATTATTTTAATATTTTAAAATAAAATAATTATTTTAAAAATAGTTATTTTTAATATTTAAAAATAAAATATTAATTTATTATAAAAAGATTAATAATTATATTTAATATTCTGAAATAAATATTTTTTAATTTTAATATTTTAAAAGTAAAAAATATTTTTAAAAATAATATTTACTTTTAAAATATTAAAAATAATATTTATTTTAGAATATTAAAAATAATAATAATTTTTAGTGGTGCACAAAAGGCCCGAGGCCTGCGGCCTGGCCTATGTCCGGCCTAGGCCCGGCCTGGTCAAAGCCTGGCCTGGTCAAAGCCCGGTCCGGTCAGGCCTGGCCTAGAAGGCTTGAAAAGGTCGCTTTTTTTAGGCAAAAATCTGGCCTGGCCTGACCTGAAAAAAAGTCTGACCTGGCCTGGCCTGGGGTCTGGCCTAGCCTAAGACCTTGCATGTTTTTTTATCCAATTATTTGTATTTTTTGTACTTTAAATTTATAATTATTCATCAATAAACAATAAATTTTAACTTATTCATTATTGTAATTTATAAACTATAATATATTAGTTTTAATTAATACATTAATAAAGTTTAAAATTTTAATTATTCATTCTTGATTTCTTGCAAGTACATTTAATTAATATATTAGCTAGTTTATTTAATATTAATAAGTTAGTTGATTCAATTTTAATATTAATATATGAGTTAGTTTATTAATATTAATAAGTTAATTGATTAAATTTTAATATTAATATACCACTTAGTTTATTTAATATTCATAAGTTAGTTAATTAATACATCAATAAAGTTTAAAATTTTAATTATTCATTCTAGATTTCTTGCAAGTACATTTAATTAATATATTAGCTAGTTTATTTAATATTAATAAGTTAGTTGATTAAATTTTAATATTACTGTATGAGTTAGTTTATTAATATTAATAAGTTAATTGATTAAATTTTAATATTAATATACCACTTAGTTTATTTAATATTCATAAGTTAGTTAATATTCATAAGTTAGTTAATTAATACATCAATAAAGTTTAAAATTTATGATTTTGGTTATTTTTCAGGTATTCTGTTGTACCAATTTAAATAAAAATTCTATAAAGCAATTAGAAATAATACTTGAGATATAATTTATGATTTTGTAATTTAAATTTATGATTTTATAATTTTTGAACTTTAAATTTATAATTATTCATCAATAAAGTATAAATTTTTACTTACTCATTATTGTAGTTTATAAATTATAATACATTAGTTTTAATTAATACATCAATAAAGTTTAAAATTTTAATTATTCATTCTTGATTTCTTGTAGATATATTTAATTAATATACATCCTCAATGAATATAACTAGTTAGTATATTTAATATTAATAATAAGTTAGTTACTTAGTTGATAGTAAACAACTATACATAGTTGATAGTTAATATTAATAATAAGTTAGTTACTTAGTTGTTAGTTATTTCAATGAAATTAACTTTATATTCAAAAAATAAAAGTGTAATCTACAGTATTTTCTACGAAGTGTATAGTAAACAACTATACATATATTTAGGAAATCAATTTATTTTATCTTCAGTTACATCTAAATTACATTTTCTTTTAATTTAAGAGAAATATATTTATTTTTGTTCTAATCATTCAACTTATATTGGTGTGTAGTAGAATGTTAAAATAAAATAAATCTCAAAAATCTTGCATCATTTTTATAAATTTTATTACAAGTACATTTAATTAATACATTTAATAATTCATATATTAATATATGAGTTAGTTTATTAATATTAATAAGTTAGTTTATTAAATTTTAATATTAATATACTACTTAGTTTATTTAATATTCATAAGTTAGTTAATATTGCATAGCATATTATTAATATAACAGGTACATAATATTAATATTATTAATAGTTATTAATAATATAACATTAATAATAGTTATTAATAGTTATTATTAATGTTATTATTAATATTATTAATATAAGTTAGTTAGTTATTTATTATTAGTTAGTTAGTTTATTCATAATATTAATATTATTAAATTAGTTAGTTATTAATATTATAGCATATTATTATAGTTAGTTATTATAGCATATTAATATAAGTTAGTTAGTTAGTAACTTAGTAACAGCCTAACAGCCTACAGGCTCCAGGCCTCCGCCCCACAGCCCCAGCTCCCAGCGGCCCAGCCCCCACACCGGACCACCCCCAAGCCACAAAGCCCACATGCAATTTTTTTTTTATAAGTGCTGGCTGGCCTGGCCCAAGGCCTGGCCTGAAGGCCCAAAAGTCAAGGCCTGGCCTGGCCTGGTCAACGGCCAAAGCCTGACAGGCCCAGGCCGGACCAGACCAGGGCGCCCTGTTGTGCACCACTAATTATTTTAGAATATTAAAAATAATATTTAATTTAGAATATTAAAAATAATAATTAGTTTAGACTTTTTTAAAAAAATTTGAATAATTATTATATTTATATTTATATTTATTTTATTTTTATTTTTTTTAATATTTACTTTTAATATACTAAAATAATTATCATTTTTAATATTCTAAAATAAATATTTTTAATAATTATTATTTTTGAAGGAAAAATAATATTTAATATTCTGAAATAATTATTAAAAAAATTAAAATAATCTTAATAATTATTATTTAAAAATTATTATTTTAAAATTTAAAATAATCTTAATAAATATTATTTTAAAAACTAAAATAAGCTTAATAATTATTATTTTAAAAAGTAAAATAATCTTAATAATTATTATTATTAAATAATAAGTTTTTTTTTAATTTTTTTAATAAGTATTTCAGAATATTAAATATTATTTTTCCTTTAAAAATAATAATTATTAAAAATATTTATTTTAGAATAGTTAAAATAATAAATTTTTTAAAATATTAAAATTAAATATTTAAAAATTAAAAAAATATAAATATAAATATAATAATTATTCAAAAAAATTGAAAAATTATTATTTTTTATATTCTAAAATAAATATTATATTTAATATTTTAAAAGTAAATATTATTTTTAAAAATAATATTTACAAAATATTTTTTTACTTTAACAATATAAAAAAAAATTATTTTAAAAAATATTTATTTTAGAATATTAAATATAATTTTTATTTTTATTTTTTTTAAAAACTAATATTTTATTTTTAAATATTAAAAATAACTATTATTAATATATTTTTTAAAAAATATTAAAATAATTATTATTTTAATAATAATTATTTATTTTAAATAATTAATTTTTTTTTTAAATGTTAAATATAATTATTATTTTAAACTTATTTTAAAAATATTATTATCTTTTAAAATATTAAAATTTTGGATTGGGTCAAACTGGGTTGGGTTGGGTTAAACTTGGTCAAAATGGGTTGAATTTAGGTTAAAATGTGTTGAAGGAACAGAAACGCCAATAAAATATCACTTTAAGGACCTAACTGACGAAAATGGTACTTTAGGGACGACTTTGAAAGTGGGTGGCAACTTGGAGGGACATAAGTGCCAATCAGCCATTTATTTATATATAGCAAATATGTTTTAATGTATTTACCATATTAATTGGTCATACCTATTACCTCATACAAAAATATATAAGGTAATATTCTTATTCAAAAATAGCATTTTCTCCTTTTATTAAAATAATTCAACATTACAAATTATTTTAATATCCTTTATTAGAAAAATCATTTCTCTTTCTTTTCTGTAAATTGTCCCCAACACAATTTCTTCAAATATTAAGTATTCATTTAAAGATATAATGATTTCTATCTCCCTTTAATAACGTATATATACATATTTAATGTTATTCGTACATTAGACTTTTTCACATATTACTATTCTAAGTAATATATATAAAAGTATCAACTATAATTACATATTCAACACACTTATTAATTCACTCGTTTACCTGTACTATATCACCTTAGTTAATTATATTATTCCATAATATAATTTCCAACTATCAATTAACCAATATTTATTCTTATTAGTTAATTCCCTTAACTAACTCATGCTTCACTATCCAAACTCATTCACGGATAGTTTAAGTACTATCAATAACCTATATTATAAATATACTAGTTATTAATATACATACACAAAAAAATGGTGATTATACATTAAAGATATTTAATGTCACCAACTTACTATGATAAAATAATTCTATAAATTATTTAATATCTATAGATAATTTTATCCACTCCTTTTATCTCAACTGAATCGTCTTTGCGATAAATAACAAAATGTATATTAATAATATATTTATTAATCACAACAATCACATATTACGTAGTTCATATTACCCTATGTAACACAATATTACATAACTTATATCACATAAATGTTTTTATTCGAACCCATTTCTCACTTAAGAATTTTATTTATTAAATCCTTATTTAATAATTTCTGAAAATTCGAGTTCTTACATCCTCTCCCCCTTATAAGGATTCCGTCCTCGGAATCACCGAAACTTCCTCTACTCGGTGCTATTCCGAATATTACATATTCTCTTGAATAATTTTATCCATTCTCTTTTCGAAAGTTTTATTATAACTTGCTCACTTGCATTCTACCATATTTTCCTTTCTAAGGAACATTCCACTTACTACCTTCATCCTTCAGAAGAATAAGAATTTTTCACGATTTTTCAATAATCGCGAAGTAGTATGAATAACTCAGATTTCAAATTATGCTGAGGGGTCACACAAGACCGTGAACTCTTCCACATTTACAAATGTCTCAACATGAGTCTCCACACCGTAAACTATAGTGTTTATCAATCACAAAGACTGAAAACACCCTCCACTCGTACTCTAGGTGGCTAGCCTATTGTACTACTACGTTGGGCCGCAACGTAGCGTGTTGTAATGACTATATGAGTCATGTTCGTGACCACTATCTCTGAAAATAGGTTCCCGTTATAGGATTGTTCAACTCAGCTTCTCAACTTCTACATCCGCACCAGAGCAATCTGGTTTGGCGCAAATACACAAAAATGCTTGAATTCTATAATCACTTTTCAACAATAGCCTAGCCGAATCAATTAGCTTAGACTCTTATCAATAACTCGGACATCAATCGAAATAATTTAGTCAACTTTTCATAATTTGAACGAAAACCAAAAATCATTTTATGACGTCAAAATGCCGCACCCACTTAATAGTACGTTGAAGATTCCGTCATTTTGCAACTTTGCCATACTACATCATACCATAGTGGGTTGACGATCTTACGATCACTTCCGGCACTAGGTTTGATTGCATTGATGACTCCATCGTTTACCATCACACACCATATCAAATGATGCACATGGTCAAAATACATTTTGAAAGATTTTCAAATCATTTTTGTCTTAGCCGAAACAAATAGCTTAGGCATACGAATAACGGTATTATTTTTAAAACTAATTGGTTCAGTCACTTGACCCAATGTTTTTCTCAAGAAAATCGAAGTGCAAACATTAGCACAAAGTCAATAAATTTTGAAAATCTAGCATAACTAGAAGATTTAGAAAAAAATCCAAATTCTCCATCACTTCAATCTCTTACCACCATCAATGCTTACTATATCAAAACTCTTAATACTATATCTATTCTCAGTACAGTTCACCAACTTACCACACCATGGAAGTTCAGGAACTTACTACAATTATATGGGTGTAGGAACTTATCCTAGTCAGACCAAAGTCGTCCATTCGCTGAGGGGTCTCACCATACGATTATGAGTCACGAACTTGGCATAGGCATGAGTCTTAAGAACTCGCACCTAATCTTAATATTGTCTAATTATATCTTAGAAATCTCTATCTATCAAAATAAATATGAGAAAAGAATCACCTTTCCACCATATGTAGAATGATACCGCGATACTAACATTCCAACGATTATCAATGTGATGCACTTAGTGCAAGCACAAAACCTCTGCCCATACAAAAGTTTGTACAACTAAGCCATCACATGAGTTCTCAATGGAAGTCCAACACTCAACTCTATCTTACTCTATTACTTGCTCGTTACGAGCTTTTTAGGTTTCACCACATGCAACTCCTCATGAGTTCATCTCGTACTTTTTGTAGTACATTCTCTCATAGCATCAAGCTATACACACTTAGTCGTTACAGACTATCTATCATTCCATACTTCAATCTGATCACGTCGTGATCATCGGTTTATCTTAGGGTTCTTTCCCTATTATCAACCAAACTCCATTCGAGTTCATTCTCATTATCTCTGTCATATTCATCTTATAGACATCATCTTAACATTTTTATTACCAGAGTTAGGAAACTCCTGATTCTCATTCTCTAGATATTTCAAGATTCGTCATTGAATCTTCACGTATATATTTTAATCTTTATCTTTCCCTCTCTCAGGTTATAGTCTAAGGTACACTTACCTAAGGTTTATAACCTACAGCTCTGATACCAACCTGTGACGCCCCCAAATCCGGGTCCCTTTATTACCTCGAATCCGGTGCAGTCACAATACTACTAACGCAGAACTATTACATCTTTTAATCATTTGTAAAAGAATACAATTTGCTTTATCATAATTTAGAATATAAATTCTTTCCATAATCAGGATCTCATATAATGACTCCAAACTTTTACAAGTTACAATCTTAGTCATTTACCATTCCTAACTAAGCATCAAATTCGATGTTACTAAAATGCGGAATAATTTAAACTTTTCAATATCCTTTGAATAAATTCTTTTATCGATTTCATAACTTGAATCAATTACAATTCTCGAATCAACTATAAAATATGATTCATTCTATTTGAGTTATCGTATAACATTTATAACTCGACTTGATATCCTCTATGTATTAACTAATACATCTTTACAGTACGACAAGTTTTAAACAATGTAAACAAATATCAAGTACAACTCTTAGAACCTAAACAGGGTTCAAACGATAATCTAAATAGTATTCTTCGTTGCGATACTATCTATCTTTATCAATCAAGAAGCACGAAATCTTTATCGTAAGTCCTTAACCTGCAAAAGTGGTTATTTGCAAGAGTGACCTTGACAGCTCAGCAATTATAACAGTTTTCATGCATCACATAGCATATAACATCATACTCAGTTCATGCATTTATAAATAATTTATATTTACTACGCATGTTACTTCTCACATAACAAGCATATCATCAAAGATCAACTTTCAATCTCATACAATTCTCATATACAGTTCATATATAAGTTATCATCATAGCATAATATAATTTAACTAACAGTTATTGAATTCATATATCAAATAGGAACTGAAAGACTTGCCTGATTCGTAGTTTAACAACTACGACTTAACTGCTTAAGAATATCTGCACTTCGTGTAATCCTACACAGTTACATAATCATGGATTCATACATATCAGTTATATGTATCCATACATTCTTAATATAATAACAATTGATTACATTGTTGTCTAACTTGGTTCTTAGAATCTTCGTTTCACTTTCTTATCATACGCTTAGTATAGCTAGGTACGTATAGGTATACCTTAACCATACTCAATACACTTAACTATCTAAGTGTTCGATACATATTTAAAACTCATAAATATATAATCTATATTGCTCTTACGTTCCTCAAACCTTATCGGAATTATAATTCCCGAGGTTTATATAACCATTACAATCAAACTTTCTAAGTTTCACCTTTAAAAATCCTTGTCGTATTTAAACTAGTCATGCACGGTTACTATGTTCATCATATAGTCATAAACTAGTAGGGGTCAGACCATGATTTGCAGTTTAAGTAATAATACAAGTCTACTGCAAAATCAAGAACAAATAGACGGCATAAATCTTGAAAACAGGCTGGCGCAGCTGCGTAGGTATTGGCCTTAAGAGTGGCGCAGCTGCGCCACTCACTGGTCAAACCAGAAAGGACATTTCATGCTGCTGGACAACCCGAGGTCATTCACTAGCATTCAGATTACTGATATCCATTACGTACATATGTCTATAGGGTCATTAACTCAAGTTTGAAACCTAGCATGCACATTCTATGCCCACTTCAAGGTTATATGTTTTTTTATTTATGCTTAACTTGATTTTATGGCAACTAACATGGTAAGCATAAATGTATGATACATTAGCGAGTCAAAGAGTACTATCAAACATGTCCATAAATTTCAAAATACGAAACATGCAATAACATGTTAAAGTTCACAATCAAAGCTCATATTTTTATTAGTAAATCTCACTAATATGGCCTAACATGTTCATGCTATCTAGATTCATATGTTAACATGTCCGATACGCATTTCTAAGTCACATAGACATGCTTGCAAAATCAGAATATGGATATGGTACATATGTGTCAAAGTTTGTTTTCAAAACTTATACTTTGGTTAGAAACGTGCACTAGTGAGGTTCACATATTATTATCATATTACGGAACCTATATACACGAGTTAGCATGCATTCTTAAACCATACTAATGTGTCTCAAAAGTCAGAATATAAAAGACGTAAGTCTTGGTCAAGTTTGCCTTCAAAGTTCTTAAGTTTATTATCTTTGAACTCGTCTTATCTTTAAATCAAGTGTGCTAGTGTGTTCAACACTTTAAACTTACATTTCATGTTAATATAGATCATTCGATTGTATTCAAAAAATCAGAATGCACACATGACGCACACATATCAAAGTTCATATTAAAACTATAAGTTTATTTAAAACTATGTTTTTCCTTCCACATCACATACTAATACGGCCATACATGCATCATGCTACGTTAAGATAGTTATATATGCATGTCAATCTAGTTTACGTGCTTGCCTAAAGAGGTATCTTATGATAGCACCTAGCAGAATCGGCAACAAAACAGAAAACAGAATCCAGGACCCTGCGCAGCTACCAGGTATAAACCCGGCGCAGCTTCGCCGGTGTCCTGCCCAACCAGAGACAGCTTCCTGTTCGACAGAACTGGAAACCCATCTCAAAAAATTCACAGCAATTCGGTTCTGAACAGCTACATAATAGTTCTAACATGTTTACAAGCTATCATAGTAACTAATAAACACTCTATAATCAACTTAACATCAATTAATGCTTAAACAAGAATCTAGAATTTGAAAATTGAAGAACATAGGTAGGGAGTTATACCTCTGAAATTGGAAAACAGTTTGCTGCTTAACCAATCTCATAATGCTGCTAAACCTCAACTCACAAAGCTGCTATACTACTTTAACTTAATCAATGCTCTCACTTTCTAACAATTCTAGTTAACAGAATTCTCAGCAACTGCTTAGAAGAAGAAGAAAGCTCCTTATATAGAAAATTCATTATCTAGTCCATGGCTTTACTCTCCAATTCAAACCAAAGGATTTAACAAGAGCATAATGGTTAAGGGAGAGTGGTTGAGAGTGGGTGAATCTCATCATGGATTCCACACCCCTTGAAATCATTATATAGCTTGTGATGAAAATGAGGGAGATATAGAGTAGCCATGTGGGTTCACGTAAAGAGAAATGAGATAGAATGGGCACTCAATGTTGGACAAACAAATACTCTCAGCAACTTGCAATGTAGTTCCACCTTTGGGTTAAACACCTCTACATATGATATATACACTTATGTCATATAGTTTATGTATACATTTCATCCCATATAACTTAGGTTATAAATAAATTACAAATGTAATTTCTAATTACAATGTATCAAGTAGGGTATATATATATCATCATATAATCTATGTACATTTTTTTAACAACGAATATAATTCAATTGAGTATTACTCATTATTATAATGGTTATTATTACAATTATAATAACTTATTGAAATTATTATCAATTAAACAATTGCTTACTCCTTATAATATTCATGTGGTACTTAGCTCACTCACACATGTACTCACATTACCTCATGTACTCACATTACCTCATGTACTCATTTATTTTCTAATCTTACTATATAGTCTACATATATCATGTGTAGCCATATTAATGCGTCACCTTGTATTATATGTATAATATATAGTTAGCTACCATGTACTAACGGTTTAATTATCGCATCCTTTGCATATGTCGACTAGTTGAGCAAATATAATCTACTCGTTTATATATTATTATATTCAATGGCAATTAATTAATTAATTAAATATTAATTAATTCATCCCTCATCAACCAATGTAATTATTAGTCTCCATAACAATTAATTAACACTTATATGGTTAATTACCACATTAAATAAATATAAATCTTATTATATTTATAAACAATATACTTATTATCATGCTATCGATCGTAATTAACAATTGATATAGATTAATTGTTTAATAATTCTTCCATCCTTGAATTAATTAATTTATCATCGGATCTATTATCGTGCCACACAAGGCATATCTCACAAGCTTACATTAAGCTTATTCTCATTCTCGACACTTATTTATTTCCACCACATTACTCCTTATAACATGTTCAATTAAATTAGAACTATTAAGTCACAAGGTTCACATATAAATATATTACGAATAAAAATATTCAAATATTATTTATAACACTTACGGTACTATAGCAACTCAAGTTATTAAAATAACTTAGTTTCCTTTTATAAATTAAACTCCCTTGAAAAATACATTAAAAATTATGTATTTTGCCATAACATAAATATTATGTTTTATCCGAATAAAGACATTCATTATTAGCAAATAATTTACTTATTGTCCAATGATATTATTCTTAATATAATATCAAATAACTATATGTACGACACACATACATATATTATATATAGAAAATAGATAGTAAGTTTATTTTTTATTATAATAAATTATTTTCATCAATTTATTTATATATAGCAAATATGTTTTAATGTATTTACCATATTAATTGGTCATACCTATTACCTCATACAAAAACATATAAGGTAATATTCTTATTCAAAAATAGCATTTCCTCCTTTTATTAAAATAATTCAACATTAGAAATTATCTTAATATCCTTTATTAGAAAAATCATTTCTCTTTCTTTTCTGTAAATTGTCCCCAACACAATTTCTTCAAATATTATATATTCATTTAAAGATATAATAATTTTCATCTCCCTTTAATAACGTATATGTATATATTCATATTTAATGTTATTCGTACATTAGACTTTCTCACATATTACTATTCTAAGTAATATATATAAAAGTATCAACTATAATTACATATTCAACACACTTATTAATTCACTCGTTTACTTAAGTAAATTAAACCCTGTACTATATCATCTTAGTTAATTATATTATTCCATAATATAATTTTCACTTATCAATTAACCAATATTTATTCTTATTAGTTAATTCCCTTAACTAACTCATGCTTCACTATCCAAACCCATTCACGGATAGTTTAAGTACTATCAATAACCGATCTTATAAATATACTAGTTATTAGTATACATACACAAGAAAATGGTGATTATACATTAAAGATATTTAATGTCATCAACTTATTATGATAAAATAATTCTATAAATTATTTAATATCTATAGATAATTTTATCCACTCCATTTATCTCAACTGAATCGTCTCTGCGATAAATAACAATATATATATTAATAATATATTTATTAATCACAACAATCACATATTATGTAGTTCATATTATCCTATATAACACAATATTACATAACTTATATCACATAAATGTTTTTATTCGAACCCATTTCACACTTAATAATTTTATTTATTAAATCCTTATTTAATAATTTCTGAAAATTTGGGTTCTTACAATGTCCTCCAGCGTTTGTATCGTTTGCTCACTCTGTCCGTCTGTCTGAGGATGATAAGCAGTACTCAACCTTAACTGTGTTCCCATTCTCTCTTGCAAGCTTTTTCAAAAATTTGACGTGAAGCGTGGATCTCGATCAGAGACAATTGACACCGCCACTCCATGTCGTGAAATAATCTTCTTTACGTACAGACTCGCTAACTGATTCAAACTATAGCGGATCTTGATCGGTAAAAAATGTGCGGTCTTTGTTAGTCGATCCACGATAACCCAAATGGCATCATATCCCTTCTATGTGACTGGAAGTCCTACCACGAAATCCATCATAATATGCTCCCATTTCCACTCCGGTATTTCCAACGGTTGTAGTAAACCACTCGGCCACTGGTGCTCTACTTTAACGCGTTGACAAGTGAAACATCTACTAACGCACTCTGTGACTTCTCGTTTCAGATTGGGCCACCAAAAGTGTTGCCTCAAATCTCGGTACATCTTAGTGACTCCAAGATGAACGGAATACATCGTATTATGTGCCTCGTGCAAAATTTCTTCTCTCAATTCGGTTACCGCTGGTACCCACACTCTTCCTTCGAATCTTAAGATACCGTCTTTATCTATTTGGAATCTTTCTTCTCCATTTTTTGCAATCCTCTTTCTGATTTTCTCGCACTCTCCATCCTTCTCTTGTGATTCCTTCACTCTGTCCAACAATGTTGGACAAGCTTCCATTACAAACAACTTCTCTTCAGACCTCTCCAGTCCTTTTACTTCTATCTCCAATATCTCCATCTCTCTTATCAACTCCTCTTGAGTCGTCAAGTGAAACAATTTCTCCCTTCCTTTCCTGCTCAGAGCGTCGGCAACAACGTTTGCCTTACCCGGGTGATAAAGAATATCACAGTCATAGTCTTTGATTAATTCTAACCACCTTCTCTGATGCATATTCAACTCCTTCTATGTGAAGATATATTTTAGACTTTTATGGTCCGTGTATATCTCACATTTCTCTTTGTATAAGTAATGCCTCCATATCTTTAACGCAAAAACTACTGCCACTAACTCTAAGTCGTGAGTAGGGTATCGTTTATCGTAATCCTTTAATTGTCGTGATGCATACGCAATGACTTTGCCGTGCTGAATTAGCACACAACCAAGTCCCTTGTGCGATGCATCACTATACACCACAAAATTATCCGCATTATCTGGTAATGACAACATAGGCGCTTTGCTCAATCTCTTTTTCAGTTCTTGAAAACTCTCTTCGCATTTCTCGGTCCATACAAATTTCACCGTCTTCCTCGTCAGATTGGTCAACTGGGTTGCTATCTTAGAAAAATCTTGGATGAATCTTCGATAGTACCCAGCTAACCCTAAGAAACTTTTCACCTCCGTTGGTGTTCTTGGCTGCTCCCAATTACTCACTGCCTCGACCTTTGCAGGGTCTACTGAGATTCCATTCCTATCCACCACGTGACCTAAGAATTGAACCTTCTCCATCCAAAATTCACACTTAGAAAATTTCACATACATCTTCTCCTTCCTTAATGCCTCCAAAACAATCTTCAGATGTTCAGCGTGCTCTTCTTCTGTCTTTGAGTAGATTAAGATGTCATTGATGAAAAATACTACGAATTTATCCAAGTATGGCTTGAAAACTCAGTTCATCATGTCCATAAATGCTGCCGGAGCATTAGTCAATCCGAATGACATTACCAAAAACTCATAATGTCCATAACGGGTTTGAAACGTAGTCTTTGGTATGTCCTCATCCCGTACCTTCAGTTGGTGATAACCCGTCTGTAGGTCTATCTTCGAAAAACACTTCACTCCCTTCAGTTGATCAAATAAGTCGTATATCCTCGGTAGCGGATATTTGTTCTTGATCGTTACTCTGTTCAATTGTCGATAATCGATATAGAGCCTCATCGATCCGTCCTTTTTCTTAACGAATAACACTGGTGCCCCTCAAGGAGACACACTTGGTCATATGTAACCCTTATCTAATAACTCTTGCAGTTATATCATCAACTCCTTCATTTCTACTGGCGCCATACGATATGGAGCTTTCGAAATTGGTGCCGTTCCAGGTGCTAAGTCTATTATGAATTCAATTTCTCTGTCTGGCGGAAGACCAGGCAGATCGTCCAGAAATATATATTGGAATTCGTTCACAACGGATATATCCTTAATTTCTACTCCCTTTTTTCGAGTATCTACAATGTAAGCTAAATAACCTACACATCCTTTTCTTAACAATTCCTTGGCCTGCATCATCGTAACGCAACACGATTACTTAAGCGATGAACTACCATAAAACACCACCTTAGACTTAATCGGAGTCTGAAGGTTCACACATTTGTTCTGATAGTCAATTATTGCAGCATGGTTATACAACCAATCCATTCCCAGCATTACGTCAAATTCTCCCAATCTAATAGGAATCAAGTCTACGCTCAATTCATGTTCTCTAATGTTTGCGCGATAATTTTGATAAACGTATTTTACAGGGTTTACTTCCTTATTCGCAACTTCTATGTTCAAGGGATTTTCTAATCTTTCTCGGGGTATATTAAGTTTACTAGCAAATTCTTCAGATATAAAAGAACAGGTGGCACCCGAATCAAATAATACATAAGCATTTATATCATTGATTGGGATTATACCTGACACCACGTCCTTCGCAGGTACTGCGTCCTGGACGGTCATGTTAAAGGTCCTAGCAGTTGGGTGGTTGGATTATGCTGGTCTGCCGATCATTAACTTGCTACCTCCTCCCTGACCTCCACTCGTTCCACCACTTTCTTTCTTTGGGCAATCCTTAATCTGGTGCTCTGTTGATCCGCATGCAAAACATCCCCTGACCTTCTTTTGTTTTGGTCAATTGGGTGATATGTGCCCCTCCTGACCGCAGTTATAGCACGTGCTCTTTCCTTTCCAGCACTCCCCCTGATGCCTTCTCCCACACTTATTACAAGCTCCACTCCTTTTCTTAAAGCTCCCTTGGTGACTTCCACCTTGATTGTTGTTGTTTTTGTTGTTGTTATTATTCTCCCACTTCCTTTTTCCCAAGTTGCTTCCTCCACTACTGCTTCCTCAAGTACGGTTCTCTCCTCCAGTATTCCTTCCTTTCTTCTCCTAGTTATACAGACTTAAGGCCTCACTGCCACCTTCCTCAATGATTGCCTTCTCCAGCAACGTTGCAAAGGAATCAATTTGAAGAACTGATACCTTATTAAACAGCCACGACTTCAGCCCTTGTTCGAATCATCTCGCCTTCCTATCTTCATCTCTTACTTGGTGTTCCGCAAATTGCGCTAGTTCGTTGAACTTAGCAGCGTACTGCGCCACTGTCATATCACCTTGTTTTAGTTCTAAGAACTTCACCTCCATTTGGTTCTTCATTCTTTTCGGGAAGTAGTTCTCGAAAAATATTGTCTTGAATCTATCCCAAGCTATTATTCCTTCTCCAGCTCTTTGTTGTTTAGCCTCCCACCAGTAGTTGGCTTCGCCTCTCATCATATATGTAGCGAATACAGTCTTTTGGTCTTCACCCACACGAGCTATAGTGAAGGCCTTCTCGATATCCTTAACCCATGTCTGTGCAATGATTGGGTTGATAGTACCCTCGAACTCTGGGGGTCCTACACTTCTAAAGTCTTTAAAGGTTGTTACTGGTACTGCTTGAGGGTTTGGGCGAATGGGTTCGTTGTTTTTTCCTCTTAGAGCTTCTCCTAACAAGTCTACTAGTTTCTGGATCGGGTCTACTTTTTCCTTCTCTTTATTAACTGATTCCTCGGGTGCAGTCAATCTACGTCTTGGTGCCATGATCTGCATCACAAATTTTCATTTTATTATTACTCAATTATATTACTTAAGTATTTTTTTTAATACTAAAGGCATAAAATTTTATAACACATTTCTTAAATAAGCTTCATTTATATTCATATGCCAAATCATTTCATTACATGATTATCCTAGCATATTTCTATAAATGTTATCACATATATCCCCTAATATCACAAAAGACGGGGAACTCTAACATACTACCCCTTTAACAAAAGCTTACCCGGGGTTTACGTAACTATCCCACACTTTACACAAAAGTTGGGATTACAACACAACATATACAACACATAAAGTAAATACTACTAAGCTACAGCTAGACTGACTAAGGGTCTCATCCCATTATTCCACGCTCCACAGCGCTCTTGTACTCGATCTGTGCTATATACGCCATCAACTCTCGGCTCAAAGTATGTAGGGTCTGCCCCTGCTCCGCTGGGTAGTGGTACACACCATCAATCACCCTCTCAAAAGCTGAACGGAACACATACCCCATCTTATTCATCTTCCTCTTCTTGCACCTGACCTCAGTCCTCTAGGTCGTCAGCTCTATCGTTAGCCGCTTCCCACTTCTCCTCGAAGTGGATCCTATCCATAACCTCCAACTCTAGCTGAGTACGGAGTGCTTCCTTCTTAGTCTTCTAACTTAACTCTCGCTGTTCTACCTCTTCTAACTTTCCTGCCAAGTCTATATTTTGGATATCGACTTGTGGAATAGGGTTCCCATCTGGATCCCTGCCTCTTTGCGGTAAGCAATCTCCACCTCTAACTCCTGCATGGCCAGCTTCTTCTGATGGTCTTCGTCCCTTAGTTTTTGGAACTCCAACTCTCTCCATTGGGCCTCTGCCTCCAACTCCTGGACTCTGCAGTTCAACTCTAGGATCCGCTCCTCATACTCTCCTAACATCTGCTCCTCTACAGTAGCCTCATCAGAGTCCTCCACTGGCTCATCCTCCATCGGCTCGTCCTCCATTGGCTCCTCCTCTAGATCGAACTCTATCTTGATCTCATCCTCGTCGTCAGACTCGAACGGTGCAATAGCCTGCACAGGCACAACCTCTAGAGGTGCCTCGTATACTACATGTATATCTCTGGGCTCCTCCTCTGCCACTCTACTAGGTACTCCCATATCTGCCATCCTACAATCACAACACAAGACAAACAAACAGCAACTCCATTAGAATGTTAAATAAAACATAAGTTCATTGTATAAAATGAAGTTATATTTCATAACATACTAAGTCTCTCAAGGAAAACTCTATATGAGTTCTATCCTTTCTAACTTCTAAGTTCTCCTAAGTTATAATCTAAGGACACTCGCTCCTAAGGTTTATAACTACAGCTCTGATACCAACCTGTGACGCTCCCAAATTAGGACCGCCACAGGATCACTCGAATTTGATTCGTCACGTTCTCATGGTAATACGATAATAACTAAAATCACACAATCATAGCGGAAGATCTAATCTAGAATAATTTACAATGATTTATTATAACCCACAGTACTTAATAGATTACATAATAATATCAAATAAAGACTTATTTCATAACCCTAGTTAAGTTTAAACATAATTCTAAAATAGTTTTAACATAATATCAAAGATTTTAAAACGAAAAAGGGACAAGCTAGTCGGTAGCCTTGCCCTTGCCCTTATCAACGCCCGAAGGTCCACCCTGCTCTGCCTTAACTAAAATATTTTTAGAGAATGCAAGAATGAGCACAAATTTCTTAACAAGTAATATATAATAAGGGTGAAGAGTTTTATAACCCGAGTTTGACATATCAAAGTATAATCTCTATGATAATTCAGAGTTTCAAGAATAACATCAGGAATAACGAATATCAACCATTCTTAAATCAAATCTTTGGAATAGGAAATGATAGTTCAACATAAATTGATAGATATATATGAATTCAAAAGTAATCAACGTATCCAACTTGATAAAATAATTTATACTGAGCAGTCACTAAGGATTATTGAACATCTTCTAGAATCATCAATATTAAACTAAAAACCCAAAAGAATTAAGTACGATAGATGATCAGTCTACAATATTTTATGTTATGCATAACACCACAATAATATTCACGCGTGTGTTGGGGCTTCCAACAATATACACTCCCCTTACCATAAGGGTTGTTCAACTCAGTTTTCAAAATTTCTGCACCAGTCAATTGGTTTGGATAGTTTTTCTAAACATGCATATAGTCTAGCTGAATCAAATGGCATAGACACTTTCACGATATTCAAGAACAATACCAAGTTCAACATGAATAATAGCTTTCATAGAGCTCAATGGAATAAGAGTTATTCAATAAGTACACTATCTCAATTTAAACGAGTAAGTAAGAAACTAGCTTGCAATACTCTTTGAATAAGGTAAATACAAGGATAGAATACTTGCACCATAAAAGAGTGTAAGTTAGAGAACTTGCCTTATACGTAGTTTACCAAGGTAAAGCATATCCACGTAAATTAATAAACACTTTCGAATCATATCGTAATATAGTTACGTATATATATGATATCCATTAGTCATATATTTCAACATCATATCTTATCTTGGATATACAATCAACACATAAACTAAGCTTTAACCTAGCTACCCCGTCATACTATATATAGCATCATATTAATTCACAAGTCTCGACTAATATACTTTTATCCTTAATGTTCCTCTTTTTGAGTTAAACATATTCTCATATCATTATAAGACCACAATCAATTAGCAAACATACCCTTTTAGCAAGATATAGCATTGTTGTAAGTTAACTGTCAAATCGGATTCAAGCATCAACATATGGTATCACATAACATATATGCATATTAAGGGATACCTTCATGCTTGTCTAACCTTTCTAAGTTCAATCTTTCATGCTATAGGTCCTAGGTCAACACTTTTAATAACTTAAGACCATTCAAGGTTATGAAATCACATTAGCCATCATGTTTGTTATTTTAAACATATGAGGTGATCACATAACTCATTTTATGCATGCTTGCAAGTTTCTACTTCATATACACATGACTAGTATTGTTACTTAGCTTAAATCATGCTTCACTTGTGCTCAACTAGTTTTCATGGAATCTAACATGGCATGTGTACGTGTATGACGTTAATAAGGTTAAGAGCACTACCAAACATGTCCATAAATTTTAGAATTCAAATCTCAAAGTAGCATGTCAAGGTTCACAAGAAAAACTCATATTTTCATTAATATGGCCTAACATGTTCATGTTATCTATATACATATGTTAACATGTCCGACATACATTTCTAGGCCATATAAACATGCTTGCAAAATACGAATATGGATATGGTACATACGTGTCAAAGTTTGCTTTCAAAACTTACACTTTCGTTAGAAACGTGCACTAGTGAGGTTCGCGTGTTCACATTACATTATGAATCTTATATACGCAAGTTCACATGCTTTTCATGCGTTTCTAGGTCATATGATCATGTCTCAAAAGTCAGAATGTTAACATGGCATGCATACATATCGAGTTTGTTTAAGGTTCGTTTATGAAACTTTAGGTTTATTTCAAAACTATAAGTCGTTTCATAAATCTTGCATGCTATCATAGCAACGCATGTGCACGTCATGTTAATATACTCATATAGGCTTGTTAAACCTATCAGCATGCTTGTTTAAGCTGCCTTAGCTACTATCTCCTAACAGAATCTGCAGCAAAACGCAAAAAACAATTTCCAGAGGTTGGCGCAGCTACGCTGCGCTTCAGCCATAAATCGGCGCAGCTGCGCCACTACTGGTTCGTGCCAGACAGTTCCCAGCTTCGGCAGGCATCATCCCAAATCATAAAATTTCTTCACGAAAAAAACCATATTGTATTTCAATATGCTTATAAGTCTATTATAACAACTAAACAAGCTTCCTATAATCCAATTGGCATGTTTTGCATCCATAATCAAGAATATAAGAAATCTAAAAATTTGCAAAAATAGAAAATAGAAAATGAAGAACAAGAGAGGTATATTATACCTCTACAATGCAATTGGGCTTGCTGATAATTCAAACTTCTCCCTCTACTAATATTACTAATGTATGTATGCTCTCAATTCAACTTAAGCAAAATCTCAGCAAAGAAAAATGTGAAGAGAAGGGGCTATATATATAGTAAAACCAATACACAGATATTGCAATCTTCCACTAAATTAAAACCATGGATTGAAGTATTGCATGAAGGTTATGGAATGTTAGGTAATTAGTTGGTGAATCAAATCATTATTCCCACTCCCCCATTGATGATTGCTATGGCTTTGCTGAGTTTGAGGAGGAGAGTAGGCTTAGGCCTTATGGCTATGCACGTGAAGGGAAGAAATGCCGTACATTATGGGACAAGCAATATCAATCTCAGCATTCTAGCAAATTTGTACAATGCAATGTTATAACATATATTATACACTTAGGTTATAATGAAATGTCATAATGTAACTCACATAATGTAGTAAGTGTAAATTGACACACATATAATCCATGTACATTTGTCTTACCGGATATAATTTGATCGGATATTATCACATTACATTGTCTCCTTTATTATTAAATTCTATTAATCAACAATTGTTTATAGTATATCCATGATATATTATTTTATTGTATACTCATATACACATTGTCCCACACACATTTCATGTAACTCTTACAACTTAATAAACTTTACTATATAGTTTATATATATATATATATATATATATATATATATATATATATATATATATATAACATAGTCATATTGCACTTTACACTTTGTATAATATATAGTTAGCTACTATACGTTATACTTTTAATATCGCATGCTTGCACATAGGAATTAATAAATTACTTATCTCATCAATTAATATTTAATAATACTTATCCATCCTTCATAAATCAATTTAATCATTAATCTCCATAACAATTAATTGATATTTATAGGATTAATTATCACATTAATAAATGTAACTCTTATAATATTTATAAACAAGTTGCTTATTATTATTATATTATTTGTAATAATAATAATCAACATATTATTAACCACTATTAATATTCCATCTTTCATAATAACAATTAAATAACCATTAATATTTGATTAATTGTTCACGTAGTAATTCCTTCATTAATTAATATAATCATTAATATTTCTCATCACTGTGCCACACAAGGCATTCAACGAGTTTATCGCAAACTCCATATATTCTCAATTATTACTATTATTCACTTTAATATAATTGAGTTAACTCATCTTATAACACAAAATCATTTATATTCAAATAAATTCTCATTCCCATTAATATATTTATTTAATAATATATGGAAATTCTCGGGTATTACAGTTATACCAGCAAAGGATCGCCAGGTCCTACAACAAGAAAGTCTGAATCCGGCAATTCAAAGAAAACGATTTGGTGCTAAAGAAAATTTTTGCCAATCAGGATGAAGCCAAAGGAAAATTTGCCCCAAACTGGGAAGGCCCTTTCATTGTCAAGGAAGTGCTAACAGGGGGAGCCATCAGGCTACAAGAAATGGACGAGAACGAATTTCCCTAACTCATCAATTCAGACACCATGAAAAAGTACCACGTCTGAAGCACATGCATACCCGCATCTGGGTCCTACAAATCGAATTAGGTTCGACTTTTCACTAGAGAATCCTGAACTACGAATGACCTGATCTCCCTCAGCCCGGGAGTACGTAGGCAACCATCTATGGTGCGGTCAAATCAAGCAAAAATCCAAAGAACTTGCAAATTCCAGCATCAAATTCCAAAGCTCATCAAACCAAATTCAAACCCCAGATAAACTTTTTTAAGCCTTTTTAATTAAACAACCAAAACTACGAATGACCTGATCTCCCTCAACCTGGGAGTACGTAGGCACACTCTACGGCGCGGTTTGACCTTTAAGAAAAAACAAAAAAATGGAAGACCAGTTCCAAGAAACCGAAGACAAATAAAAGCTAAATGCTGCCAAGCTATCTGGTTACCAGACCCATTTGAGGAACTCCCTTGACACCTCAACTGTCAGTCCATCAAGGAGAAGCTCAAAATGCATCGACAACTGCGAGTCATGACTGGAAGTGGTAATCACTCAACGATGACAATATATATCTAAGCAGGGAAGTATCTCAAAAATATATTTCTCTGATATATAAACTGCTTTATATACATGGTGCCCTGTACATGACAAAAATGGCTGATCTAGTCTGTGCAGGAAAAATAAAGCTAGTCTATGGACCCAAGGACAAGCAGGTCAGCAATGCCAGCATGGAATCTCTCTCTGAGGATGAATGAGCAACTGTAAGAGTAGTCCACTCAGCCTCCATACCGCTAAGAACATCCACAGTCATCTGCAAGGTGGCACTGTGGTCATCAATGTAAGCACTCATCTCGATAACCAAACCATGGTTGTAAGATCGAAGAGCAGTACTATCAGCAATGTGGAAATCATGGGAAGCTATAGCCTCATCCCTCTCTACAAAAGCTGCATCCTGAGAAATCAAAGTCTCCTCAATCTCAACATATACTACATCTCTGGCTGAGCGAACCTCGTCTCGCTCCACAATGGCGGTATCCAAAGTAGAGCAAAGCTCCTCCCACTCAATCAATCCAGTATCCAAGGCGGTCCTGAGACCATCCCTCTCAGCAAAAGCTAAATCCCTGCCAGACCGGGCAGCCAACAGTTGCGCTCTAGCTGAATCTCTCTCAAAGGTCATCCTGAATAGAGAATCTGGCAAAACTGGATTTGTCCCTATGGGAATAACCGGGGGATCACTAATCAAAGCTACCGCCAAATCTGCGAATAGCTCATCCTCAGTAGGAGAATCAAGAACCTCCATGGGCTCCTCATTGTCAGAATCCACAAGCAGAGATATATGAAGCTCTGCTACTGCGACGGCGGTCTCTGCCTCTAACCATGCAGAATACTCCAGAGATCGACCCGGATGTCTACTAGAGAACTCAGCCCTCTCCTTGTGAGTCCAACACTCATAAACTCTAACCAAGTCGGCCGGTGACATAGATGAAGCCGACATCCTCTGATCAGCAGAATCCTCAAAATGGTGCATACTCTGCCACTGATCAAACTGCTCCATAACTGCCAAGGGATGATAAGTAGTCATACCCCTCAATCCTGCCAAAGGCAAATAATCCATGCCAGATGCATGAATAATGAAGCTGAACGGGGTCGCCATCCCTGAGCATAACAAAACTGCGAACGGATGCTCAATATCCGACAAAAATGCTAACCAGGACACTGAGTCGACACAATCAGGAGGACGGAAGGAGTAAACTAAGGATATCTCGTGGCTAAAACAATAGGCATGTGGTCTAAATGATCCAATCAGTCGTATATATGACATCAACCATATATACAACACAACCGAGCTACCTCAAAAAAACCCCGCTGGATGGGTACTGCAATAGGTGAGCGACCTTAGTGTCTCCGCCAAAATCTAGGGATAATGGTACTCCCCTGCCTAAGGGCTCTGACTACAACAACCAATCCCACATCAAGGTGATCTAAAAGTATTGGCATGTAAACATACGCCACAATGCACATCAATAACATGTCTATCCTGGCTGTCTGCCAATCCTCTGCAAAAATGATAAAATCCCCGACGTGACGGTCGTAGCTATCAAGCTCACCATAGCGCTCTATCAAGAAGTCAAGGAGATCATATGCCCTGAAACGATCTCATCCATGACTATGCTCTGCCGAAGATCGGACAACCAAGTAAACGGTCTTCGCATATCACTGATAGCCGTCCGAGAAAACGACAAATCTAAATCCAAGCCAGTAAATCTCTGGTACTCCTCTAGAGTAGGCGAAAGCTCACACCGTCCAATGCGGAATACCTGTCTTTCGGGTACCCATAAGGGTAGGAAGCCATCAATAAAGCCGTCTGGAACCCAGAAATCTACAAGGGCCACCGAATGCCCCAGTATCTGGTCAACTTTCCCCCTAGCTGGAAAGGGCAGACTATCATACCATGACCGCAACGATGCCTCCACCTCTGACCATGGCAAATGCTCTATACGGCTAACTGCAGACGTCGTCATCTGTAGTAATGTATCACAAGATCGTCCAGAGGTTAAGTCAAATCACAAATGTCTTAATGCATACACATAATACATGTACGATGACAATGACATAAACTTGATGCAGCAGATAAAGATGACAAAAATATCTATAAAAAGCTATCTACTGCATACATCATCCCTATATCCTAGTACAAAGTGAAAGGAAGAATACAGGAAAATGGGGCACCACCACCCAGCTAATATCAAAATGATAGCACAGATGCCGAATAGCCAAAACAGTGGCTGACCAAAAATATAGCTGCCATAGCTATCACATTAAGTCAATAACCTCGGTATCAAACCGATCTCCAGATCCTCTGTCTGCACAAAGCTGCTGGGATCAGGTATATCTGGGCGGTATAAGGGAGGATATGCCCCTATATAACTGCTACTGAATGGACCTGAAGAGGGGCCTGCTCCAGAGCTGTATGGGTCAAATGAAGATGCCTCTGATGGATCTCGGCCAAGGTACCTGATAAAGAAACAAGCCTGGTCCAACTCCCTGGTCAGATGTGCTATCTGGTCTGCATGAGTAGGCTCTCTAATACAAGCTATCCAGTCCGTCATCATCACGGACCCTGGCACCATGTTTGCTATAAAATGGGTGGCACGAGTCTGAGCCCCAATAGTGCGAGGACTCCATCAACTTTAGAAGGCTGCCTGGCTGTATGGGCCCTCTAACAGATCAAAGCCGTCTATACCCTCCAAAGGGATGTCTATTAAAGGCACGGACAATGGCCAATGATGCCAAGCAGGAGGAGCAATGGGAATACGAATCTCCCCTGTAACGCTCCAAATGGCACGCTCTCCAAGATAGAGCTCCCAACCTCCCTCCGTCAATATAGGGACTCTGCGGGTCAATAAATCAAACTCCCGACCAGTGGGGAAACCTCCATAAAATTCGACGGTCAAGTGCTCAGATGTGTACGGCGTCCAGGTGATCAAGCCCGCCGTCAAAAGCTCCAACTGCAGACGGGCATGAGTGAATCCCTCAGCAACAGGGACCTCCGTCAAAATGGAGTGATGCCATCTCCGTCCACGTAGATATGTCTCCAGACCTAATGCTGAAATGGGCCATAGGCAAGGAAGACTCTCAAATTCCCAAAGCTATCTATGCAAATATCAAAAGTCCTCAGTGACCAAGACTGCCAAAAATAAAAGCAAAAATCAAAAAGGTACAGAAAAATGTACTCACCAGTAAAAACTGATGGAGTCCTAACCAATCCTCCGTCACACTCTTCGAAAGTAGGCGCATGCCCTGGAGAAAATAGGCAAAGGTATAGGAGCCCCAATCAAAGTCACTGAGGCGCTCTACATGCTGAGTGGCGCTGATCAAAGCAAAGGACACCGTCGATGAGTAGTCCGCCATAAAACAACCCCTGATGATCGACAAAAATAATTGCCTCAGAATGCGATCTCTAGCCTTCCGATCACCAGGCGGAGGCAACTGCAAAGTCCCGTCCTAGGCATCTATACTCAAGGGACCAGATCGGACTGCCCGACCCTTGAATACCGACTGAGGGACTCCCAACAGGGATCTAACTGTAGTGGGTGAAATGTCAGACACGACAGGCACTGTCTCGCCCTCAAACTCAATGTCGGTGATAAATCTCCAGTCCAGAGGAGTCATCATCACCTCGCAATCAAGCAGATGAAGGGACTGAGTTTGGTGAAACCAGCGCTCAGACAAAGCCCTTATATACCCCCAAGGGCAACGACAGGGCATGTTGGTCCGATTAGATGACACAATTTATGAGCAAGTATACGCGGTCAACAAGTAATAAAGAGTGAGTAAAGATATCGTTCCCACGAGGAATTAACAGATAAAAGGTCGCCAAAGCACTAGCACATAATCATTTCAGTCTTATTTAAACGGGTGGTAAAGAGAAGGAATTAAAACTAAGTTAACTAGGCAAGGAATTAAAACATGCAATAAATAATCCTAGGGCAAAATCAGATAATGAAGGCATGAGATTCTAATTTCCCCTAATGATTCATCTAAGTCGTTTCACTTCCAATTAGGTTAAATTCATCGTTAAGTGTGCTAGCCGAGAACACAAAAGTGAGAGAAGGCCATCTCTCGATGCACCTAATCCATATCACGTGCAATCCACAGATGATAGAACGCACGTGAATAGCCACATTATCTAAACCACTATATGTCTATGGTGTTCACAAATAAATAGGGTTTAAGGTCAAGTCCTCTATTGACTACGAGCGGCGCTTCGGTATATGTCTATCCTAAGCACAAATTATTCGTCCAATGCCATGTGAACGCACAATCTCTCGCTACTACGATTAGATCTAAACCCACACTTCGTCTTTCAATCCCATGTGGGTTATCACAGTAATTGGTCATGACTCAATTAAGCATTGAAAGCATAAATCGCAGTAGACAATCACATAGCAATCAATAAGAACCAACCATGAAAGGAAATCAATATAGACTACTCATTAGGTTCCATTGAAACCTCAAAATATACTTTAAGTCATAGACAACTCAAACATACCATCCACATGTTGAATAAGCATCATAAGAACACAAATATGAATCAAAGAGAAAATATGAACACAAATGCAAATCTGATTCCTCTTGATTAAAATACGAATCCTTGATGTTCTTCAAATGTTTCAACCATCAAGTCTAATAAAACCCTAGAATATTAACTACTATAAACTAGTCTAATCTCTACTCCTAATCTATACAAAGAAAAGAAAAGGAAAGAGATGAGCAAGCTAGGACTAATCCCTTTAGGGGAGATATCTCAAATGCTAGCCAAAATGACCCTTATATGCTGCCCGTCCGAGTCTGCCTGCAATGCCCCAGCCAAAATCAAAAACTGCATTAAAAAGTCAACAGGACAGAAAGGAGGACCGGCGCAGCTGTGCCAGGTTTGGCCTGCTCCCTTGCGCAGCTGCAGAACGTGGCTTTCATGCTTCACTTCTGCTGCAGCATTCCTGTATTGACTCATGATGCCCCATGCTTTAATCCAGCCTTCTTGCTCCTTTTTATCCCCCCCATGTCAATGCTTAGCTGCCTCTTATTCTGTCCATCACATGCCATGACTTTGTTCTTTAAGCTTTGCTCCTTTTTAGCACCATTTAATCATTTTAAGCTCAATTTGCACCCGGAGAGTCCCAAATATAGAAATCTACAAAAACAAACATAAATGCATGAAAAGCTACAGTAATACAAGAGTTTAAACAACAATAGAAGTAAATTGATATCTAAATAAGTGGTTATAAAACCACTTATCAGGGCAGGATCAAAAAGAAGGCCTGAAATCCCCAGCCATCCACAATCTCCCTATAATCCTCGCGCAGAGTCTGATAGAGGGAGTGCACACTAAACCAGTTCCCTCGTGGCTGTGTCAAGCCAGGGACACGCATCAAAAATTAACCCATGTCAAAAAACTATGCCCCGAGAATGGCCAGAAGATGGGAAAAGAGTCCAGAGAGAAGAAAGACTTCAAGTCACCTCGTTGGCCTGAAGATATCTCGAAGGATGGCAACTTAAGTCGCCCAGCAACTCCTGTGTCTGCACAGCAATGCCCGAGACCTCCGCACGTGGAACCTGAGCTGGAACAGGAGCAACAAAAGGAGCCTCCTCATCATCAATGTCAATGGGCTGCTCGTCTTGTACTGGATGTATCCTACTCTCTACCAATCTGCTAGGCGTCCTAGCTGGACGGGCTTGTGGGACGGCAGAAGCCCTACTCCGTCTAACGACTGAAGAAGCCCCAGTAGAGCTGTCGGGTCTATCGCGATCCATTGCATACACCAGTACTCAAAATCACCTCAGACAAGGTGTGGTAAGCCTAAAACCTGTGGCTTTTTAATCAATCAATCCAGCATACATATCTAAGTCCTAAAACATGCATGGGTCCATCAAAAATACCCCGTACAGTCAAAATTGCATGTTTTTAAAATCCAAGAAGCTCAAAACCTGCATTGGGTTAGTAAAAAACTCCCCACAGAGTCAAAAATGCATGCTTTTCAAAACCTAAGATTTTGGAGAAATTTTGCCAGAGTCTCCTTTGTAAAATGGACTGTCCACATGCACATAGGCATGTCTAGGTGGCCATTCAGTAGCACACCTACCCAAAAAATAGAAATAGCTCATATTTATCCAAAAAAATCAAAAACCAGCCTCACATGATCTCCAAAATACCATAGGCATTTTTAGTTGAAAGTCCAGCCTCACTAGGCCTCAAAAAGGATGGCTAAACCGATCAAAAAGTGGAAAAATTAACTGTCTCATAACTTGAATTTTCTAACATCCAAACGTGCATTATAGTAAGATATGCATACATATGTAGACTAAATTTTTTTTACAGGTCATATAGACATACATTTTTCATACATTACGTTTAAAAGCACCCTAGGCGGTTCACATGCTTTTAACTATCAAAAACTGTGAAAGAAGGATGGTAAACGTTAGCTGCATCATACTGAACTCGTAGGACCTAACGGATTTAGAATCTGACTGCCAGAACTCTGTAGATTTGAAAAAGAAGATCAAAAATCCCTTCGCTGCACAAACGGGGAACTTGCAAAATGAAAATCCCGCAGCACATTAAGTAGCCCAGGTGGTCGCACCTCCACCTGTGGCAGCCCAGGTGGGTCCCACCTGACCGGGGCCGAATTCGGTTCGAGTCAAAACGAAGTTTAAACGAGCTGCCGAATCCAATCTGAAGAGAAATCGCTACGCGATTGAGCGGTTTGTCTTGAAATCCCGTATTCAAGCAGTGCAATCCTGACAAAAAGGGAAACTCCATAGAGACCCTTGACATTCAGCCCGGAGCCATGTCCGGGGGTCAATAGATCAAACTACAGAAAAGCTAAGCAAAAATTGATCAAAATTGCCGAAAAATGCCATTTTCGAAGCATCGGGTCTTGATCGGTGAAACCTCGGCCCTTGGTTCCAGTCCAGTGAAGCATCGGGTACTGATCGGTGACAACCCAGCCGTTGGTTCCATTCCAGCAAAGCATCAGGTACTGACAGGTGACAACTCAGCCGTTGGTTCCAATCCAATGAAGCATCGGGTACCGATCGGTGACAACTAAGCTGTTGGTTCCAGTCCAGCGATGCATCGGGTACTGATCAGTGACAACTCAGCCGTTGGTTCCAATCCAGCGAAGCATCGGGTACTGACCAGTGACAACTCAGTAGTTCGTTCCAATCCAGCGAAGCATCGGGTACTGACCAGTGACAACTCAGCCGTTGGTTCTAGTCCAGCGAAGCATCGGGTACTGACTGGTGACAACTCAGCTGTTAGTTCCAGTCCAGCTAAGCATCGGGTACTGACCAGTGACAACTCAGCCGTTGGTTCCAGTCCAGTGAAGTATCTGGTACTGATTGGTGATAACTCAGCCATTGTTTCCAGTCCAGCGAAGCATCGTGTACTGACCGGTGACAACTCAGCCGTTGGTTCCAGTCCAGTAAAGCATTGGGTACTGACCGGTGATAACTCAGCCGTTGGTTCCAGTCTAGCGAAGCATCGGGTACTGACCGGTGATAACTCAGTCGTTAGTTCCAGTCCAGCAAAGCATCGGGTACTGACCGTTGACAACTCAGTCTTTCGTTCCAGTCCAGCGAAGCATCACGTACTAACCGGTGACAACTTAGTCATTGGTTTCAGTCAAGCGAAGCATCGGGTACTGACCGATGACAATTCAGTCGTTGGTTCCAGTCCAACGAAGCATCGGGTACTGACCGGTGATAACTCAGCCATTGGTTCCAGTCCAGCAAAGCATCGGGTACTGACCGGTGATAACTCAGCCATTTGTTCTAGTCCAGCGAAGCATCAGGTACTGACTAATGACAACTCAGCCGTTGGTGCTACCCCAACGAAGTTCGGGTGCCGACCGAAGTCAATTTCAACCTTCAGACTAGTCCCATGAGATGTCGGGAGATGATATACGGTTGAGAGTCATATAATAATCCATCTTCACAAAGGATAGATGATGGAATCTACTATACACATCCTCAAAGAAGATCATTGAGGTAGTATCCATCCTGGCCACTTCCTTAATACCTACAAAGCTATCGTAGAGGACGTTATCCCTAGCAGATCAAGACGAGAAAATATGTGATAGCTCACCCCCTCTGAATCTACAAAGCTATTGCAGAGGATGTCATCCCCAGCAGGTCAAGATGAGAAAATCTGTGATAAATCATCTTCAACAAACTCATCAGAGTCAAATAAATTATCGTGAATGATGTCATCCACCGCCGAGAATGACAAAACTGGCTCACGATAACTTCCTAATACCATCAATGGCTATACCGGATAGAGTCATCCCCAGCAAAGTGATAACGCACACAGCCAAAAATAGCCCATTCTACTCCAAGACGCCCAGCTTAAAAAGGGCTCTGGCACTCTTTATTTCCAGTGTCTACTAATCTTTATCCTGTCCATTCCACCACGTTACATGGACATGATAAAGAGGGGCATCTGTAGACACTCTAAATTTTCCTTGTCCCAATACTAACCCGGTAGGAGGGCAAAATCGTTAATCAATCCAAATCTGGCCGCCGACGTCGGTCTTTCAACCTAAATCTGATTCCCAATATCGGTAATCAAGCTCCGACAGTCAATCGGACCATCAATCATGTTTTGACATTCAATCGAACCATTAATCAAGCTCTGACAGTTAACCGGACCATTAATCAAGCTCTGACAGTCAACCGGACCATTAATCAAGCTCTGACAGTCAATCGGACCATCAGTCAAGCTGTGACAGTCAATCCGACCATCAATCAAGCTCTGACAATCAATCGGACCATCAATCAAGTCCCGACAGTCAATCAGACCATCAATCAAGCTCCGACAGTCAGTCGAACCATCAATCAAGCTTCGACAGTCAATCGAACCATCAATCAAGTTTTTACAGTCAATCGGACAATTAATAAAGCTTCGATAGTCAATCGGACCATCAATCAAGCTTCAATAGTCAATTGGACCATCAATCAAGCTTCGACAGTTAATCGGACCATTAATCAAGCTCCGACAGTTAATCGGACCATTAATCAAGCTCCGACAGTCAATCAGACCATAAATCAAGTCCCAACGGTCAATCGGACCATTAATCAAGCTTCGACAGTCAATAGGACCATCAATCAAGCTCCGACAGTCAATCGGACCATCAATCAAGCTCTGACAGTCAATCGGACCATCAATCAAGCTCCTACAGTCAATCGAACCATCAATCAAGCTCCGACAGTCAATCGGACCATCAATCTGAAGCATTACAACAACTCTAGAGCAAAACCTGGAGCGACCCCGTCAGCCTCAGAGACAACCCTGAGGTCAAAAGACTCGACTGGGATCCAAGTCTTGAAATCAGCTCCCGAAAGTCAACCAGCGACCATGCCAACACTACAGGCAGCCTCAAGAAGGGTACAATTGTCATTTCATCAACTCTTAACTGACTTGATCAAACTCAAGCCAAATCGATGCCGACAAAGTCAAAATGAACCCTAACGATGATCCCGAGTGGCAACTACGCAAGACAGCTCAACGGACAAACTGCGGGGACTCAAAGACCTGGTTATGAACCCGTCTTCTTAGACACAAAAAATATTTTCTTTCCCATTTCATTGCGACACTCTCGGAGAAAGCTTTCCGAAAAGGTATCGCACGCCTCAAACGGACGCTCCGATCAAAAGTTAGAAAGGTTCCGACCGGACATCGCATTGCTCGGAGTGCACGTACTTTGAGACAACCAATCCGAGCATATGGAGCCCACCTAGGGGAGCCATAGATCTACCTACGGCTGTCGTAGGTAGAGTGCAGGCTCCGTGGCCTATAAATAAATGTGCCCCCCTCTTCATTTCAAAAAATTTGGAAACGCAGCGAAGCTTTGTCAGTTTGATTTTCAGACTTTTACACCCTTTCCAAACCTAAATATTTTCACTGAAACATGTAGATATACCCATATACTACCACATATCAAAAAACCACCAGTAGATTTGGACGTTTAAAGCCTACGATTCGGCAAAAAGCACGTATTGCGGTCCATTGTAAGTATTTTTATGATCAGAAAGTCAATACTACTACTCTGCATTGCTTTACACTTGCACACAAAGTTTCATCTTCTAAATATGCCCGGAACTTAGTTCCGTGGCCTTTTTTGTCAAAAATTGATACATTTTTGTACATAAATTCCGTTTTTAACATTTCTACAACTCGGATTGACGATCCGTCAGCTCCAGTAGCTTCAATGCACTAAGCTCGCACATTCTGGCAACTTCGCCGGACTTGGTTATCTTCCCAATCCGGGTTTTGCCTTTTTTTGTACATATTTAATTGTAAATGTACTAACATTTCAATTCTGTCAAGCCCGGATGTCGAATCCGAGGTAGTTTACCGCTTTTATATATATTTACGCATATATAAGCGACTTTCACCATCACTGGTACTCCTATCAGTCCTGGTTGACTACATTCTATCAATATATATATATATATATATATATATATATATTCAGTAGGCCTGGACTATTTCGTGGCCATTTTGCTGTTTTTGCACACTTTTCCATACTGGGTGCTCTCCCCAGTCAATGGGTGACTATTTTTCTGTCAATTTCAATTCCAATACGGGCACAGGCGTGAAAACCCATCGCCCTTTTTACTGTTTATATATATATTTTTTTTATTTTTGCCACAGCCTGGATTATTTTGTGGCTATTTACAGTTTATATATATATATATTTCAATTCCAGTCCAGCCTTGCGAGTGAAAATCCATCGCCCTTTTACAGCTTTTATATATATAATTATATACATTGCTTTATTTAATTTTATTCAACTGCTACATTTAACATTCATTTGTATATGAATTTGCACTGATTTTTCTGCGGGCGGACTAGATTTATCCAAATCTCGCCAATTCTAGCTTTCAACGGTTCAAACAGATCCCAACAGAACCTAGAAGATATAATGGCTGAGATTTCTTTAAATCTAGTTATTTTTATAGTTTCAGCTTCAAAAGCAACCTCGTGTCCCTTAGATCGCTATCTAGTGGGAACGAGACGCTTCGGCCGTGCGGATCGGGATTTACTAAATGAATCCCTAGTTCTGGCTATCTTGGGATATTTATCTGCTTCTGTACAAATTTGAACTGTGCAGGTTTTCTAGCTATTCATATGTGAGCCTAGGAATCGTGGGATTCATGATCAAACTGATCATAATCTGAATCCCACGATGGACAAACTCCAATTTACAGATGTACCCTGCCAGTTTTTTTCTGTAAAATATACATGCACAGACCTTAAAACGGTTATCAGGATTTAAGGTCTCAAACATAGTGAAAATATAGATTGTCGTGTCAGCGTCCCTCCGATGGTTTTCATACCCATAAGGAGACCGACACTTTATATTTCTGTAGTCGAGGATGCTTCGCAGCCCGACAAATCACCATTTGCATGCAGCCTTAAGGCTATAAAGATAAAATTGAGAGTAGCGATATGCTTCAATTCCTATATCAGCGTAGGGGTTTGATAAATAGCTTTCAAAACATCATTGTCAATTCAATTTTAAAGCCTTTTACAAATCAAATTAAATGCTTTTTGAAAATTAAATCAAAGATTGATTTTCAAATCAAATCAAACCCTTCGTATATAGGCTCAACGAATTCTGTCAAAGCTTTCAATCAATCCGAAGGCCCAATTTTCAAACAGCATTCACTCACGCACTCCAGTTTTAAGGGAAATATTAAAAAGATTGTGGTACCGTGTTTACACGGGAGTCTTGGGGTGCCTAACACCTTTCCCACACTTAACCAGGCCTTCGAACTCAAAACTCTGATTTCAAAGATCAAGTTTCGACAGTGTCCAGCATTTGGGCCTCTTTTCAAATCAAATTCGGTTGAGTTAGTACAACCATTTTCAGAACTACCAACTGGCGACTCTGTTTAAATCAAATCGTCGACATATACACATGTTGGCCTTTTTCCTAAAAACCATTCAAAACTTTTTTGCAATAAAAATAATAAGGCTAGAGATAACTTAGGAAGATTGATTTGAGGAAAACTGGGTTATAAACCGACCCGCAGTATTTCTTAAATTTTCCAACGTCAACATCGGGTAAGGACTTAAAATATAGGTATGAGTCTACTTAAGGTAAGACGGGTATGTATGGCAGAACTCTTGAAAAATTAAAACTTTTTTTATATAAAGATGAGTAGACTGTTCAGGTCTAGTTCTTCAGTTAGCAATCGGTCAGCTTTACCTCCAGTTCCAGGCATAGTTAACCAAGAAGACCATAGTTATGAAAATCTTAATCAAGCTTTAAGTAATTGGAATATACCTAGTGTTTCTCCAAGAGAAATCTACCAGTCAACCTTTCTTGATAATTTTAAAACTGATTATAATGTTAAAACTATTGAACGGGTTTATGCTATTAATAAAGAATATGAAAACTGTAGTCTTTTAACTCCTGATGTTGTTAACAAATATAGGAAGAAGGGTTACAATTTTATTCACATATGATTAATTCAAGTTGCTGTTAAGCTATTAAATATTAAGGGAATCAATTCGAGTATTTATCTGTGTCTAAGAGATGCTCGTTTCCTTAATTATTTCCCTAGTATTATTGGTATACTGGAATCAAGTCTGCATGATGGTCCTATCCATTTTAATTGCTTTCATGATTTCACTCTAAGCCTTAGTGATGCAAATTTATTAAAAGCTTTAACTTTAAACATTAAAACTGTAGGAGAGATTACTCAAATAATTAAGGGTTCTCAGCCTTTAGCTCTTATTTAAAGAATTTATTATAAAATGATGAAAACTAATTTAAATGTTCATGCCCTTAAGAAAAGCCCTAAAGATCAAACTGTTTTAATTCAAAGCAGTACTAGTAATGTTAATGTTCAAACTCCAAGAACTATTCTTTGGAAGGACGTTGTTTTACCTAGTCAATGGGTTTTGCCTAATGAAATTCCTCAAAAACCAGTAATTAATCATTTGTTAAATATTGAAAATATTAAACAATTTTTTGATGGTACTGTCAGAGTTAGTTTTGAACGTACCAAAAGACCTTTAATAATAGAAGAATTTGCTAGTTCTTCAGTTCCTTCTCGAAGAGATACTGAAATACTAAGCAATACTTTTATTCCCAATATTAAATTAAAAGGAATTTTAAATCATGGTCAAACCAGTCATCCTTGTTATACCAACAATGAATCTGTAGAAGATGAGCAAAGTCTTTCTCCTACATCTTCAGAATATCCTACTCAGTCTGATTTAGATATTCCTATTAATCCTCAGTTAAGAGTTTTAAATAAAGAATTCAAATTAGATTGGAATAATCTTGTTGAAGATTTTAATTCTAAGGCTAATAAAGATAAAAGACATGCCTTTCGTGCTAATTATAACACAAAAGAGAGAAATAAAATTGTTAATAGATGGAAACGATTTATTAACAATGAAAAGAATAACATTACTTTTTATGATTGGTATGATGATTATCATTCTAAATGTAATGTTTTAACTAAAAGTCAGTGGATCAAGGAAGATAAGACGCGAGTTTTAGCTAGTCATCCTCCTTTGGAAACTGTTCTTTTACCAGTAAAAACTTCTTTAGTTATTGCTACTCCCTTTAAAATATCTGATGGTAAAAAAGACGAGAAAAAGATTATTGAACAAAATAATTTCACTAATCAGTATTTAGCAACAATTGGAAAACAGTTGAACAAAATTGAAGAAAAATTTGATCAAACTTTATTCAAAACCCGAAAATAAAGATTGAACAACCTTTAATAAGCTTTCCTGAAGAAAGATTTGGTTTAGGTTTACACAATAAAGATGTTAAATTAGCTAAATCTATAGATAAATTATTTAAAAAATTATCTGCAGAAACAAGTGGAACTATTGCTGTTATTGACCAAATTAAAGAATCTGAAAGTGAAAGCATTAGTCAATTAGAAAAATCTGAACCTGTTTTGATTCCAGATGTTAATGATTGTATAGCATTAAATATAGTATCATTTGTCTATAATACCCTTTGTATTAATAAGGAGAGAGAGAGAGAGAGTTAAAAGCATCTGGGTATTGAAGTCGGAGTAATGAGGGGTAATTTTGAAAATTTTATAATTAATGCTCCTTGATTTTTTAAAACATCAAATAATTTGGGATAAATAAAATCACCTAAAACATCACTTTTTATGGGACGGAGGGAGTATTGATTATAACAACCTCACTTATGGTGACATAATCAGTTATATTAAAAAAATTGGATTAAAAATGTGTATAGATTTTAAAATTGCTAAACAAGCAGGTAAAGATAAAAACAAAGCTAAATATGAGCTTAGAACTTTCTACGAATAATATGGTCTACCACCGGTTGCTCCCTCTAGAAGAAAGCACCGACAGAAACATATTGAAAAACGCAAAAGTGGTAAGCATCATAAAAAGCGATCTAGTCAGTCTAAAACACAAGATAGTTATTATGAAAAACTCAAGTCACATAATAAAACTCATAATAAAAAAATCAACAAGAAAATCTAAAAATTATGATAAAAGTAAAGTCACTTGTCATAATTGTGGTTAAAAGGGACACTATAAAAATGAGTGTAAGATTAAGTAGAAATTAAATTAGTTAAACATCTCTACTAAAGATACTGAACAAGTTTTAGAACTAATAAGAATAGAGAATGACATTGATAATAATGATTATTCTGATATTCCTTATTCATCTAATAGCAATAATTGTAAACAATTAGAAAGTGAAGTTGAAGAAGTCACTTTATGTTCGGATAATTGCAGATCTGATTGTTGCACTAAAACGGTTAATGTTCTTAACAAAGACGATGAAGAAAGTTCTTTATTAATTGATTTAATAAGCAAAACAATTGATTCCGAGTTTAAGGTTCAGTATATGAAACAGTTAAAAGATTTGTTAGCTAAGACTAATACTGTTAAAAATAAGATGGTTAAGGGGAAAGAAAAGCCTATTATCAGTCTTAATAAAACTCTTGAGAGATTTAAAACTCCTGATAAGGAAATTACACTTCCTGATTTAAATCAAGAAGTTAATAAGCTTAAAAAGGAGATTTTAGGTCTTAAAGCTGAAATTTCTTATTTACGCAAACAAATGACTAATTTTGCAACTAAAGATTCAGATCTTCACATCTCTGAGTCATCAGCTGATGATGATGAACCAGAATCGTCAAATACTGAGAATGAGTTATTACTTATGGTTTAAGGTTATTCTTTGAAAAGACTAAAAGATATTACCATTCAAAAATGATATATTATTATTAAACTAGTAATCGATAAAACTTTTACAATTGAGCTTCCTACTTTATTTGATACTGGCGCAGATCTTAATTGTATTAAAGAAGGGTTAATCCCTACTAAGTTTTATAAAAAAAACTAGTGAAAGATTAAGTTCAACAAATGGTAGTAAAGTGAAAATAAAATATAAACTTCCTAAAGTTCATATTTGTCAAGATAATATGTGTTTCAAAATAACTTTTGTTTTAATACGTAATCTGACAGATAAAATTATTTTGGGTTTACCATTTATATATTTGTTATATCCTTTTACTACTAGTAACAATGGTCTAAACACTAATCATTTGGGTCAAAAGGTTGTATTTAAATTTATTACTCAGCCTAAAGAAAGAGATTGGAAATTCATTCAAGAAGAGTCTATTTCTAAATCTTTAAATCTATTAAATTGTAAAACCACTCAGTTATAATTCTTAAAGGAAGAAATTAAATATAAAAAAGTTGAGGATCTTCTTAGTAATAAAAAGGTTCAAGAAAAAATTGAAGAACTTAAGAATTTTATGAGTTAAAACCTTTGTTCTGATTCTCCTAATATTTTTTGGCACAGAAGAAAGCATGTTGTAAGGTTACCTTATGCTAAGGAATTTAGAGAACATCTAATTCCTACTAAGGCTAGACCTATACGGATGAGTCATCAACAGATGGAGCTTTGTAAACAAGAAATAAATGATTTATTAACTAAGGGATTAATTAAAGCTAGTAAGTCACCCTGGTCCTGTCCAGCTTTTTATGTCAATAATGAAGCAAAAAATGAGAGAGGTGCCCCTCGTCTAGTCATCAACTATAAACCATTAAACAAGGTTCTAGAATAGATTAGCTACCCTTTGCCCAACAAGGAAGACCTTCTCAGTAGACTTAGTAATGCCATCATTTTCAGTAAATTTGATCTCAAGTCAGGATTTTGGCAGATTAGCATTCATCCCAGTGACAGATACAAAATTGCTTTCACTACTCCTTTTGGTCATTACGAATGGATTGTTCAACCATTCGGCCTTAAAAATGCTCCTAATGAATTCCAGAATATTCTTAATGATATTCTAAACCCATTTAGCCACTTTATCATTGTTTATATCGATGACATTCTTATTTTCTCCAAGTCAATTGAAGAACATCACAAACATTTTAATTCGTTCTTTAAAATAATAAAAGTCAATGGTCTTGTTTTATCCCCTACTAAATGCAGACTTTTTCAAACTAGAGTTAAATTCCTTGGTCATGATATTAATCATGGTCTTGTTCGACCTATTCAGCGTGTTATTCAATTTGTAGATAAATTCCCAAACAAAATCATTGATAAAACTCAATTCCAGAGATTTTTAGTGTATCTCAATTATATTGGTAAATTCTATCAAAATCTTAGAAAAATTTGTAAGCCCCTTTTTCAGCGTTTACAAAATAATCTCCCTCCCTGGACTGATGAACATACTTCCCTCGTTCAACAAGTTAAAAAGTATGTTAAGGTATTGCCTTACCTTGGCATTTTAAATGAATCTGCATTTAAAATTGTTGAAACAGACGCTTCTGAAATTGGATTCGGAGGTATTCTAAAGCAGAAACTAACTCTTGCTTCTTCAGAACAAATTGTTCGGTTTCATTCTGGCATATGGAATTCTACACAATTAAATTACAGTACTATTAAAAAAAAATTCTTTCTTTAGTTTTATGTATTAATAAATTTCAAAGTGATTTGTTAAATCAAAAGTTTCTAGTTAGAATAGATTGTAAGTCAGCCAAATATATTCTGGAAAAGGATGTTGAAAATATCACCGCTAAGCAAACTTTTGCTAGATGGCAAGCCCTTTTGAGTATTTTTGATTTTGATATTGAGCACATTAAAGGTAGTGATAATTCCATTCCCGATTTTCTCACCAGAGAATTTATTAATTTAGGTACCCATACGATTTCAAAATGAGTGTTCGAGGAGGTTCTTCTTCTCGTGGTTTGGGTCGCCCTTCAGGCCCAAGTAATCAGCCCAAGGGCTCTCTGATCCCTCACCCAGTTAATCCAGTCCCTTCTGTGGATTTAGTCAATTGATTCCATGTTCTTGGTTCCGTCCCAAAACCATACAATACGGTTTTGGCTAGTAAGCCTATTATTATTGATCCATTCTGCCCTCCACAGCTGAATGTTCTTAAAAGTCAAACTTCACAGTACATATTTAATTATAAAGTCAATCTTTTTCATGTTGAACCATCCATGAATCCCCAAAATAATCAAGTTAGTTTAACTGCCTAGTTCTTCCCAACTAGATGGCATTTTATTCTTCTTGCTCCTTATAAATCCCTCACATTTTATAAGAAAATTCTTCTTCAAATTGAGTCCATTACTATTAAGCCTATTTATGATAAAAACGATTCCTCAAAAGTCATTTTTCATTCCCTTTACATTAAGCATATTCTATCTCAATCAGATTGGGGAAAGCATCTCTCGGATCTTAGTCCAATCGCTAGCCAAAACCATTATTTATTTTATTATGATTAAATTTGATCACAAATTTAAGCGTCAAATCCCTTTCTAGTTTCTTCTTTGGTGGTCTCGTTATGGTCTCTCCTCAAATATTTTCCCAGAATTGCTTTGTTCTCAAGTTCTTTATTTCTCTAATCATAGTCAGTATAATCCAAAGTTTGAAGGTATCCCAATATTGCTCTAATTTTCTAGTAAATATAAGATTCCTTGAATCTTAAGATGGCAATATAATCTTTAGACGCCAGTCATTGAGTCTACTTTTCAGTCATCCTCCCATTCTCCTTCTACGTAGGTGGCTAGTAAAGTTAGTTTAGTTTCCATGGTTACTCGAGTTTTCTTTATTAAATGGTGGGATAAATTTGATGTAAACAGAATTGTGGGTCAAGTTCAAAAGGAATTTTCTGCTAATCCTATTAAATCTATCCCAGAGAAAGGTTCTTCTAGTAAATCTAAAGAAGTGCGATCAAAGCCTCGTTCTTCCTTAGATCTTTCAGGTATTAAAGAATGTTCTAGCCTTGAGTTACAAAAGCTAGCTCAAGCCATTCAAGACGGAGTAAATCAGCTTCATGAAGAAATTGAAGCTAGTGAATGTTCATCGTCTTCATCCAAAAAATGATTGCAGATGATGATATTGATAGTGACCCTTATTATAGCATCAATCTTTAATATGCTCAAGACCCATTCGCTTAATCATCTTCCTTCTTTTCCACTGAAAGAAGCCCTAGTCACATGTAGATGTTCCTACTTTTCATTAATGTGATAACCAAAAAATTTATAAGATCTTGAATGATTAAAATAAAGGTTAAAGGATAAAACCTAGATGGGAAATAGAGGAATAATTTAAAATTTTTAAGAAGAACCTATAAGGTTTACTATTTGATTAAGAATAAAGAAATACAACCTAATATATATATTAGGTAGGGTAATTAAATACTCGAATAGATTTATTTTGTACATTTTAAATAATTAATTTTATAATCTAATTATAACAAGTCTAATTGGGTTATGGAATTAAAGATATATGAGTAAATGAATTATTTATAAAGGTGTGTAATGGAACCCTAATTAAATAATTAGGATAGGATATAATTAAAATTAGTGGACTATGTTAATTTACATGGCCCAATTATTTTATTAGCAAGCCCAAAATTTTTATGGGAGAACAAGACTTTAGCCCAATTAAAATAGGATAAGTTAGGTATTTAATAAAGCTAAATAAAAAAATAAAGACAAAACAAAATTGGTAGAAAAGAAAGGCAATTTCGGCCACACATGGGAGAAGAGAAATGAGATTATGCATGTAATGATTACATTAGTTGGAGGTGGATAAGTGATGCTAAGTGTCACACTAATAAACAAGCCACCATGTGACCATATCTCTCGTAATGATTATGAGAGAGAATAAAAATAGAAATGGTGGGATATGAGGAAGGGCCACATGGCCGGGTGGAATGAAAGGAAAAAGAAAGGATAAGAATAAAAAAAAGATAAGATAGGAGAAGAAAAAGATAAGGAAAGAGAAAAAAGTAAAGATAAGAAAGGAAAAAGTAAGGATAAGAAAGAGAGAGAATGAAAGAAGAAAAGAAAGAAGCGTGAGATAGGGAGAGAAGAAGATGGTCGGCAGCTAGGGGGAGGAGATGAGAGAGAAAGAACCTCCATGGGAGGAAAACAATGGAGGAGAAGAAGAAGCACACAAGCAAGGTATAAATCCTATATAGCTTATATAATTTATATTTGATTATTTAGAATCAAAACTTAGATTTATGATTCAAAACTCCAAAATATTAGATTTATATGTTTATAAGTTTACTATATTTAGATCTATCACTTTTAAGTGTCAAAAGTTAGATCAAAAGCAAGAAAAATAAAACTATGTTTCAGAAGTTAGAAAACCTTAATTTTTCTTAGTATAAATTATGTTTTGCTTGAATTTGGTGTAATAGATCATAAATCATGCTAGATCCATGATCTTAAGGTGTATTAGTATGTGTTATGATAGTTTATGATGGTTAATATTTGATAAATCAATAGATCATTAAAGTTTTCTTATAAAACACAAAGATTAAAAAATCATATTTTTGAGAAAATGCAACATGAAATTCAAAAGACAATATCTCCTATTATATTTCGAATTTTTGAGTGTGGTCAATTTTTGGAGTTAGATATATAAGTCTTCTAATTTTTTCAAGTGGAATCACTGAAAAATTCCATGGAGATTTTCGTCTGGACAGTTTTTAGCAAAGTAGGAAAAATCTGAAAACCCCAAAAAACTTGTTGTCCAAATTTTACAGGGGCTGTTTTGTCCGCTTATTTTATGAAATAAATTCCGGTCTTTTGGGACATGAAAATATATGAGATAAAGTAGTTTGCGTCCAAAAATAAGCTCATTCCGACTTAAATTGACCAACTTATGACCAATTCAATATTTGTATTTTTATCGACTAAAATAGCTAAAACCGAAGTTGTATAACTCTGATGGCCACGAAATTTGAACTGGAGGCTCACGATAACATGTGTAAGATCCCGTCAAACGTTGAGAATTTCTGGAGTTCAGCGTGATGTAGCAAATTTCTTAAGAAATTAACTAGAAATGGATTTTTGGAAAATATTAAAGGAAATTGAAAAATTATTTTTGTGTATGAAATATGTGTATATATGTTTGGCCAAAGGGTGGAAAAATAATATGATGATTAGATTACAAAAAGAGGAATCCAACTTGCTGGATTGGCCATCAGGTTGCTGGATTTCAATCTGGTTTACTGGATTGGCCTTCAAGTTGCTGGAATGATCTGTTTAGATAATCCAGGATGCTGGATTGGTCTGTTTAGATAATCCAGGATGCTAGATTGGTATGTTTAGATAATCCAGGTTACTGGATAAGTATATTTTGTCAATCCGGGCTTACTGTATTAGATGTTAGTTGAATCCAGGCTTACTGGATTGGATGTTAGTTGAATCCAGGCTTCCTGGATTGGATGTCAGTTTGAATCCAGGCTTGCTGGATTGGAGGTCAGTTGAATCCAGTCTGCTGGATTGGGAAATAATTTACTAAATTGAAATTCAGTTTGAATCCAGGTTACTGGATTAGATATGTCAGTTTTGTTGTGTTGGGAAACAACAAGTTGTTTGAATCTAGGTTGCTGGATTAGGTATTCGGCTTACTAGATCATTAAGAAGGACTTATAAAATGAAAGATTAAGTGTTTATTCACATGTTATATGATATAGTAGTGTTAAGTCTAAGGTAATGCAATCGTACCCTTTAATGATTGATGTATAGTAGCTGGGCTAAGCGATTATTTTATATGGGGAAGGTATATACGAATTAGCAACCGATCTAACTCGCGGTGAAAACAGTGTAGACGAGACGGAAGTTAATTTGTTGGTTGTTTGTGGAAAACCACTCAGTATACTATATTGAATACTGTTAAAGACTCGATGTATGCTAGGTTTAGACTTATGTATACGTATATTGTTAAGGTGTGATCTAATGGTATCAAATGATATACTGATTAACAGATCAATCTTATAACTGATATGTCTTTTCAATAAAGCTATTAACTTAAATTGCATAGCAGTAATCGATGGTACATGCAAGTTCCTAAACTATACTTTTATTGAGAAAGTTTTCTCTAACTCAAACCTTGAGTTATATTTTCAAAGTATGGTAGTGGATAATTATTGTTGATTATTTACATCTATACTGATTATTGATTCGCACTTAGTGCTTGTTGCATATGTTCATCAGGTATGAAATGCTGATCACCTTCATTACCCTAAGGTTCAGTTAAATTTGTTCATGTTCATTGTTGGCCATTCAACATTATTGACTCGGTCATTCAGTTATGAAAATTGATTTATATTCTTCCACAATTATTATATTGTTGAAAGTTTGTCAGCTTATTATTCTTTTCAATCATGATATATCTTCATTTAAACTTAAACTTGCTGGGCAAACTTGTTGTTCACCCATGCTATATCATGATAAAACTTTCAGATTAAGACGAAACTTCGGATACAGACAAAGACTAAGACAAACTCTAGAATTGGATTTGGAAGTAGGTTAAACTTGTAATAGTATTGAATGAAAATGACATTGTATGTCGTATAGAATATTGAAGGCAGGTATTAAGTTAAGGTTACAGACATTGGGATTTATGTTGTAAAAGTTATTGTATAAACAATTTATGTTTATATCTTCCGCAATAGTTATAAAAATGATGTACCAGGTCCAGGGTTCTTGGGACCCGAATTTGGGGGCGTCACAGTTGGTATCAGAGATGTAGGTTATAAACTTTAAGTAGGGTTACCTTTGGCTATAACCACAGAATTGAGGAATAGGAATAAACTCAAATAGAGTTTAAGTTCTAAACGATGAATTTAGGCAAGGTATTAATAAGTCAATAACATTCAAAGAAGAATCCTGACAAGTAATAAAGATTCAGAGTTACCTAACTCTGATAATAAAGATGAACAATAGTAATGAATAGATAGAGTCTAAAAGACTAAAAGTATAAAGGGAAAGAAGATCGTAAAACAAAACGATCATAAGATAGAAAAGAATCGTTATATAACACGATTATAAGAAAAGATCACAACATGATCTGATGAGTTTATAGGAAGACAGATGATCAATCGTTTGATTGAAAACTTTATAGCAGAATTGTTGTACGACAGTTGTACTATGAAATTGTACTATAAAAACTCATGAAAGAGTTGAGAATTGTGGATACAGATTAAATAAAATTTGTATTGAGCAAAGAAGGGAGCTAGGATTATGTGGGATTTCAGTTGAGGGCTCATGTGATTGCTAAGTTGTACAAACCTTTGTATGCGTGGGGGTTTTGTGCTTAGTCTAACGACTACTTAGTTTATCACATTGATAATCATTGAAATGCTGTGTCGCGCTATTCGCTATATGTATGTTGAGAAGGTGATTCTTTTCTCATGTGTATGGAGAATAGGTAGAGAATATAAGATTAGGTGTGAGTTCTTTAAACTCATACGTATGGCAAGTTCGTGACTCATAAATCGTATGGTGGAACCACTCAGCGAATGGACAACTTTGGTCTGACTAGGATAAGTTCCTAAATCCATAAGATTGTGGTAAGTTCCTGAACTCATAACGTGTGGTATGTTTGATGAACTATACGGGGGTATAGGAAAATTATGAATGAAAGATTGAGGATAATAGAAATAGATAAAATTATTAAGCAATCGATCATTAGAAAAATTGATGTTGATGGTGGAAGCATAGGTATTCCAAATCTTCTAGCTGTGCTAGACTTCGAAATTTTTGACATCAAGCTAAATTTGCACTGATGTGCCTTTAAAAATATAAATGAATTTTTTTTATCAGCAACACAGGGTTATAATTGTGTAGAAGTGAACTTCGTACCACTAACGCATCGTTACCTGTTGCGGCATGTTAACACCAAAAAAAAATAAAAAAAATGAATTTTTGTTATCCTCAAAACATGCTGACAAGTGCCCTGATACAACCGTTACCTGTTGAGGTATGATAACACTAAAACTGATTTTCAAAGATTTTTGAACCGTTTAAAAGAAAAGTCTATGCTAATTGTTTCGGCTAGACAAAAGTTATTTGAAATATCAAAATATATTTTATATATCATCAATGCATCATGGAACCTGGTGCAAAGATGATAAAAACGATGGAGTCATTAATGTAATATTGCCTAGTGTTGGATGTGATCTAAATATCGTCAGCCTATTATGGTATATTATTGTATAACAAAGTCACAAAAATGACAGAATCTTCAACGAACTGTAAATACAGTGCGGTATAATGACGTCATAAAATGATTTTCAAAATTTTAAAGAAAAGCCAAGTGACAATTAAATTTGGCCAGACACATGTTTTTATTGATGTTCGAATTATTGGTATATGTCTAAAGCTATTTGATTCAGCTAGACAAATATTTATGAAAATTCAAGTATCTCTCTAAGAACTTATCCCGAACAATATTGTTTTGATTCGGACTTCTGGCTGAGTATGAACAACCCGTAATGGGGAAATTATTTTTGTGCTCAAGGCGAAAGAGTGAACACAATTATCGTTAAAATAGATAGTATTGTTCAATACAGGATATAACGGGGCTGATCACCCTACATGTCCATAAGACCAAGCGGTTTATAGATGAATTTTTGTTTAAACCTTTTCAAAATTAGAAAATGAAAGTTCAGGGTCTATATGACTCCTCAGCATAATTTGAAATTTTTTTAACTCCGTAGAGAGAAGTTAGGGTAGAATGTGATGATAGAATAGTTCCTCATAAAAGGAAGCCGTATGTACTCATGAATCAGATAAAGGTTACCTTGAACACTTAGTTTTGGTCAATAGAAGGAGTAGGGAATAGTAGGCTGTAATTTTGAGGACAAAATTCTTAGAAGAAGGGGTGAGTGTGACAACCTAAAAATTTATAAGATCTTGAATGATTAAAATAAAGGTTAAAGGATAAAATCTAGATGGAAAATAGAGGAATAATTTAACATTTTTAAGAACCTATAAGGTTTACTATTTGATTAAGAATAAAGAAATACAACCTAATATATATTAGGTAGGGTAATTAAATACTCTAAGAGATTTATTTTGTATATTTTAAATAATTAATTTTATAATCTAATTATAGCAAGTCTAATTGGGTTATGGAATTAAAGATATATGAGTAAAGGAATTATTTATAAAGGTGTGTAATGAAACCCTAATTAAATAATTAGGGTGGGATAGAATTAAAATTAGTGGACTATGTTATTTTACATGGCCCAATTATTTTATTAGAAAGCCCAAAATTTTTATGGGAGCCCAAGACTTTAGCCCAATTAACAAGGGACATATTAGGCATTTAGTGGAGCTAAATAAAGAAATAAAGACAAAACAAAATTGGTAGAAAAGAAGGGCAATTTCGGCCACACATGGGAGAAGAGAAATGAGATTCTTGCATGTAATGATTACATTAGTTGGTGGTGGACAAGTGATGCTAAGTGTCACGCTAATAAACAAGCCACCATGTGACCCTATCTCTTGTAATGATTATGAGAGAGAATAAAAATAGAAATGGCGGGAGATGAGGAAGGGCCATATGGCCGGGTGGAATGAAATGAAAAGAGAGGATAAGAATAAAAAAAAGATAAGATAGGAGAAGAAAAAGATAAGGAAAGAGAAGAAAGTAAGATAAGAAAGGAAAAAGAAAGGATAAGAAAGAGAGAGAAGGAAAGAAGAAAAGAAAGAAGCGTGAGATAGGGAAAGAAGAAGATGGTCTGCAGCTAAAGGGAGGAGAGGAGAGAGAAAGAACCTCCATGGGAGGAAAACAAGAGAGGAGAAGAAGAAGCACACAAGCAAGGTATAAATCCTATATAGCTTATATAATTTATATTTGATTATTTAGAATCAAAACTTGGATTTATGATTCAAAACTCCAAAATATTAGATTTATATATTTATAAGTCTACTATGTTTAGATCTATCACTTTTAAGTGTCAAAAGTTAGATCAAAAGCAAGAAAAATAAAACTATATTTCAAAAGTTAGAAAACCTTAATTTTTCTTAGCATAAATTATGTTTTGCTTGGATTTGGTGTATGTTTGGTGTAATAGATCATAGATCATGGTAGATCTATGATCTTAAGGTGTATTAGTATGTGTTATGATAGTTTATGATGGTTAATATTTGATAAATCAATAGATCATGAAAGTTTTCTTGCAAAACACAAAGATTAAAAAATCAGATTTTTGAGAAACGCAACAAGAAATTCAAAAGACCATATCTCCTATTATATTTTGAATTTTTGAGTGTGGTCAATTTTTAGAGTTAGATCTATAAGTGTTATAACTTTTTCAAGTGGAATCACTGAAAAACTTCAATGGAGATTTTCATCTGGACAGTTTTTAGCAGAGTTGGAAAAATCTAAAAAACCAGAAAAGCTTGTTGTCCAAATTTTATAGGGGCCGTTTCATTACCTAATTTTATGAAATAAATTCTGGTCATTTGGGACATGAAAATATATGAGATAACGTACTTTGTGTCCAAAAATGAGCTTATTTCAACTTAAATTGAACCAAGTTATGACCATTTCAATATTTGTATTTTTTTAACGAAAATCGCTACAACCGAAGTTGTATAATTCCGATGGCCACGAAACTTAAATTGGAGGCTCACGATAACATGTGTAAAATCCTACAAAAGTTGGGGATTTCTGGAGTTAAGCGTGATGTAGCAAATTTCTTAAGGAATTAACTAGAAATTAATTTTTGAAAAATACTAAAGGTAATTGAAAAATTCCTGAAAAATTATTTTTGTGTATGAATATGTGTATATATGTTTGGCCAAAGGTTGAAAAAATAATAAGATGATTAGATTAAAAAAGGGGAATCCAGCTTGCTGGATTGGCCATCAGGTTGCTGGATTTTAATCTGGTTTGCTGGATTGGCCATCAAGTTGCTGGAATGATTTAGTTTAGATAATCTAGGACGCTGGATTGGTCTGTTTAGATAATCCAGGATGCTTGGATTGGTATGTTTAGATAATCCAGGTTACTGGATAAGTATGTTTTGTCAACCAGGCTTGTTGTATTAGATGTTAGTTGAATACAGACTTGCTGAATTGGATGTTAGTTGAATCCAGGCTTGCTGGATTGGATGTCAGTTTGAATCCAGGCTTGCTGGATTGAGGTCAGTTGAATCCAGTCTGCTGGATTGGGAAATAATTTACTAAATTAAAATTCAGTTTGAATCCAGGTTACTGGATTAGTTATATTAGTTTTGTTGTGTTGGGAAACAATAATTTGTTTGAATCTAGGTTGCTGGATTAGGTATTCGGCTTACTAGATCATTAAGAAGGACTTATAAAATGAAAGATTAAGTGCTAATTCACATGTTATATGATATAGTAGTGTTAAGTCTAAGGTAGTGCAATCGTACCCTTTAATGGTTGATGTATAGTAGTTGGGCTAAATGATTCTTTCATATGGAGAAGGTATATACGAATTAGCAACTGATCTAACTCGCTGTGAAAATAGTGAAGACGAGACAGAAGTTAATTTGTTGGTTATTTGTGGAAAACCACTCAGTATACTATATTGAATACTGTTAAAGACTCGATATGTGCTAGGTTTAGACTTATGTATACGTATGTTGTTAAGGTGTGATCTAATATTTGACTATGTGGTTAAGTGTTAGATAGTTTACTTATAAAGTAATGGTATCAAATGATATACTGATTAACAGATCAATCTTATAACTGATAGTACTTTTCAATAAAGCGATTAACTTAAATTGCGTAGTAGTAATCGATAGTACAGGCAAATTCCTAAACTATACTTTTATTGAGCAAGTTTCTCTAACTCAAACCTTGAGTTATATTTTCAAAGTATGGTAGTGGATAATTATTGTTGATTATTTATATCTATACTGATTATTGATTCGCACTTAGTGTATGTTGCATATGTTCAACAGGTATGAAAGGCTGATCACCTTCATTACCCTAAAGTTCAGTTAAATTTGTTCATGTTCATTGTTGGCCATTCATCATTATTGACTCGGTCATTCAGTTATGAAAATTGATTTATATTCTTCCACAATTATTATATTGTTGAAAGTTTGTCAGCTTATTATTCTTTTCAATCATGATATATCTTCATTTGAACTTAAACTTGCTGGGCAAACTTGTTGCTCACCCTTGCTATATCATGATAAAACTTTCAGATTAAGACGAAACTTCGGATACAGGCAAATACTAAGACAAACTCTAGAATTGGATTTGGAAGAAGGTTAAACTTGTAATAGTATTGAATGCAAATGACATTGTATATCGTATAGGATATTGAAGGCAGGTATTAAGTCAAGGTTACAGACCTTGGGATTTATGTTGTAAAAGTTATTGTATAAATAATTTATGTTTATATCTTTCGCAATAGTTATAGAAATGATGTACCAGGTTCGGGGTTCTTGGGACCTGTATTTGGTGGCGTCACAGTTGGTATCAAAGTTGTATGTTATAAACCTTAGGTAGGGTTACCTTTGGCTATAACCGCAGAAATGAGGAATATGAATAAACTCAAATAGAGTTTAAGTTCTAAGCGATGAATTTACGCAAAGTATTAATAAGTCAATAAGATTCAAAGAAGAATCCTGACAAGTAATAAAGATCTAGAGTTACCTAACTCTGATAATAAAGATGAACAGTAGTAATGAATAGATAGAGTCTAAAAGACTAAAAGTATAAAGGGAAAGAAGATCGTAAAACAAAACGATCATAAGATAGAAAAGAATGGTTATTTAACACGGTTATAAGAAAAGATCACAACGTGATCTGATGAGTTTATAGGAAGATAAATGATCAATCGTTTGATTGAAAACTTTATAGCAGAATTGTTGTACGACAGTTTTACTATGAAATTGTACTATAAAAACTCATGAAAGAGTTAGTGAATTGTGGATACGGATGAAATGAAATTCGTATTGAGCAAAGAGGGAGCAAGGATTATGTCGGATTTCAGTTTGAGGACTCATGTGATTGCTATGTTGTACAAACCTTTGTATGGGCGGGGGTTTTGTGCTTGGTCTAACAACTACTTAGTTTATCACATTGATAATCATTGAAATGTTGTGTCGTGTTATTCGCTATATGTATGTTGAGAAGGTGATTCTTTTCTCATGTGTATGGCGAATAGGTAGAGAATATAAGATTAGGTTCGAGTTTTTTAAACTCATACGTATGGTAAGTTCGTGACTCATAAATCGTATAGTGGAACCCCTCAGCGAATGGATGACTTTGGTCTGACTAGGATAAGTTCCTAAACCCATATGATTAGTGGTAAGTTCCTGAACTCATAACGTGTGGTATGTTTGATGAACTATACGGGGGTATAGGAAAATTGTGAATGAAGGATTGAGGATAATAGAAATAGATAAAATTATTAAGCAATCGATCATTAGAAAAATGTATGTTGATGGTGGAAGCATAGGTATTCCAAATCTTCTAGCTGTGCTAGACTTTAAAATTTTTGACATCAAGCTAAATTTGCACTGATGTGCCTTTAAAAATATAAATGAATTTTGTTATCAGCATCACAGGGTTATAATTGTGTAGAAGTGGACTTCGTACCACTAACACATCGTTACCTGTTGCGGCATGTTATCACCAAAAAAAAAGTAAAAAAATAAATTTTTGTTATCCTCAAAACATGGTGACAAGTGTGTATGTGTGGACTTCGAGACACACCGTTACCTGTTGAGGTATGATAACACTAAAACTGATTTTCAAAGATTTTTGAACCGTTTAAAAGAAAAGTCTATGCTAATTGTTTTGGCTAGACAAAAGTTATTTGAAATATCAAAATGTATTTTATATATCATCAATGCATCATGGAACCTGGTGCAAAGATGATAGAAACGATGGAGTCATTAATGCAGTATTGCCTAGTATTGGATGTGATCTAAAGATCGTCAGCCTACTATGGTATATTGTTGTATGACAAAGTCACAAAAATGACAGAATCTTCAACAAACTGTAAATATAGTGCGGTATAATGACGTCATAAAATAATTTTTAGAATTTTAAAGAAAAGCCAAGTGCCAATTAAATTTGGCCAAACACATGTTTTGATTAATGTTCGAATTATTGGTATATGTCTAACGCTATTTTATTCAGCTAGACAAATATTTATGAAAATTCAAGTATCTCTCTGAGAACTTATCCCGAACTATATTGTTTTGATTCGGACTTCTGGCTGAGTATGAACAACCCGTAATGGAGAAATTATTTTTGTGCCCAAGGCGAACAGAGTGAACGCAATTATCGTTCAAACAGATAGTATTGATCAATACAGGACATAACGGGGCTGATCACCCTACATGTCTGTAAGACCAGAGCGATTTATAGATGAATTTCTGTTTAAACCTTTTCAAAATTAAAAAATGAAAGTTCAGGGTCTATATGACTCCTCAGTATAATTTAAAATGTTTTTAACTCCGTAGAGAGAAGTCAGGGTAGAATGTGATGATAGAATAGTTCCTCATAGAAGGAAGCCGTATGTACTCATGAATTAGATAAAGGTTACCTTGAAAGCCTAGTTTTGGTGAATAGAAGGAGTAGGGAATAGTAGGCTGTAATTTCGAGGACGAAATTCATAGAAAAAGGGATGAATGTGACAACCCAAAAATTTATAAGATCTTGAATGATTAAAATAAAGGTTAACGTATAAAATCTAGATGGGAAAGAGAGGAATAATTTAACATTTTTAAGAACCTATAAGGTTTACTATTTGATTAAGAATAAAGAAATACAACCTAATATATATATTAGGTAGGGTAATTAAATACTCTAAGAGATTTATTTTATACATTTTAAATAATTAATTTTATAATCTAATTATAGCAAGTCTAATTGGGTTATGGAATTAAAGATATATGAGTAAAGGAATTATTTATAAAGGTGTGTAATGAAACCCTAATTAAATAATTAGGATATGATAGAATTAAAATTAGTGGACTATGTTAATTTACATAGCCCAATTATTTTATTAGAAAGCCCAAAATTTTTATGGGAGCCCAAGACTTTAGCCCAATTAACAAGGGACATGTTAAGTATTTTAATAAAGCTAAATAAAGAAAGAAAGACAAAACAAAATTGGTAGAAAAGAAGGGCAATTTCGGCCACACATGGGAGAAGAGAAATGAGATTCTTGCATGTAATGATTACATTAGTTAGCTGTGGACAAGTGATGCTAAGTGTCACACTAATAAACAAGCCACCATGGGACCCTATCTCTTGTAATGATTATGAGAGAGAATAAAAATAGAAATGGTGGGAGATGAGGAAGGGCCATATGGCCGGGTGGAATGAAATGAAAAGAAAGGATAAGAATAAAGATAACATAAGATAGGAGAAGAAAAAGATAAGGAAAGAGAAGAAAGTAAATGTGACACCCCCAAATCCGGGTACTTCGTTTTCACATGATTTGGTGTTCACTTTCTAATATAACATACATCTACCCAATGAATAATACAAAATAAGCTACAACTTAAATTAAAATAAATAAATCTCCCTTACAACAAGAGTTACAACTTTTTTTAAAATAATCATGGGTTACTCTAAACCTGACATGAAATAATAAAGTGCGGAAACATAACATTCCTGTCTCATTACAATCATTTCAAAATAATTAAAACAAGTCTTCACTTGCTTTGCTTTCCTTTGCCCTTACTTGTAGACGGAGCATCAGCATTATCAACCTTTACTGAAATTGTTATTTAATGTAAGAGTGAGCAAACCACAGCTCACTGGAGTTTAACAATAATATAGACATGAAAGGATAAATTTAAAAAGAATCTGAACAATTTAGCTTGCTTCAATAATAAAGAATTGAATAATAATTCTCTATCAACATTAAAATTCGAAATATAGAATTTATCTGAGGGTCACAAGACCTTTGAACTCTTTTTGTCCTAGGTTATAAATATTTCTATTTAAACCTTTAACAGTCAATAAGACTATGGACCTTAACTCGTACTTAGGGGGATCAGCCCTTCGTACCATGTATTGTGCACAAACATCTTAACGCTATGCGTAGTAACCTCCCCTAGTAAATAGGGTTGTTCAACTCAACAATTTGAATTCGGGTCCGCACCAAAGAAAGTTTGGTTTGGATAATCTTACAAAGGTAATTTAGAATTCACGTTCATCAACTAAGGATTAGTTGAATCGACTTTCAATAATTCATAAATAAAAGAGTTATGAATTAACATATGCTTTAGAAGTAAACTTAAAGCATTTAAAATAATAAACTAGATCTTATTTGAACAATAAGTTAAGATCATTTTAATTAAATAAACAATTGTCCAATACAGAAATGGAAGGGACATTCTCAACAATGAATATATGAACTCAAAGAAATTGTATAGAATTAACAAGTTTAGGGTTAGAAAACTTGCATAAAATTAACGAGTTTAGGGTTTAGAAGACTTGCCTTAAGCGCAAGCTACTTAACACAATTCACGTACTGTAAGAACCCGAATTTTCAGATATTATTAAATAAGGATTTAATAAATAAAATTCTTAAACTGTGAGATGGGTTCGAATAAAAATATATGTGTGTGATATGAGGTATGTGGTATTTTATTACATAGGGTAATATGGACTATGTAATATGTGATTTTGTTTTTAATAAATATATTATTAATATATATTTGTTAATAAAGAGGTAAATTATTGGGAGTAAGAAGACGGATAAGAATTATCTATAGATATTAAATAATTTATAGAATTATTTTATAGTAGGTTGGTGACATTAAATATCCTTAATGTATAATCACCATATTCTTGAGTATGTATATTAATAACTAGTATGTTTATAATATAGGTTATTAATAGCACTTAAGCTATCCGTGAATAGGTTTGGATAGTGAAGCATGAGTTAGTTAAGGAATTAACTAATAAGAATAAATATTAGTTAATTTAAGTTGGGAGTTATATTATGAAATAATATAATGAGAGTATTGAACCTTAATTAACTATGATGATATAGTACAGTGTTTAATTTACTTAAGTAAATGAGTGAATTAATATGTGTGTTGAATATGTAATTATAGTTGATACTTTTATATTACTTAGAATAGTAATATGTGAGAAAGTCTAATGTGCGAATAACGTTAAATATATATATATATATATATATATATATATACGTTATTAAAAGGGAGATGGAAATCATTATATCTTTAAATGAATATTTGAAGAAATTGTTTTGGGAATAATTTATAGAAAAGAAAGAGAAATGGTTATTATATATTTTAATAAAGGATATTAAAATAATTTTTAATATTGAATTATTTTAATAAAAGGAGGAAATGTTATTTTTGAATAGTAACATTACCTTATATATTTTGTATAAGGTGTGATTGATTAATATGATAGATATATTACATATTTGCTATATGTAAATAAATTGATAGAAATAATTTCTTATAATAGAGAATAAACTTATTATCTATTTTCTATATATAATATATGTACATGTGTTGTACATGTAATTATTTGATATTATATTATATTATAATATCTTGAGTTAATAAATAAAGTATTTTCTGATCATGGATATCTTTATTTGGAGAAAATATAATATTTTATGTTAGGGCTAAATACATAATTTCTAATGTATTTTCAAAAGGAGTTTAATTAATGAAAGGAAACTAAGTTATTTTAATATATTAAATAACTTAAGTTATTATTTGATCGTGAATATTATTATTTGAATAATTAATAGAGTATATATATTAATTACTATAAGCGTAAAGGTTATACTTATTATAAGTATGAATATTTGAGGTAGTTTAGCATTTAAATGCTTAAGTCACGCAAACATTATACTAAAAGAATGTTTAAGTGAGATTAGAATAATAATAAGCTTGAGATTAAGCTTGTATGAATTGCCTTGTGTGGCACGATAATAGATTCGGTAATGAATTGATTAATTCGAGGATGGAAGAATTATTAATTAAACAATTAATCTATATTAATTGTTATTATAATATGTTAAATTATTATTATTGCGAGTGATAGCATGATACTAAGTATATTTGTTATAAATGTAATAAGATAATTAACTATATAAATGTTAATTAATTGTTATGGAAATTATAATTCCATTGATTAAATGAGAAATAGATTAATTAATATTATTATTAATTAATTAAATAAGTAATTTATTAAGGTGCAAGCATGCGATATTAAAATATATAACGTATGATAGTTAACTATATATTGTACGAAATATAAAGTGCAATATGACTATGTTATTTATGAATATAAACTATATAGTAAAGTTTATTGAGTTGTAAGAGATACATGAAATATGGGTGTGACAATGTGTATACAATAGTTATATATCATGAATATATGGTAAATAATTATTGAATTAATAAAATTTAATAATAAAGGAGACAATACACTGTGATGGTACCCGAAAGAATTATATCCGGTGGGATGAACTGTACATGGATTTTATATGTGTGAGTTAAAATTTACTACATGATAGTAGTATTTATTTATTAGGATTACATGGTAACCCCATTTTTAACCTAAGTGTACAATTATACATTGATATATATAATATACATATGTATATTGCCCAAAGGAATGCAAAGCTGAGATTATTTCTTGTCCCTAATTGTGAGTCACCCCTCAATTTCCTCGCACGTGAACTCCCTAGTCTACACTACTCTTCTTCTCATTTTCCTCACAATTGTAGCCAATGATTTCAAGGGATGTGGGTTTGATGATATGATTTACCAACCCTCTACCTAATCTCCATGAACCATTAGATTTGTGACACCCCCGAATCCGGGTCCTCCCCGATCCGGTCGTCACGATTTAACATAAACATCTACCTCTAAACAACATACAATAACTAAAATGCGGAATATAATAAACGTACGTCGTTCATTCAAAAGGTGCTACTAGTCCCAAGATTCGATAACCTTAAATACAAAACATACAAATATACCCTAGAATAGTCAATAGGGTTCATATTACATAACAGTAAATTAATTAAACATAAAGATAAAGTCTGCTCCTTGCAAACTAATCCTATATCTTCCCTTTACCCTTGTCCTTTCCTGAAGTCTCGGGCTTAACTGCAATATAAGTCATGATATAGCAAGGATGAGCAACAAGTTTGCTCAGCAAGTTGAAATACAACAATAAAGGATATATCATGATGAAAGGAATATATCTGATAATGAATTCAACAATATGAATATCGGAAGCAAGAATAATAAGTGCTTTTAGAATAACTGATAGTCAAGTAGACTTTTGAACTATAAAACTCCAACGAAATCAATAGCTGATTGACCCTTTGGTTACTGGCTACAGAATAAGTACTTGAGGGGATCAGCCTCGCGTACGCTATGTATATGCATAACATTCAACTCTGCTGTTTGTATCTTTATACTAGATACCTGGGGTACTCCCCTATATATATAAGGGGTGTTCTTTCAGTCTAAGAATCTTTTCCATCAATTGGTTTGGATAGCTTTTATAAAATTTTTATACAATTGTCTGACCGAACAAGGGTTCAGACTCTATCTGACGCAGTTCAAGAATTATAGAACTTTAAATAATGTACAAGTCCAAGACTGTACGAAATCAAGTGCACCAAGTGCGAATAACAATAATATCGATGTGGAATAATTGTAAAGTAATTAAACCACCTAATAGCATGCTTGGAAATAAAGTTCAAGCTTTAAATAATTAACTGTCAATACGATAATAACCTGCTCAATACAATATGAGAAGGATAGAAACTTGTACAAATAAGAATTAAAGAACTTGCGCAACCAAATAGTGAAGTTCGGAGACTTGCCTGATTGCTCAGCTACAATTAAGTTCTAGCTTTAATTAAATCTCGCTGAAATAACCTAACATTAATAAGTCGGTATTCCAATTAGCATGTGTAAACTAATACGAGTCTACACTTACAAGAATCTGCTTATCATATCAATCTATCCATAATTCACGTAAGTCAATCTAATCATGTCATAGATTTAATAACTTTAGATTATCTAGTTTTTATGCATCAATATAGACTTGAACACATAATACTTCAAGTTACTTATATTTAATCAACATACATGTTTTATGATTATAATTTTTGAAAACCTAGCATGCTCAACCTAATCCTAGTTTAAAGTCATATGCTCTCATGTCGGTAATTTGTATACTTTACATAATACAAGTTCATGCTTCATGTTATCACATAACAAGGTTAAACATAACATGCATGCTCATGCGTATACTATACATGTATACTTTAATCCACCTATTTCATGCTTTAGAAATTCATTTTCTATGAATACGTGCATATATGAAATCTATACGTTAACTCAACGAGGTCCATGTTAATATGCTTATAGGCATAACGAACTCTAATGTACATGCTTGTATGATCAATACGTAATCCACATGGTGATCGATGATATAATCTTTCACGTTCTAAGTTTTTTAGTTGAAAAATCACACTAAGCCAATAAGGTATCATAATACATGTTAAGTGCCTTGTGCTCATAACTCATATGTCTTAGGACTCATATATAAACCATATATGCTCTCAAATAGTCAGAATCTAAAAGATATTAACCTTAGCCAAGTTCACTTTGAAAGTTCTTAAGTTTCTTATTTCAAAATCGCTAGAATCTTGCTATCACGTATGCTAGTGTGTGAACACACTTTAGACTCGCATTTCATGACAATATAAACCACACTATTGTGTTTACAAAATTAGAATGTTCGCGTGATACGTCCATGACAAGGTTTACTTTTGAATTACAAGTTTCCCTTTTTTAAAATATATGGTCATGGCATATACGCTTAGCATCAACGAATACATACTTATATCATGTTATTGTACTAATATCTACATTTAAATCATGTTCACAAGCTTGTTTCAATGGTATATCACATGTTAGTATATCACAGCAGCTTAACAGACGCAGAAAACAAAAACTGGCCACAGGAACCTGCGCAACTGCGCAGGCACCAGGTATAAACCCGGCGCAGCTGCGCCGGTGTCCGGCCAATCCAAGAGCAGGTTGTGGCGCAGCTGCGCCGCTGGCCAGTATAATACTGGCGCAGCTGCGCAGGCTGTCGGCCAGACCAGAAGCTAAACTACTTCGGCAGTTCTGCAAACCCAACTCAGAAATTTTCCTATCAAAATTGTTTCTAACACACCATTTAGAAATTCTAACATGTTTAACATCTTGTATAACACTTAACCAACATATTTCAATCCAATTATCAATAATTACATGCTTAATTCCACGAATCAAATATTAAGAATTCTACAGAAATCAAAAATGGATTTATACCTCTGTAAATGAACGTGCTGCTAAACAGATTCTGTAATGCTACTATTAGACTTGCAATGTTGCTATAATATTCTTCCTAACTCAAATGAAATCCTCAGCAAATGAAATGAGAAGAAGAGGGGCTCTATTTATAGCCAATTCTTTACATGGTCCATGCTTTTGCTCTCCATTTCAAAACAATAAGAATAAAAAGTGTATGAGGGATAATTGGGAGTAGTTAGAACCCATCATAATGCCCACTTCCCCCATGATTATTGGCTATAATTGATGAATTTGAGAGAAGGAGTAGGCTAGAGTAGCATGTGGGAGTTCACGTGTATGAGAGGAAATTGAGGATGGCCTCTCATTATGGGACACAATTCTCAGCAACTTGCATATATTAAGTGTAGCATGTACAAACTCTTAAGTTATAAAATGCATGTACACATTATGTATACATATAAGTCCTAATGTACTTTTAATTAGTTAACCCACAATACAATGTATCAATTTAGGTTATACATATGATAACATATAATCCATGTACATTTTCTATTAACACCAAATATAATATAATTGTGTATTGCTCATTATTTATTACCATAACTGTTATTATTATAATAACTGTTACTATAATAATTATACTAACTTATTGAAATTATTTATCAATTAATAATGTTATTGATATTAATATAAGGTAATGGGGTTATATATTAATGTCTATCATGTTACATAAGCAATAATATGTAACTCACATAATGTAATTAATCATACTATATAGTTTACATATATAATATGTAGACATATTAATACGTCACCTTGTACTATATATAGTATATAGTTAACTACCATATTTTGTAAGGTTTACTTATCACATGCTTGTATGAAATAATTAATCAAGTAAATATAATATTATTATATTTATTAATCTCTCATTCATTAATTATTATTTATTCATAATAATTGTTAAATCAACACATTATCAAATATTTACTCATAATTGCAATTTATCAATATGATCAACTCTTGACACTATATCCAAATAATTAGAATATTTAATTATTAATAATCCTATCAATTTTCTGATATTAAAGTCTCAGGGCTAGTCCACTAATTTAAATAAACTATTAGTGACTCTCCTTAACCATTTCACCAATTCACATAACCACATAAGGTTTAAATAAACTCACAAAACTAACTCGTTAAAATTAAATCACATATTTAATAAATAAGGAGTTTAAAATTCATGGTCGTTACATCCTTCCCCCCTTATAAAAATTCCGTCCTCGGAATTGTAAAAATAAGGTTACTCAAATAAAAACGGATAATTTACTCTCATTTTCTCTTCTAGCTCTCATGTAGCTTCTTCAACTGCGTGATTCCTCCAAAGAATCTTGATGGAATGAATGATCTTATTCCTCAGCTTCTGTTCCTTCCTATCTAGTATCTGGACAGGAACTTCCTCGTATGATAAGTCTTTCTCGACTTGGATAGGTTCATAGGAGATAACGTGCTTGTAGTCTGGTTTATACGGCCGTAATACTGACACATGAAACACGTTGTGAATGTGCTCAAGTTCAGGAGGTAACGCCACCTCATACGCCACTTCACCGACTCGCCTCAGAATCTCAAACGGTCCTATGAACCTAGGGCTCAACTTGCCCTTCTTCCCAAAACGAATCTTCCCCTTCCAAGGAGATACTTTCAGAAAAGCATAGCTTCCTAATTCAAATTCTTTCTTCTTGCGATGCAAGTCCGCATACCTCTTCTGGCGATCTTGAGCCGCTACCAGTCGTGCTCTTATCACCTTGATAATTTCTACAGTCTGCTGTACCAATTCTGGTCCCAACAGTCGACGTTCTCCAACTTCGTCCCAACACAACGGTGTTCGACATTTCTCCCATATAGCGCTTCGTACGGTGGCATTCCGATACTAGCATGATAACTATTGTTGTACGCGAACTCTACTAATGGAAGGTGATCCTCCCAGCTACCTTTGAAGTCCATCACACAAGCTCAGAGCATGTCTTCAAGTGTTTGAATTGTTCTTTCGCTTTGCCCATCGGTCTGCGGATGATACGCGGTACTCATTCGTAATTGTGTCCCCAATCTCTCTTGAAGACTCTTCCAGAAATTTGATGTGAAACGCAGATCTCTATCAGATACAATAGATACCGGCACCCCATGTCTCGAGATAATTTCCTTGACATACAATCTGGCTAATTGGTCCAAACTATACTTAATCTTAATCGGCAAAAAGTGAGCTGACTTCGTAAGACGATCTACAATTACCCATATGGCGTCGTGCCCTTTCTGCGTTGCCGAAAGTCCTACCACAAAGTCCATCGTGATGTGTTCCCATTTCCATTCTGGAATCTCTAACGGTTGTAATAACCCGCTTGGTCGTTGGTGCTCTGCCTTGACTCTCTGACAAGTTAAACACCTACTTACGCATTCTGCAACTTCCCTCTTCATGTTTGGCCATTAAAAGTGATGACGCAAGTCTTGGTACATCTTCGTGCTTCCTGGGTGTATCGAGTATCTCGTACTATGCGCTTCTTGTAAAATTTCTTCTCTTAATTTCGGTACTAACGGTACCCAAATTCGTCCTTCAAACCTTAGCAGTCCAGTGCTATCGATCTTGAATTTCAACTCATCACCGTCAGCTATCCGCTTTTTGATAACATCACAATCTTCGTCCTTCTCTTGTGCCTCCTTAACCTTATCTAATAAAGTCGGGCTCGCTGTCACTGTAAATAATTTTTCATTGGTCTCCATCGGATACTTAACCTCCAAATCTAGTCGTTCGAAATCTTTCACTAACTCTTCTTGAAAGGTTAATTTCAATAACTTCTCTCTACCTTTTCTGTTCAAGGCATCTGCCACTACATTTGCTTTGCCTGGATGGTACAGAATCTCACAATCATAATCTTTGATCAATTCTAGCCATCGGCGCTGCCTCATGTTTAGCTCTTTCTGCGTGAAGATATACTTCAGACTCTTGTGGTCCGTATATATCTCACACTTCTCACCATATAAATAATGCCTCCAAATCTTCAAGGCAAAAACTACTGCTGCTAATTCCAGGTCATGAGTCGGATAACCCTTCTCATAATCTTTTAGCTGACGTGAAACGTATGCAATGACCATGCCGTGTTGCATCAGCACACAGCCAAGACCCTTGTGGGACGCATCACTATACACTACGAACCCTCCTGTGTTATCTGGTAAAGCTAACACAGGTGCTTGACTAAGCCTCTTCTTCAACTCTAGGAAACTCTCTTCACACTTCTCCGTCCAAACGAACTTAACTGTCTTTCTAGTAAGATTGGTCAACGGCGATGCTATTTTTGAAAAATCCTGGATGAATCTCCGATAGTATCCCGCTAACCCTAAGAAACTCCTGATTTCTGTTGGCGTCTTCGGCTGCTCCCAATTGATAATCGCTTCTACCTTTGCTGGATCCACCGAAACACCATTCTTGTCGATAATGTGCCCCAAAAATTGCACTCTTTGCAACCAAAACTCACACTTGGAGAATTTTGCATACAACTTCTCTCTCCTTAATGTCTCCAACACTATTCGAAGATGCTCGGCGTGTTCTTCCTCCGTCTCGGAATACACCAGAATGTCATCGATGAATACGACAACGAACTTATCCAAATACTGTTTGAATACTCTGTTCATCAAGTCCATAAATGCTGCCGGTGCGTTCGTCAATCCGAATGACATTACCAGAAACTCAAAGTGTCCATACCGAGTTTTGAATATCGTCTTTGGAATATCCTCCGGCCTCACTTTCAGTTGATGATAACCGGTCCTCAAGTCAATCTTTGAAAAGTACTTCGCCCCCTTCAACTGATCAAACAAATCGTCGATCCTAGGCAATGGGTACTTGTTCTTAATGGTGACCTTGTTCAACTCTCGGTAGTCGATACAAAGTCTGAGCGATCCATCTTTCTTCTTCACGAATAAGACTGGCGCTCCCCACGGTGATACGCTCGGTCGAATGTATCCCTTATCTAATAACTCTTGTTATTGAGCCATTAATTCTTTCATCTCTACCGGTGCCATACGATACGGCGCTTTGTATACCGGTGCTGTCCCCGGTGCCAAATCAATGACAAACTTAATTTCTCTATCCGATGGCAATCCAAGAATCTCATCTGGGAAGACATCGGCGAATTCCCTTACAATAGGTATCTGACCCAGTTCACCCTCGACTCGTCGAGTATCAACCACGTGAGCCAAATAACCTACACAACCCTTCCTAAGCAATCTCTGTGCTTGCATCATCGTCAGACAATGAGATTGTCTCGGCGATTTACTACCATAAAATACCACCTTTGACTTATTCGGAGTCTTAAGGTGTACGCACTTCTTCTTACAGTCGATAACTGCTCCGTGATTCGATAACCAATCCATTCCAAGGATTACATCGAACTCCCAAACGAATCGGTATCAAATCCACCCTGAGCTTAAATCCTCGCAATTCGGTATAACAGTTCCTATGAATGTATTCTACGGGAATAATTTCCTTGTTCGCTACTTCTACGTTCATAGGGTGTTCTAATCTTTCACGGGGTAAGTCTAACCGTTTAGCAAATTCTTCGAAAACAAAAGAGCAGGTAGCACCCGAATTAAATAACACATATGCATCTATATTGTTGATTGGGATGATACCTGACACCACGTCCTTAGACTCCACCGCATCCTGAACGGTCATGTTGAACGTGCGTGCCGTTGGTCTGTTGGCTTGACTGGCTGGCCCTCCGATGCTCAGTCCGTTGTTGTTGTTGTTGCGATTGCCGCTAGCTGCGTCGCCCTTTCTCTTCGGGCAGTCCTTAATTTGATGGTCTAGGGCTCCACACGAGAAACACCCTCCTTTCTGCTTATTCGGACACTGAGGAGCCATGTGCCCTGGTTGTCCACAACGGTAACAAGCGTTCTTTCCCTTCATGCACTCCCCCGAGTGATTCTTCCCACAGTTGTTGCACTTTACACTTTTCTTGGCCTCTCCACCGGACTTGTTGCCTCCAGAGGATTGGCTCTCTGTCCATTTACGCTTGTTGGGGTTGCTCCCTCCGCTGCTTCCCCCTTTCTGTCCCTCCTGACCAGTCTTCTTTTCTTGCTTGAATCGAGCAATGGCTTCATTACCTCCTTCGGCAATGATAGCCCTTTCTAGTAGATCAGAGTAAGTCTTAATCTTCAATATCGCGATTGCTTTCTGCACCCATGGTTTCAGTCCTAATTTGAACCTCCTTGCCTTCCTGGATTCCGTGTCAACCTGATGTGAAGCGAATCGGGCTAACTAGTTAAATCTTACCGCGTGCTCTGCGACAGACATACTACCTTGTTTCAGTTCCAGAAACATAACTTTCATAACCTGTTGCGTATTCTCCGAGAAGTAATTCTTGAGAAATAGCTCCTTAAATTTATCCCAAGGAATAACTCCTTCGCCTGCTCGTCCCTTATTGGCTTTCCACCAATAGTTAGCTTCGCCCTTCATCATGAAAGTGGCAAAACTCGTCTTCTGTGTTTCGGCCACTCGTGCGACCTCAAACACTTTCTCCATCTCTTCTATCCAGGTTTGGGCTTCGATTGGGTCCAAGGTTCCCCAGAACTCTGGCGGTCCTACCAATTTAAAATCTTTGAAGCTTGCCAAGTGATGTCCTGGCTGCCCTGCTGCTGGCTGGGGTCTGTTCTGCATTGCCTCAGTTAACAAGTTAACGAAGTTTTGCATAGGGCGATATTTTCCCCTCCGCCATTATTAACGGATCCTTCCTCCCTCTGGTTCCGCGGTAGTCTCCTAGGCGGTATGATCCTGAGGAAAGGAAGAAAACATTAGGCTTTACGTGATATGCTATTTATGTTAGCATTAAGAAGTTTAAGACGTCTATCAATCATATGTGATTCAAATAAACAACTTCAGTATCATAATAAAACCCGATGGATCTCCTCAACCCATCACTTACATACTCTACTTGAGTTTCTACTAAGGTTATAACCTAGGTTTCGCATTCCTAACGTTTATAACCTAAAGCTTTGATACCATCCTGTGACACCCCCGAATCTGGGTCCTCTAACCCCGGTCCGGTCGTCACGATCTAACATAAACATCTACCTCTAAACAACATACAATAACTAAAATGCGGAATATAATAAACGTACGCCGTTCATTCAAAAGGTGCTACTAGTCCCAAGATTCGATAACCTTAAATACAAAACATACAAACATACCATAGAATAGTCAATAGGGTTCATATTACATAACAGTAAATTAATTAAACATAAAGATAAAGTCTGCTCCTTGCAAACTAATCCTACATCTTCTCTTTACCCTTGTCCTTTCCTGAAGTCTCGGGCTTAACTGCAATATAAGTCATGATATAGCAAGGATGAGCAACAAGTTTGCTCAGCAAGTTGAAATACAACAATAAAGGATATATCATGATGAAAGGAATATATCTGATAATGAATTCAACAATATGAATATCGGAAGCAAAAATAATAAGTGCTTTTAGAATAACTGATAGTCAAGTAGACTTTTGAACTATAAAACTCCAACGAAATCAATAGCTGATTGACCCTTTGGTTACTGGCTACAGAATAAGTACTTGAGGGGATCAGCCTCGCGTACGCTATGTATATGCATAACATTCAACTCTGCTGTTTGTATCTTTATACTAGATACCTGGGGTACTCCCCTATATATACAAGGGGTGTTCTTTCAGTCTAAGAATCCTTTCCATCAATTGGTTTGGATAGCTTTTATAAAATATTTATACAATTGTCTAACCGAACAAGGGTTCAGACTCTATCTGACGCAGTTCAAGAATTATAGAACTTTAAATAATGTACAAGTCCAAGACTGTACGAAATCAAGTGCACCAAGTGCGAATAACAATAATATCGATGTGGAATAATTGTAAAGTAATTAAACCACCTAATAGCATGCTTGGAAATAAAGTTCAAGCTTTAAATAATTAACTGTCAATACGATAATAACCTGCTCAATACAATATGAGAAGGATAGAAACTTGTACAAATAAGAATTAAAGAACTTGCACAACCAAATAGTGAAGTTTGGAGACTTGCCTGATTGCTCAGCTACAATTAAGTTCTAGCTTTAATTAAATCTCGCTGAAATAACCTAACATTAATAAGTCGGTATTCCAATTAGCATGTGTAAACTAATACGAGTCTACACTTACAAGAATCTGCTTATCATATCAATCTATCCATAATTCACGTAAGTCAATCTAATCATGTCATAGATTTAATAACTTTAGATTATCTAGTTTTTATGCATCAATATAGACTTGAACACATAATACTTCAAGTTACTTATATTTAATCAACATACATGTTTTATGGTTATAATTTTTGAAAACCTAGCATGCTCAACCTAATCCTAGTTTAAAGTCATATGCTCTCATGTCGGTAATTTGTATACTTTACATAATACAAGTTCATGCTTCATGTTATCACATAACAAGGTTAAACATAACATGCATGCTCATGCGTATACTATACATGTATACTTTAATCCACCTATTTCATGCTTTAGAAATTCATTTTCTATGAATATGTGCATATGTGAAATCTATACGTTAACTCAACGAGGTCCATGTTAATATGCTTATAGGCATAACGAACTCTAATGTACATGCTTGTATGATCAATACGTAATCCACATGGTGATCGATGATATAATCTTTCACGTTCTAAGTTTTTTCGTTGAAAAATCACACTAAGCCAATAAGGTATCATAATACATGTTAAGTGCCTTGTGCTCATAACTCATATGTCTTAGGACTCATATATAAACCATATATATGCTCTCAAATAGTCAGAATCTAAAAGATATTAACCTTAGCCAAGTTCACTTTGAAAGTTCTTAAGTTTCTTATTTCAAAATCGCTAGAATCTTGCTATCACGTATGCTAGTGTGTGAACACACTTTAGACTCGCATTTCATGACAATATAAACCACACTATTGTGTTTACAAAATTAGAATGTTCGCGTGATACGTCCATGACAAGGTTTACTTTTGAATTACAAGTTTCCCTTTTTTAAAATATATGGTCATGGCATATACGCTTAGCATCAACGAATACATACTTCTATCATGTTATTGTACTAATATCTACATTTAAATCATGTTCACAAGCTTGTTTCAATGGTATATCACATGTTAGTATATCACAGCAGCTTAACAGAAGCAGAAAACAAAAACTGGCCACAGGAACCTGCGCAGCTGCGCAGGCACCAGGTATAAACCCGGCGCAGCTGCGCCAGTGTCCGGCCAATCCAAGAGCAGGTTGTGGCGCAGCTGCGCAGGCTGTTGGCTAGACCAGAAGCTAAACTGCTTCGGCAGTTCTGCAAACCCAACTCAGAAATTTTCCTATCAAAATTATTTCTAACACACCATTTAGCAATTCTAACCTGTTTAACATCTTGTATAACACTTAACCAACATATTTCAATCCAATTATCAATAATTACATGCTTAATTCCAAGAATCAAATATTAAGAATTCTACAGAAATCAAAAATGGATTTATACCTCTGTAAATGAACTTGTTGCTAAACAGATTCTGTAATGCTACTATTAGACTTGCAATGTTGCTATAATACTCTACCTAACTCAAATGAAATCCTCAGCAAATGAAATGAGAAGAAGAGGGGCTCTATTTATAGCCAATTCTTTACATGGTCCATGCTTTTGCTCTCCATTTCAAAACAATAAGAATAAAAAGTGTATGAGGGATAATTGGGAGTAGTTAGAACCCATCATAATGCCCACTTCCCCAATGATTATTGGCTATAATTGATGAATTTGAGAGAAGGAGTAGGCTAGAGTAGCATGTGGGAGTTCACGTGTATGAGAGGAAATTGAGGATGGCCTCTCATTATGGGACACAATTCTCAGCAACTTGCATATATTAAGTGTAGCATGTACAAACTCTTAAGTTATAAAATGCATGTACACATTATGTATACATATAAGTCCTAATGTACTTTTAATTAGTTAACCCACAATACAATGTATCAATTTGGGTTATACATATGATAACATATAATCTATGTACATTTTCTATTAACACCAAATATAATATAATTGTGTATTGCACATTATTTATTACCATAACTGTTATTATTATAATAACTGTTACTATAACAATTATACTAACTTATTAAAATTATTTATCAATTAATAATGTTATTGATATTAATATAAGGTAATGGGGTTATATATTAATGTCTATCATGTTACATAAGCAATAATATGTAACTCACATAATGTAATTAATCATACTATATAGTTTACATATATAATATGTAGACGTATTAATACGTCACCTTGTACTATATATAGTATATAGTTAACTACCATATTTTGTAAGGTTTACTTATCACATGCTTGTACGAAATAATTAATCAAGTAAATATAATATTATTATATTTATTAATCTCTCATTCATTAATTATTATTTATTCATAATAATTGTTAAATCAACACATTATCAAATATTTACTCATAATTGCAATTTATCAATATGATCAACTCTTGACACTATATCCAAATAATTGGAATATTTAATTATTAATAATCCTATCAATTTTCTGATATTAAAGTCTCAGGGCTAGTCCACTAATTTAAATAAACTATTAGTGACACCCCTTAACCATTTCATCAATTCACATAACCACATAAGGTTTAAATAAACTCACAAAACTAACTCGTTAAAATTAAATCACATATTTAATAAATAAGGAGTTTAAAATTCATGGTCGTTACAAGATTCTTGTTCCTTCCATTAGTTTGAAATGGTGAGTAAATTCATGGACTAGGTAATGGATTGTCTATAAATGCAAGCTCCTCTCTTCTCTTTTTAATTTGCTGAGAATTCAAAATAAAGTAAATTGGGTAAGTATATTGAGAGAGATTTTCTAGTGAGTTGAAGAAAGCAATATGGCAGTGTAGTAGAAACCATTTAGCAAGCTTTGCAAAATTGAGATCGCTGAGGTATAACACTTAATTTCTTGTTCCTCATCTTTGTTTTCTGAGAATTTCTAATTCTTGAATTTAGTATGAAATTCATGATAATGTGATCAAGAATTGTTTGTTAGTTGATATGTGGGCTGATATATATGTTAGTATGGCTAGTAGCTTGTCTGGAATGAATTTCGTAGGAAATTTCTGAGATGGGTCTGTAGAATTGCAGAGCAGAAGGCTGCTCTGTTTCTGGCCGGCCACCTGCGCAGCTGCGCCAGTTTTATACTGGCCAGCGGCGCAGCTGCGCCGGTACCAGACGTTAAGTTGGCCAAGGCCCTGCGCAGCTGCGCCAGTTTTGAACTGGGGAGCTGCGCAGCTGTGCCGGTTCCAGATTTTGGAATCTTGTTTTCTGTTGCAGTCTGTTTCTTCTAGCTTGGTTGTTACCACTTAGAGCAAACATATGAACATAAACAACATGCAAACTTTGATACAACATGTATGATTTTAACAATGTTATAATGTATATCATGAAATGGAAAGCGTATGTTTTAAAGAAAAACTTATAGTTTTAAAATAAAACTTATAGTTTTAAATATGAACGTTGACACATATGTGAGACGTGAACATTCTGATCTTGTGAAGATGTTAACATACTTTAACTACAAATGATAAGAACTTTAAAGTTGTCTTGTATGTGTCGAATTGTATCGTTCAAGTTTAAAATGATTTCAAAGGCGAACTTGAATATGTTTTCAAATCAAGTTGCATTAAGTATGAGTAGCTAGATTCTAAAGATTTAAGATGCCATGTTTGTGTTTATTACGTCTCTAAATATGATTCGTATGTGATTGGATATATTGACAACTAACCAAGCATGAGTTCAAGCATGTTTTAAAGTGATAAACGAAGCATGTTTTCAAACTAATAACAATGATAGCTACATGTATGAAATATGAATATTCATGAGCATGCCTAACATAGGTTATATGATTACCTTATGTGTTTAAAAGCGAGCATCCTAGACTTTATGACTTTATAGCCTTGAATGGACTTAAGTTTTTACGGGTATTAACTTAGAACCTATATCATGTAAATTGAACGTGAAAAGGTTAAACGAGCATGAAAGTATCCTTTAATGTGTATACATACTATGTAGGACCTTATGCTAATACTTGAATTCGATTTCGACAATTAATAGAGTATATTTGCTTTGATATGGTCTTATGTGTTAGTAATGATATATGAGAATGATTAACTCAAAAGATGGATTACACTGGCTATATGTAAATATATTAGTGGTAGACAGGTATGTGTATATGAAGAATGTTAGTAAGTACGTATGGTTAAAGTATACGTATACTTACATAGTTATTCTAAGAACACGATAAGAAAGTGAAACGAAGGTTCTAAGAACCAAGTTAGACAACAATGTAACATTTATTATTACACTGAGAATGTGTGGATACATATAACAGATGAGTGTGATCTCTATGGTTAATATAACTGTGTAGGGTTACACGAAGCGCAAATATCTTAAGCAGTTAAGTCGTAGTTGTTAAACTATGAATCAGACAAGTCTTTCAGTTCCTATTTGATATATGAATTCAATAACTGTTAGTTGAAATATATTATGCTGTGATAATGTGAACTTATATATGAACTGTATATGAGATATAAATGAGATTGAAAGTTGATCTTTGATGATATACTTGTTATGTGAAAAGTAACATGCGTAGTAAATATAAACTGTTTATAAATGCATGAACTGAGTATGATGTTATATGCTATGTGATGCATGAGGACTGTTAGAATTGCTGAGCTGTCGAGCTCACTCTTGCAAATAACCATTTTTGCAGGTTAAGGATTCACGGTAAAGATTTCGTGCTTCTTGATTGATAAAGATAGATAGTATCGCATTGAAGAATATTACTTAGATTATTGTCTGGACCATGTTTAGATTCTAGATGATGTACTCGATAGTTGCTTACACTGTTTAATACTTGTTGTATTGTAAGAATGTATTAATTAATACATAGAGGATATCGAGTTGAGCTGTAAATATTTATACGATATCTCAGATAAGAAGGAATCATGTTATATAGTGGTTCAAGAAGGTGTAATTGATTTAAGATTGTGAAATCAATAAAAGAATTTATTCAAAGGATATTGAAAAGTTTAAATTATTCCGTATTTTAGTAATATCGAATATGATGTAAAGACGAGATCTTGGATATGAATAGAATTTATATTCTAAATTGTAATAAACAAAGTTGTATTCTTTTACTAATGATTAAAAGATGTAATAGTTTGACGATAGTAGTATCGTGACTGCACCGAATCCGAGGTTTCGAAGGAACGTGGATTTGGGGGCGTCACACGTACTTTAATACTTTCTACACATATATATTAAGTCACAAAAAACCTAAATTAGTTAACACGTAACTAATTCACACAAGTGGTTAACCCACATGGTTAACTCACTCTAATTAAATAAATAATCAACTATCACATAATTAATTACATCACACACATACTCACATAATTAAATTAATTATGTATTTAACTAAATTATAATTAAACAATTATAATTCAAACACTTAATCAAATTATAATTACTTAAATTATAATTACCTTTTAAATAATAAACAAATTATAATTTATAATCAATTAAACTATATCATGCATACAAATTATAATTAATCATGCAATTATCAATTTATAATCCACAATTAAACATGCATTTATTAAATTATAATCACATAGATTATAATTTAAATTAACATCTAATTGATTAAAATAAATCAACTTCTATACCTTATAATTTCACAAAAATTATAATTTAAATTAAATATTTACTCTTAATTATAATTAATCACATTATAATTAAGTAGTTCAATTAAACAATTATAACTTATAATTTAAATACTATAATAGGTTTTCAAATTCTCTTTTTTTTTAATTTCCAAACATGCAATCGTCACATTCATATTAACAACATGTTATAGCAACTAAATATATACTCATTGTCATAAAATAATTAAACTAAGCTTAGAAATAACACTGCACAAAAACTAAAGTCACTGCCCCTGCCCAAGACACGGCACAGCTGCGCCACCTTTAGCCTTGACACCGGCGCAGCTGCGCAGGGGTCCATCCTGAGAAAACCCAATAGTGCAGTTGCGCCGCTTCTACCTTTACTGCCTGCGCAGCTACGCCGGCAGCAGACAGAAACAGAGCAGCTTTGCGAACAGTGCAGAGAAAAGCCAATTTGGCTTAATTCTCTACAATGAGTTCTCAATACAGCCAGTATTTGATATATATATATATATATATATAATCATAACAGAAACATAATATGCAGTTTCTAACATGTTTTGAATATACACATACATCAAATAACAAGGTTTAAAACACTTAATTCTATAAAATTTGAATAAAAGTAGTTTCCATTGTTCTCGATACATTTAAACACTGTCAATTCATTTTTAAATCAAATCACATAATTCAATTCACTATGAATTCGTTTCTTGACAAGTGAACATAATCTAACATGAATTTGTACGATAATTAACAATTAAACATGAATTCCTTTGATTTACAAGAGAAAACTATCCTATATATATAATTTCAAAAATACTTCCCCTGTAATGAATTCATCATGCTTATCATATAATCATGAATTGAAAAATATCATTCATCATACTAATCCATTATAACAAATTCCTAATAAGCATATTAACACACAATTAATTCATACTTTTACTCTAAATCTCAACCAAATATATAAATTTTATAAGAACACATATCCTCCATTAAAACATGTTCTGACAAAAATTTGATTTATGAAATTCCTTGATCATGACATACAATTCATATAATAATCATTATAAACATAATTTATATATGTACATCATATTTGTATAACTTTCATGCTAAATCATATACACCGAGAACTCATATTCATGAAGAAAACATATAGAAATATAAAGAAATTAAAATAATACCCTTTTTCTTAGATGATCGATGAAGAAGATGATAGTGATTCCCTTCAAGCTTCTCAAGCTATATCTTTTCTTTCTCTTCCTCTTCTCTCTATCTTCTTCTCTGTTATTTTCTCTGCTCTTTCTCTCTTTCTTTTCTTAGTTTTAGACTAACTTTAGAAAACTAACGTACTGATAGTATATATATATAATATAGAACACAGGTAATATATAATATATGTAACTCCCATATAATAAGTATATGCACTAACTACTAATTACAACGTAAGTTACATAATTCAAAAGCCAACTTGGCTTGTTTGGCTACAGAAAAATTAGAAACTAGTTTTACTAACTTAGGAATGGTTTAGGTAAATTAGGTTTAAGCTAGTGTAAGGGCCCTGTTTGGCAACAGTCTTTTAAAACAAAAGCAAGGGCCTTGTTTGGTAAAAATCATTTAAATTTTTTTTTCTTTATTTTAACAAATTATTTAACGCATACTTTAATGCCACATTTTAATTAATTAAATATTAAACACTAATTTAATCAATTAAAATCTAACATCAATAGATCACATAAAATTTGTCACATAATTATAATTACTCGCTAATTATAATTCATGTAACACTAACACAATAAATCATCTAATTTAATTCTCTCAATTAAATAAGAACTATAATATAAAATATACATCAATTAAATAAACATTACACATTCATTTAATTAATATATAACACTTAATTAAATCGCTTCCATAAATCACATAATTTATTTATTTAACTCAATAAATAAATCACGTAAAATATTTATTTAACTCAATAAATATTTAAATTTTAATATAAAATCTCAATCGTTACAATCTTCCCTCCTTAAAAGGATTCTGTCCCCAGAATCACACATAAAAAAAAATTCCCGTCTATTACAGTAAAGATAAGAAAGGAAAAAGAATGGATAAGAAAAAGAGAGAAGGAAAGAAGAAAAGAAAGAAGCGTGAGATAGGGAGAGAAGAAGATGGTCGGCAACTAAGGGGAGGAGAGGAGAGAGAAAGAACCTCCATGGGAGGAAAACAAGGGAGGAGAAGAAGAAGCACACAAGCAAGGTATAAATCCTATATAACTTATATAATTTATGTTTGATTATTTAGAATCAAAACTTGGATTTATGATTCGAAACTCCTAAAACATTAGATTTATATGTTTATAAGTCAACTATGATTAGATCTATCACTTTTAAGTGTCAAAAATTAGATCAAAAGCAAGAAAAATGAAACTATGTTTCAAAAGTTAGAAAACCTTAATTTTTCTTAGCATAAATTATGCTTTGATTGGATTTGGTGTATGTTTGGTGTAATAGATCATAGATCATGGTAGATCCATGATCTTAAGGTGTATCAGTATGTGTTACGATAGTTTATGATGCTTAATGTTTGATAAATCAATAGATCATGAAAGTTTTCTTACAAAACACAAAGATTAAAAAATTAGATTTTTGAGAAAACGCAACATAAAATTTAAAAGACCATATCTCTTATTATATTTTGAATTTTTAAGTGTGGTCAATTTTTAGAGTTAGATCTATAAGTCTTATAACTTTTTCAAGTGGAATCACTTAAAAATTCAATGGAGATTTTCTCCTGGACAGTTGTTAGCAAAGTAGGAAAAATATAAAAAACCCAAAAAGCTTACTATCCAAATTTTACAGGGGCAGATTTCATTAACTTATTTTATCAAATAAATTCCGGGCTTTTGGAACATGAAAATATATGAGATAAAGTAGTTTGTGTCCAAAAATGAACTTATTCCGACTTAAATTGACCAAGTTATGACCATTTTAATATTTGTGTATTTTTGACAAAAATTGCTATAACCGAAGTTGTATAACTCCGATGGCCACGAAATTTAAACTGGAGGCTCACGATAACATGTGTAAGATACTGCAAAAAGTAGGGAATTTTGGAGTTAAGCGTGATGTAGCAACTTTCTTAAGGAATTAACTAGAAATAGATTTTTGAAAAATACTAAAGGAAATTGAAAAATTCCTGAAAAATTATTTTTGTGTATGAAATATATGTATATATATTTGGCCAAAGGGTGGAAATATAATAAGATGATTAGATTAAAAAAGGGGAATTCAGCTTGTTAGATTGGCCATCAGGTTGCTGGATTTCAATCTAGTTTGCTGGATTGGCCATCAAGTTACTGGAATGATCTGTTTAGATAATCTAAGATGCTGGATTGGTCTGTTTAGATAATCTAGGATGCTGGATTTGTATGTTTAGATAATCCAGGTTACTGGATAAGTATGTTTTGTCAATCTGGGCTTGTTATATTAAATGTTAGTTGAATACAGGCTTGCTGAATTGGATGTTAGTTGAATCCAGGCTTGCTGGATTAGATGTCAGTTTGAATCTAGGCTTGCTAGATTGGAGGTCAGTTGAATCCAGTCTGCTGGATTGGGAAATAATTTACTAAATTGAAATTCAGTTTGAATCCAGGTTACTGGATTAGTTATGTTAGTTTTGTTGTGTTGGGAAACAAGTTGTTTGAATCTAGGTTGCTAGATTAGGTATTCGGTATACTAGATCATTAAGAATGACTTATAAAATGAAAGATTAAGTGTTAATTCAAAGGTTATATGATATCGTAGTGTTAAGTCTAAGGTAGTGCGTTCGTACCCTTTAATGATTGATGTATAGTAGATGGGCTAAACGATTCTTTCATATGGGGAAGGTATATACGAATTAGCAACCGATCTAACTCGCTGTGAAAACAGTGTAGACTAGACGAAAGTTAATTTGTTGGTTGTTTGTGGGAAACCACTCAGTATACTATATTGAATACTGTTAAAGACTCGATGTGTGCTAGGTTTAGACTTATGTATACGTATGTTGTTAAGGTGTGACCTAATATTTGACTATGTGATTAAGTGTTAGATAGTTTACTTATAAAGTAATGGTATCAAATGATATACTGATTAATAGATCAATCTTATAACTGATAGGTCTTTTCAATAAAGCGATTAACTTAAATTGCGTAGCAGTAATCGATGGTACAGGTAAGTTCCTAAACTATACTTTTATTGAAGCAAGTTTTCTTTAACTCAAACCTTGAGTTATATTTTCAAAGTATGGTAGTGGATAATTATTGTTGATTATTCACATCTATACTGATTATTGATTCGTACTTAGTGCATGTTGCATATGTTCATCATGTATGAAAGGCTGATCACCTTCATTACCCTAAGGTTTAGTTAAATTTGTTCATTTTCATTGTTGGCCATTCATCATTATTGACTCGGTCATTCAATTATGAAAATTGATTTATATTCTTCCACAATTATTATATTGTTGAAAGTTTGTCAGCTTATTATTCTTTTCAATCATGATATATCTTCATTTCAACTTAAATTTGCTAGGCAAACTTGTTGCTCACCCTTGCTATATCATGATAAAACTTACAGATTAACACGAAACTTCGGATACAGGCAAAGACTAAGACAAACTCTAGAATTGGATTTAGAAGCAGGTTAAACTTGTAATAGTATTGAATGCAAATGACATTATATGTCATATAGGATATTGAAGGCAGGTATTAAGTTAAGGTTACAGACCTTCGGATTTATGTTGTAAAAGTTATTTTATAAATAATTTATGTTTATATCTTCCGTAATAGTTATAGAAATGATGTACCAGGTCCGGGATTCTTGGGACCCGGATTTGGGGGCGTCACAGTAGGTATCAGAGCTGTATGTTATAAACCTTAGGTAGGGTTACTTTTGGCTATAACCGCAGAAATGAGGAATAGGAATAAACTCAAATTGAGTTTAAGTTCTAAGCGATGAATTTAGGCAAAGTATTAATAAGTTAATAAGATTCAAAGAAGAATCCTGACAAGTAATAAAGATCCAGAGTTACCTAACTCTGATAATAAAGATGAACAGTAGTAATGAATAGATAGAGTCTAAAAGACTAAAAGTATAAAGGGAAAGAAGATAGTAAAACAAAACGATCATAAGATAGAAAAGAATCGTTATATAACACGATTATAAGAAAAGATCACAACGTGATCTGATGAGTTTATAGGAAGACAGATGATCAATCGTTTGATTGAAAACTTTATAGTAGAATTGCTGTACGACAGTTGTACTATGAAATTGTACTATAAAAACTCATGAAAGAGTTGTAAATTGTGGATACGGATTAAATGAAATTCATATTGAGCAAAGAAGGAGCTAGAATTATAAGGGATTTCAGTTGAGGACTCATGTGATTGCTAAGTTGTACAAACCTTTATATGCGCGGGGGTTTTGTGCTTGGTCTAACGACTACTTAGTTTATCACATTGATAATCATTGAAATATTGTGTCGTGCTATTCGCTATATATATGTTGAGAAGGTGATTCTTTTCTCATGTGTATGGCGAATAGGTAGAGAATATAAGATTAGGTGCGAGTTCTTTAAGCTCATACGTATGGTAAGTTCGTGACTCATAAATTATATGGTGGAACCCCTCAGCGATTGGACGACTTTGGTCTGACTAGGATAAGTTTCCTAAACCCATATGATTAGTGATAAGTTCCTGAACTCATAACGTGTGGTATATTTGATGAACTGTATGGGGGTATAGGAACATTAAGAATGAAGGATTGAGGATAGTAGAAATAGATAGAATTATTAAGCAATCGATCATTAGAAAAATTGATGTTGATGGTGGAAGCATAGGTATTCCAAATCTTCTAGCTGTGCTAGTCTTCGAAATTTTTGACATCAAGCTAAATAATCCATGCCAGATGCATGACTAATGAAGCTGAACGGGGTCGCCATCCCTGAATATAACAAAACTGCGAACGGATGCTCAATATCCGACAAAAATGCTAACCAGGACTCTAGGTCGACGCAATCAGGCAGACGGAAGGAGTAAACTGAGGATATCTCATGGCTAAAACAATAGGCATGAGGTCTAAAGGATCCAATCGGTCGTATGTGTGACATCAACCACATATACAGCACGACCGAGCTACCCCGAAAAAACCCCGCAGGATGGGTACTGAAATAGGTGAGCAACCTCAGAGTCTTCGCTAAGATCATAGGGATAATGGTACTACCCTGCCTAAGGGCTCTGACTACGACAACCAATCCCACATCAAGGTGATCTAAACGCAATGGCATGTAAATATACGCCAACAATGCACATCAATAACATGTCTATCCTGGCTGTTTGCCAATCCTCTGCCAAAATGATGAAATGTCCGACATGACGGTCGTAGCTATCAAGCTCACCATAGCGCTCTATCAAGAAGTCAAGGGAGATCACATGCCCTAAAACGATCTCATCCATGACTATGCTCTGCCGAAGACCGGACAACTGAGTAAACGGTCTCCGCATATCACTGATAGCCGTCCGAGAACACTACAACTCTAAATCCAAGCCAGTAAATCTCTGGTACTCCTTCAGAGTAGGCAAAAGCTCACACTGCCAAATGCGGAATACCTGTCTCTCCGGTACCCATAGGGGTAGGACGCTATCAATAAAGCCGTCTGGAACCCTGAAATCTACAAGGGCCATCGAATGCCCCAGTATCTGGTCAACTGTCCCCCTAGCCGGAAAGGGCAGACTAACATACCATGACCACAACGATGCCGCCACATCTGATAGTGGCAAATGCTCTATACGGCTAACTACAGATGTCGTCATCTGTAGCACCGTATCATAAAACTGTCTAGAGGTTAAGTTAAATCGCAGCTGTCTGAATGCATACACATGATACATGCATAATGACAATGATATAAACATGATGTAGTAGATAAAGATGACAGAAATATCTACAAAATGCTATCTACTGCATACATCATCCCTATATCCTGGTACAAAGTGAAAGGAAAGAATACAGGGAAATGGGGCACCACCACCCAGCAAATACAGTGGTCTATCAAAATGATGGCACAGACGCTGAATAGCCAAAACAGTGGCTGACCAAAAATATAGCTGCCATAACTATCACAGGAAGTTAAAAACCTCGGTATCAAACCGATCGACCTACTCTAGATCCTCTGTCTGCACAAAGCTGTTGGGATCATGGCATATCTGGGTGGTATAAGGGAGGATCTGCCCCTGTATAACTGCTACTAAATGGACCTAAAGAGGGGCCTGCTCCAGAGCTGGATGGGTCAAATGAAGATGCATTTGATGGATCTAGGCCAAGGTGCCTGATAAAGAAACGAGCCTGGTCCAACTCCCTAGTCAGATGTGCTATCTGGTCTGTATGAGTAGGCTCTCTAATACAAGCTATCCAGTTCGTCATTATCATGGACCCCGGCACCATGTCTGCCATAAAATGGGTGGCACGAGTCTGAGCCCGATAGTGCGAGGACTCTACCAACTGTAAAAAGGCTGTCTGGCTGCCTGGCTGTATGGGCCCTCTAATAGATCAAAGCCGTTTATACCCTCCAAAGGGATGTCTGTCAAAGGCACGGACAATGGCAGTGATGCCAAGTAGGAGGAGTAATGGGAATGCGAATCTCCTCTGTAACGCTCCTAAATGGCACGCTCTCCAAGATAGAGCTCCCAGCCTCCCTCTATCAACATAGAAACTCTGTCGGTCGATAAATCAAACTCTCGACCAGTGGGGAAACCTCCATCAAATCCGACGATCAAGTGCTCAGATGTTTATGGCGTCAAGGTGATCGAGCCCGCCGTCAAAAGCTCCAACTGCAGACGGGCATGAGTGAATCCCTCAGCAACAGGGACCTCCGTCAAAATGGAGTGATGCCATCTCTGTCCACGTGGATAGGTCTCCAGACCTAATACTGAAACAGGTCGTAGGCAAGGAAGCCTCTCAAATGCCCAAAGCTATCCATGCAAATATCAAAAGTCCTCATTGACCTAGACTGCCAAAAATAAGTGCAGAAATTAAAAAGGTACAGAAAGATGTACTCACCAGTAAAAACTGATGGAATCCTAACCAAGCCTCCGTCACACCCTCTGAAAGTAGGCGCATGCCCTGGAAAAAATAGGCAAAGGTATAGGAGCCCCAATCAAAGTCACTGAGGCGCTCTACATGCTGAGTGGTGCTGATCAAGGCAAAGGACATCGTCGACGAATTGTCCACCATAAAACAACCCCTGATGATCGACAAAAACAATCGCCTCAGAATGCGATCTCTAGCCCTCCGATCATCAGGCAGAGGCAACTGCAAAGTCCCGTCCTGAGCATCTATACTCAAGGGACCAGATCGGACTGCCCGACCCTTGAATGCCAATTGAGGGACTCCCAACAGGGATCTAACTGTGATGGGCGAAATGGCAGACATGACAGGCACTATCTCGCCCTCAAACTAAATGCCAGTGATAAATCTCCAGTCCATAAGAGTCATCATCACCTCGCAATCAAGCAGATGAAGGGACTGCGTTTGGTGGAACTAGTACTCAGACAAAGCCCCCATATACCCCTAAAGGCAACGGCGGGGCAGGATCAAGAAGAAGGCTTGAAATCCCCAAGCCATCTACAATCTCCCTGTAATCCTCGTGCAGAGTCTGATAGAGGGAGTGCACACTAAACCAGTTCCCCTCGAGGTTGTGTTAAGCCAAAGACCTGCATCAAAAATTAACCCATGTCAAAAACCTGTTCCTCGAGATTGGCCAGAAGATGGGAAAAGAATCCAAAGAGAAGAAAGACTTCAAGTTACCTCGTTGGCCTGAAGATATCTCGAAGGATGGCGACAGTCGCCCAGGAACTCCTGTGTCTGCACAACAATGCCCGGTACCTCCGTACGTGGAACCTGAGCTGGAACAGGAGCAACAAAAGTAGCCTCCTCGTCATCAATGTTAATGGGCTGCTCGTCCTGTGCTGGACGTATCCTGCTCACTATCAATCTGCGAGGCGTCCTAGCTGGACGAGCCTGTGGGACGGTAGAAGCCCTCCTCCGTCTAACGCCTAATGAAACCCTAGTAAAGCGGTCGGGTCTATCGCAATCCATCGCATACACCAGTACTCCGAAATCACCTCAGATAGGGTGTCGTAAGCCTAAAACCTGTGGCTTATTAATCAATCTGTCCAGCATATATATCTAAGTCCTAAAACATGCATGGGTCCATCAAAAATACCCCATACAGTCAAAACCACATGTTTTCAAAATTCAAGAAGCTCAACACCTGCATTGGGTCAGTAAAAAACTCCCCACAGAGTCAAAAATGCATGTTTTTTTAAAGCCTAAGATTTTGAATTTTTTTTGCCAGAGTCTCCTTTGTAAAATGGACTGCCTGCATGCACACAGGCATGCCTAGGTGGCCATTCAGTAGCACACCTACCCAAAAATAGAAACAGTTCATATTTACTGAAATAAATCAAAAACCAACCTCACATGGTTTCCAAAATACCATATGCATTTTTAGTTGAAAATTCAGGCTCGTTAGGCCTCAAAAAAAGATGATTAGACTGACTAAAAAGCTCAAAATAGTGCTGTCTCAGAACCTGAATTTTCTTACATCCAAACGTGCATTACAGTAAAATATGCATACATATGTAGACAAAAAAAATTCACAGGTCATATAGACATACATTTTTCATACATTACGTTTAAAAGCACCCTAGGTGGTTCACATGCATTTAACTGTCAAAAACTGTGAAAGAACTGCGCAAAAATTGCGCAAAACTGCCAAAACTGCCATTTTCGAAGTTCGGGTTCCAACCGAAGCAATTTCAACCGTTGGCTTAGCCCCAGAGAAGTTCGGGTCCTGACCGAAGTAGTTTTAGTCGTTGGCTCAGCCCCAGCGAAGTTCGGGTTCTGACCAAAGCAGTTTCAGCCGTTGGCTCAGTCCCAGAGAAGTTCAGGTCCTGACCGAAGCAGTTTCAGCCGTTGGCTCAGCCCCAGCGAAGTTTTGGTTCTGACCAAAGCAGTTTCAGCCATTGGCTCAGCCCTAGCTAAGTTTGGGTCCTGACCGAAGCAGTTTCAGCCGTTGGCTCAGCCCCAGCGAAGTTCGGGTTCCGACCGAAGCAGTTTCAGCCGTTGGCTCAGCCCCAGCGACGTTTGGGTACTGACCGAAGTCAATTTCAGCTGTTGGCTCAGCCATAGCAAAGTTCGGGTTTCGACCGAAGCAGTTTCAGTCGTTGGCTCAGCCCTAGCAAAGTTCGAGTTCCTACCGAAGCAATTTCAGCCGTTGGTTCAGCCCCAGCAAAGTTCGGGTTTTGACCGAAGCAGTTTTAGCCGTTGGCTAAGCCCCAACGAAGTTCGAGTACAGATCGAAATACAGTCCAATCGTTGGCTCAACCCCAATGACGCTTCAACTGACGGCTTAACCCCAGCTAAACAATAGAAGGGATCTAGCAATGGAAACAATTATAATAATCCATCACAACTGATGGAATCTGATATACACATCCTCAAAGGGGATCATTGAGATAGTATCAATCAGAATCTGCAAAGCTATCGTAAAGGATGTCATCCGTAATAGATCAAGAAGGAAAAATCTGTGATAGCTTAACTCCGCCAATCTCATCAGAGTCAAACCCGTTATCATGAATAATGGACATCCCAAGTAAAAAATGACAAAGGTAGTTCGCGGTAACTCCCTAATACTATCAAGGGCTATACAAGACGGCGTCATCCCCAGCCAAGTGATAACTCACGCAGCAAAAAGTAGCCCCATTCTACTTCAAGACTCATAGCCTTCGAAATGACTCTGGCATTTTCCATTCCCAGTGTTTACTAATCTTTATCCTGTCCATTCCACTACATTACATGGACTTGATAAAGAGGGGCATCTGTAGACACTCGAGATTTTCCTTGCCCTAATACTCATTCAGTAGAAGGGTAAAATATTCAATCAACCTAAATCTGATCCCCAATATCGGTACTCCAGTTAAATTCAATTTCTAATATCGGCAATCAAGCTCTGACAGTCAATCGGACCATCAATCAAGCTCCGACAGTCAATCAAACCATCAATCAAGTTTTGACAGTCAAACGAATCATCAAGCTCAACCCCGACATCACCTGGGAAGTTAAATTCAGCCTCGTCAACAACCCGGGAGGTATCAATCAACCCCGGTCTCAACCCGGGAAGTCAAGATCAACCCCGGTCTCAACCAGGGAAGTGCAAGTCATCCCTGGTCTCAACCCTGGACGTCAGGTCAACTTCAGACATCAACCTAAAGCATCACAACAACTCCAGAGCAAAACATGGAATGGCCACATCAGCCACGGAGATAACCTTGAGGTCAAAAGACTCGACTAGGATCCAAGTCTTGGAATCAGCTCTCGGAAGTTAACCAGTAACCATGCCGACACTATAGGCAGCCCCGGGAGGGGACAACGATCACTTTACTAACTTGCAAATGACTTTGTCAAACTCAAGCTAACCGATGTTGCCAAAGTCAGAATGAACCCTAACGACGATCCCGAGTGGCAACAACGCAAGATAGTTCAACGAACAAACTGTGGGGAATCGAAGACCTGGTTATGAACCCATCTTCCTGGATCTGGAAAATGTTTTTTCCCATGACATTTCAACACTCTCGGCTAGAGCTTTCCGAAAAGGTATCGTACGCCTCAAACAGACGCTCCGATCAAAAGTTAGAAAGTTTCCGACCGAGCATCGCATTGCTAGGAGTGCACGTACTTTGAGAAGACCAAGACGGCCATGCGGGACACACCTTGAGTGGCCGCACCTCTACCTGCGGCAGCCGCATGTAGAAGTGCGGTTCCCCTCTCTATAAATAGAGGGGCAGCCCCCTCTCATTTGCATAAGCAAGAAGCGCAGCGAAGCCCTGCACGACTGATTTTTTGACTTTTATACCTCTTCCAAACCCAAATATTTTCACTCCAACACATAGATATACCCATATCCTACCATATATCAAAAAACCATCGGTAGATTTGGACGTTTAGGGCCTTAGATTCGGCAAAAAGCCCGTAGTGCAGCCCATTGTAAGTATTTTTACGATCAGCAAGTTAATACTACTACTTTGCACTGTTTTACACCTGCATATCAAGTTTTATCTTTTAAATATGCCCGAAACTTAGTTTCGTGGTCGTTTTCGTCTAAAATTAATACATTTTTGTACATAAACTCCATTTTCAACATTTTTACAACTCGGATTGATGATCCGTCAGCTCCTGTAGCTTCAAAGCACTAGCACACACCGTTTTGGCAACTTCGCCAGACTCGGTTGTATTCCCAGTCCGAGTTTGGCCTTTTTCTGTACATATTTAACTGTTTATGTACTAACATACCAATTCTGTCAAGCCCGGATGTCAAATTCAAGGTAGCTTACCGCTTTTATATATATATATACTCATATATAAGCGACTCTCACCATAACTGGTCTTTGTACCAGTATTGGTTGACTACATTTCTGTCAATATATATGTATATATTTTAATTAAGTCCTGGCACAGGCGTGAAAACCCATCGCTCTTACAGCTTTTATATATATTTATGCATATATAAGCAGCCTTCATCATCACTGGTCATCTTTCCAGTCTTGATTGACTACGTTTCTGTAAATATATATATCTACATATATATTTCAATTCGAGTCCGGACTTGCGAGTGAAAATCCATCGCCCTTTACAGCTTTTATATATCTAACTATATATATTGCTTTGTTCAATTTATTCAACTGTTGCATTTAACATTCATTTGTATATGAATTTGCACAGATATTTCTGCAGGTGAACTAGATTTATCCAAATCTCGCCACTTCTAGCTTTCAACGGTTCAAACAGGTCTCGACAGAACCTGGAAGCTATAATGGCTGAGATTTCTTTAAATCTAGTTATTTTTATAGTTTCAGCTTCAAAAGCAACCTCGCGTCCCTTAGATCGCTATCTAGTGGGAACGAGACGCTTCGGCCGTGCTGACCGGGATTTAATGAATGAATCCCTGGTTCTGGCTATTTTAGGATATTTATCTGCTTCTGTACAAATTTGAACTGTGCAGGTTTTCTAGCTATTCATATATGAGCCTATGAATCGTGGGATTCATGATCAAACTGATCATAATCTGATTCCCACGATGGACAACCTTTGATTTACAGATGTACCCTGCCAGTTTTTCTGTAAAATGTACATGCACAGACCTTAAAACGGTTATCCGTATTTAAGGTCTCAACATAGTAAAAATATAGATTGTCGTGTCAGCGTCCCTCCGATAATTTTCATACCCCTAAGGAGACCGACACTTTATATTTTTGTGGTCGAGGATGCTTCGCAGCCCGACAAATCACCATTTGCATGCAGCCTTAAGGCTATAAAGATGAAATTGAGAGTAGCGATACGCTTCAATTCCTATGTCAACGTAAGGGTTTGATAAAACCAGCTTTCAAAACATCACTGTCAATTCAATTCAAAAGCTTTTGCAAATAAAATAATGCTTTTGCAAATCAAATCAAAGATTGATTTTCAAATCAAATCAAACCCTTCGTATATAGGCTTAATAAAGCCTGTCAAAGCTTTCAATCAACCAAAAGGCCCAATTTTCAAACAGCATTCACTCACGCATTCCAGTTTTAAGGAAAATATTGAAAAAATTACGGTACCATGTTTACGCGGGAGTTGTGGGGTGCCTAACACCTTTTCCACACTTAACCAAGCCCCGACCTCAAAACTCCGATTTCAAAGATCAAGTTTCAACAGTGTCAAGCAATCGGGCCTCTTTCAAATCAAATTCGGTTGAGTTGGTACAACCATTTTCAAAACTACCAACTGGCTACTCTATTTAAATTAAATCAAATCGTCGACATACAAACATTTTGGCCACTTTCCTAAAAAACCCTTCAAAACTTTTTTTCCAATAAAAAGAATAAGAGTAGAGATAACTTAGGAAGATCGATTTGAGAAAAATCGGGTTATGAACCGACCCGCAATATTTCTTAAATTTTCCAACGTCAACACTTTAGAAATAAACTTAAAGCATTTGAAAGATACAATAAAACCTTGCTTGAACAATTAAGCTAAGGTTACATTATTTCCAATAATGAACTTCAATAATAGACTTGTCCAATGTAGAATTAAAGAACTTGCTCAAATAAAAAGAAAGGTTTAGGAACTTACGTAAACATAATCGAGTTTAGGTAAGAAAACTTCCATAATTAAAAGTGGAGTTAAGAAACTTTCTTAATTTAAAGAGTGTAGTTAGAAAACTTACCTCGTGCGTAAGCTAGCAATTATTAACTCGTTCCACAATTTATCCTACGTACACGTAATTAACAATAGTAACACAAATTAATTACCATACAGTTACATCACATCATTAGTTAATCCATCTAAGTTAACTCATTATTCTTTAGTTATTAGGTTTAAATCATTAGTTATCACATAACATGATCAAACCACTCATTTCCATCAAACTTAATAATCAATCAAATTGTAATTTAAAATCATACATTTCATATTAAAAAAAATATGATTTAATACTGTCCAATTAGCATATAATTTTATTAACATGCTTTTATATTTTTTACATTAATATTCTCATAAAATTATATATTTAAATATAATTTTATTGCTAAACTGCATAAGTGGCGCTGCAGCGCTACATAATGAACTGCAGCCGGTGCTGCAATGTCGTGCCACGTAATCAGGGCTCTGGGCTTGGTGCTGCAGCGCTCTAGTTACACTCTAAACTGGCGCTGTTGCGCCATGCCACGTCTGCACGCTCCACTTCCTGTCTTGGCGCTGCAGTTAACATACATAACTGGCGTTGTGAAGTCGTGCCACGTCACCAACTGCTGCTGTGGCACTACAGCGCCCAGTTTACTCACAGGACTAGCGCTGCGGCGCCACGTCACAGTATGACGCAGACAACCTCGCAAACTATGCATAAAAAAGCCAATTTGGCTTATTTTTTCAGCATCAAACTCAAATTTTAACTCACATAATGCATATAAAACTTTATAGAATCACAACTTTATGCTTCTAACATGTTTTAACACATATAAACATCACAACACATAATTAAAAACTTTTAATTTTATGATTTTGAAGAAAACACCATTGTTGAATGTTCTTGATAAAAATAAACACTGTGACTTTATTTTTAAACCAAATCACATAATTCAAATCATGTTATTTTCGTTTTTAACATATTATTATAATCTAAACTCAATTTACATCACATAGCATGAATTAGACATCAATTTTGATATTAAAGAAACTATTTTTCAAAATAGTTAATTGTAAATTGCTATGAACATGATTTCTTCATGTTCATCATATTTACATGAATTAAACAACTTAAACTTGCATACAAATCATATATAATAGTTTATATATACAATTAAACATATATAAATCATATTCACATGATTATCATGAAAAACCAAATTACAGAGAAGTGAAAATATGAAGAACAATAACAATATAATTTAACAATCTTAAAGTTTAGATTGCTACATTTGATGTTAGAAGATGATGATGATGATTCTTGTTCTTTGACTACACAAAGCTTTCTCCTTCTACTTTCTTTCTCTTTTCTCTCTTTTCTTTCTCTGCTCTAGTTTTCTTTGATATTCTTCTATCTTTCTAACTTACGTAGTATAACTAATACATATAACTGATATAGATATAATATAAAATATAACCTGACAAATATTTAATCATTTTAATAAATAGATATAAGTTACAAGTTTTTTTGAAAATCAAAAGTCACTAAGGCTTGTTTGGCGAAAACTAATTTAAATTAGAATTTAAAAAGACTTAGGCCTTGTTTGGTAAAACTGAATTAAAACCCTTTTACTTTATTTTAATAACTCTTTTACTACATAGTTTTAAATGTCACACTTTATTTAACTAAATCTCAATATTCTAATTTAATTAAATTAAAGCTAACATCAATTTATTAAATAAAATTGCCACATAAATTAAATTGCTACATAATTATAATTTATTCAATAACCATAATTTGATGTGACAAATTAGTAAATCACTAATTTAATTATTTAAATTAAATTAGACATTACTATATTTATTTATCAATTCATTAAATCATTACTATCAAATTACCACATAACAATTCATCTAATTTAATTATCTCAATTAAATTAGAAATTCACCCACAAAATTACTTTTTAATATAATATTAAACATTAATTTAATTAATATATTGAACTTAATTAAATTACTCCACAACATAATCATCTCAATTATTTATTTAACTCAATAAATAAATAAATTAAAATATTTATTTAATTTAATAAATATTTAAAATAAAATATAAAATTCTCGTTTGTTACAATTTCAGCTTGGCAAAACGATTTGAAAATATCAAAATATATTTTTATATCATTGATGCATTTAGTGTAGAGATGATAAACGATGGAGTCATCAATGTAGATTAACCTAGTGTTGGATGTGATTATAGTATCGTCAACCCACTATGGTATGATGTAGTATGACAAAGTCACAAAATAACGGAATTCTCAACGGACTGTAGAGACAGTGCGGTATCATGACGTCATAAAATAATTTTCAGAATTTTGAACCATTTAAAGAAATGTCAATGCCAATTAAAGTGGCTAGACAAATGTTTCGATTGATGTTCGAATTATTGGCATACGTCTAAGCTATTTGATTCAGCTAGACAAATATTTATGAAATTCAAGTGTTCTTTGAGAATTTATGCCAAACCAAAAATGTTTTGGTGCGAAATCTTGTGTTAAGTCTGAGGTGAACAACCCCGAAAACGGGGGATATACTGGTTAGATAATATATTCTAATTTATGAGCGGATATAGTCGCTATGCAGGATTGATACATTGTACACGACGTAAGGGTACGATAGGCTGATCACCTAACGTACTTGCAGATGTAGTTTACCTTTTTCGTGATTGTAAACATACCTAGTACAACATGTTTTTAGATATGGTTGCAGTGAATACCCGTTAAACCTAAGAGTTCATGGTTTATATAATCCCTTAGCATGATATGAAAAGTTTTCTTGAATAAAAACTTTTTTTACATTATTCATAATGCTTCACAATTATTGAACAATTGTGAAGACTCCTGAATGATTAGATGTAAACTCCTAGAGTGTGACACCCTCAAATTCGGGTACTTCGATTCCACGGGATTTGGTGTTCACTTTATAAATATCATCTATCTATCTACCCATAATAAATGCAAACCATGCAATAGATAGAAATAAATCCTCCCCTTATGGGGTTACAACATCTGAAAATAAATATAATCTCAGGTCATACTAACTTTAAACATTTGTGCGGAAACATAAAAAAATAAATAAGTCTTTAAACAACATCAAGTCTTATCAATAAACATTCTTAAATTAGATAACAAGTCTTCAACACTTGTTAACTTTTCCCTTGCCTTTGCTAGTGGAAGGCTCGTCAGATCTTTCGTTCTTAACTGCAATGTTATTATTACGCAAGAGTGAGCACGATTGCCCACAAGTATAATAATATGACAATTATAACGACCCCAAAATTCATACAATAATATTCTCCTTCTCGATCATTAATAATACAACTTTAATCTCTCATTACATCATTATTCGATATTAAAAATCACTAAAGATGCGGAATATTTAAAACTTTTATAAACTTTCTTTCTATATTGCCCTGAATCGCAACCTTTACATTACATCTCTTTGATTCAAATCTATATCATGAATCATTACAACAAAATGACTATACAAAGTCTTACATAATAAAACAATATCCATCTATATTGGATAACTCTACTTATAACTCAGCGACATATTTCATTCAAAACATTAACTACAATTTGAAATTGAACATAACTAATATTCTTGAACATTGATCTCTATAAATCTCTTAACACGTATCATTACCTTGCGTCCTTAACCTGCAAAAATGATTATTTGCAAGAGTGAGCTCGACAGCTCAGCAAGTTCTAACAGTTTTCATGCATCACGTATCACATAATACACATGCTCAACATAAATCTCATAATAATTAAAGTAACATGGCATACTTGCTTTAATTCACATAACAAATATAAAGATTGAGTTCCATACTCAATCAACATTATTTAACCAAACAGTGTAGTCATAAATTGACTTTGACATTTCATGATTACAACATGTATAACATATCATGCTCGCTTGCAATTTAAAACAGTTCATCAAATTCACGTAGACAAGTAGAAACCGAAAGACTTGCCTGGTTCATGGATTACCAATTATCGAAAAACTGCTTAATATAATCTTCTTCATGATCCTACATAACGTATCACCATATGCATCAATTATTAGTCACTTAGCAACGCTTATCAAACATCTAAGTAAATTCTAATTTACACTTCGTAACTCTCTTCCATTCACTCGTTTGACACTCGCTGTCAAATCATATGTATAATTATTACATATCTAATCTTCATTGTTAGTTAACCAATTAAGATTAACTCATTCTTCATTAACTAATAAGTTAATAATTAATCACCACGTAATTTAATCACCTCACATAAACATATTACATTTCACATAATTAACCAATTATAATTACCTCTTACGTCAATCAAATTACATTTCAAGTTAAACATAATTATATTTTTACTAACATTCATGTTTTATAACTTATAACAACATCTAATATCGTCGACAACACTATACTTGTGTATGCGCATGACCGACGCCCTCCGATTGCCTCAGAATACGCATCAGCTCCAAAAATAACCATTTTGACCCTAGATAACGACCTCAAATCAAAAAGTCAAAAACACAAAAGTTGTAGGTCTACTCGTGCTCGTTCCGAATCATCTTGAATCACCTCAATCGGAGTTCGTATAAAAACGTTATGGCCATTTTAGTAACAGAGGTCAAAACAGTTTTGCATTACGATAACTAAACTACCCCGGGCAGCAAGTATACCCGCTGGGGCGGGTCTCCCAAGGCATAAACACCCGCTGGGGTGGGTCCAGGGGCTGGTGGAGGTGCTGGGTCGCGAACTGGTGGAGAAATAAGCCTAATTTGACTTATTCCGTCACACCGAATTCGAATTTTCCCAACATGATAAACATGAAACATGTGACAAACAATATTTTAAGCTTATTAACATGCTCATAACATAAAATTTTCATATAAACACATAATCACAACCAAGATTTCATGGAATTCGAAGAAAAACACAACTTTAAGCGTTCTTGACGGAAATTGCTACTACGAACTCGTTTTCAATCAATTCAAGTGATTCCAACTGTAATCACCTCTATTCTTAACATACTAACATAATACTTAATCCATTTTAACAATAACTCATAATCAACATCAATTTTGATAGTTTCAAAAGCTATTTTTCAGAAATTACTTCACCGAGAATCACTATGAACACACTTCCTATTGTTTATCAAAAATTCATAGATTGAATTGCTAGAACATCCATATAACTCCTATATAATCATGTTATATCACATATTACACATAATTCATGCTCACATCAAGGATTTAAAAAAAATTCAACATAATTCCATAATCTAACACTATGAACATGAATTTCATGGTGTTCATCATATACTTGTGAATTGAAATTCTTAAACAACTATGAAACTCTCATGTAAATATATATATATATATATATATACATACATATCCCATTCTCATAACAAAATTATGAAGTTTCACAAAGAGACTTCCACATAGAATTCTAAAATCATGAAAACATAGAAGAATATGCTTTGAAAACATGTTTTTACAACAATTGATTTTGATACAATTACATATGAAAACATATGAACACCATATATAATTTTATAATTGTAAAAACCTAATTTGATAAAGAAGAAAACACAACACATATGAATTAATTCTAGGGTTAAAATTATAACCTTACTAGTTTTTGACTTAAGAGAGAGATGATGAAGATGATGATCCTCTCTTGTCTTCTCATGCTTTTCTTCCTCTTCTCTCTTATTCTTCTCTGACAATTCTCTCTAACCCTCTTCTTCTTCTTTCTTTGTTTTGTTTAGACTTAGGCTTTTAGAAAACTAACGTATCTTTTAACTTAGCATATATTATACAATATACAATATACATATACAATATATGTAACTTATATTATTAATATAGCTAACAAATAATATACTAATTGCTATACTAACTACCACTTATTACATAGGTTACAAAATTTGAAAAGCCCAAGGCCATGTTTGGCAAAACCACATTATTTTTAAAAACTAACTTCTTGAGTTTAAGGCATTGTTTGAAAGAAATAAGATTAAACAAGTACAAAGGCCTTGTTTGGTAAAACTCATCATTTTAAAAACAGGTTTTAATAGTTAAGGCCCCGTTTGGCAAAACGAATTTTAAAACGGTGCTAGGGCCTTGTTTGGAAAAATAGTTTTGAAAACTCTTTTAATAAATCATTTTAACACATACTTTTTAATGTTATCCTTTAACTAATTAAAACTCAACATTCTAATTTAATTAATTAAAAGTTTAACATCAATTAATCACATAAAATTATCACATAATTATAATTACTCACTAATTATAATTTCATGTTACTCTCACCACATAACTCATCTAATTTAATTATCCCAATTAAATTAGAACTATAACATAAAATCATTATGTCAATTGAATTAAATACCAAATATTCATTTAATTAACATATAACACTTAATTAAATTACTCCATAATAATCATATAATTATTTATTTAACTCAATAAATAATTCAATTAATATATTTATTTAATTCAATAAATATATAAATTCTCTTCACACCAAATCACATATTTTACAATATATAACACATACACACATACTCGTACTTAAACATCTTAAAATAAGAATTTTATTTATTAAATTCTAATTTATTAATTCTTAAAAATCCGGGATGTCACAACAATAATATAATAACATACGAGTGAATCAAAGACATCTGAATAACGAAAACTCAACTTTTGACTCAAGAATGAATAACAAGAATCAAAAGAACATCTGAGGGTCATAAGACCTCGAACTATGTCCTAGGTTGTAAAGTGTTTATACTTTAAACCTTTAACAGTCAAAAGACTACGGACTCTACTTCTCGTACTTAGGGGGGTCAGCCCTTAGTACCATACTGTGCACAATATCTCAACGCTAAAGCGTAAATAATCCCCTACAGAGGGTTGTTCATCTCAGTTTGACATCAGAGTCCCCACCAAAGGAAGTTTGGTTTGGATAGGCTCAATAATAATTCTAGAATTTAGAACGCTCATCAACTATGGACTAGTCGAATCAATAAGGGTTCGCTAGTCTTACAAGGTTCAACAATAAAGATATTTAATTTGAATAACAAATCTCAAGAGTATACAATTTAGGAAATTTTGTATAACTGAAGTAATACTTAAAAAGAGTTATAATATCTCATCTGAAATCTTGAACTTTAATAGTATGAACAAGAACTTGATTGACATAGAATTATAAGTATCGAACTTGCTCACGAATAACTTTAAAGTTAGAAGGTTTGCTCAATTTAAAGACTATGAATAAGAACTAGTTTAACAATAATAAGTTAGGGATAGAATACTTGCTCAATGTAAAAGTAAGGTTTAGAAACATGCCTCGTGCGCAAGCTACAAAGCTAGTTACAATTCAATTCCTCAACGTCCTACACATTACATTATGCATACGATGTCAATTAGTTTTCATAACTACCATGTTTAACTGTTGAACTATACAATTAAGTTCAGCTTACAACATGGTTTATAATATTACTCGATGACTAACCACATAACATGAATGTAAACTCACAACATGCATGTCACACATGTGTAACCCTCTAAACAATTATAATCAAGTTTTACAATCACAATATTCAAGTTCGCACTTAGTTTGTCAACTTGAACCTTCACATTATCTTATATAGGTCAATAACTTAGTTTATTAATAATGAACTTCAAATCATATAATATTCATGTATGTAACTTAGAACAACATCTTTTATTATCGACAACACTACACTTGCGTACATTCATGTCCGACGCCCTCCGATTGCCTCTGAATACGCATCAGTCACAAAGATGGACATTTTTTACCCATTTTAACGACTTCAAATCGAAAAACTTAAAGAATTAAAGTTGTAACTCTACTCGTTATCTTTTCGAATCATCCTTAATCGCCTTAATCAGAGTTTGTATGAAAAAGTTGTGCTTATTTTACTATAGGAGATCAAAACAAAAACTTTTTCTCTGCACTACCCCCGCTGGGGCAGGGCATAAAGCTGGAGCGAGCATGCCCTTGCGGTTCAGCAACAGTTCGCGATTTTATAATTTTTAGCCCAAATAAATGCAAATTAAACTAACACAGTGATTTCTATGAAGTATGAACTTCATAGAAACATCATACAATGTTACTAACATATTTTTAACATCTTAAATCATGCAATTACTCAAATAAAATTATGAAATTTCACTGTTCTTGGTGTTCTTGACGATTTTGAAGAAAAATACGAAAATCATCGTCACGGATTCATTATAACTCTGAATCCGTTCGTTCAAAGTTTATTTTCTTTGTTTAAACATGTATAATCATAATCTATTGTAAAATTTAAGTTAAACAAACAATTCATGGCATAGGATTTGTACATAAAGGCCAAATATGTGTTCTTCATACTTTTCATGCTCTTTAAATCATAAAACTCTGATTAAAACATGTTTATATGAAATTGATTATACTAACACATGAATGTATGATAAAAAAAACATCTTGTAGACATAGACTAACATATATATCCTCATATACCCAATAATTCATCCGTACTTTAATTACAGAGAGCTTTAAAAATAGTTTTAATGACGAAAGTATAAAAACATGAACTTAGAATCTCAGATAAGAAATTACCCTTTGCTTCTTGATAAGATGATGATAAAGAACTCTAGAACCTTAAGCCTTCTTCTTCAATTCTCAATCTCTCCCAAGTTTTTCTCTCTATTCTCTCTATTTAGCTCTCTGATGGAATATAAAGTTTGATATGATATATATATATATATATATATATATATATATATAGAGCCTTATTGTATATATATATATATATATAAGCCTGATATAAATATACGTATATTCAAACTGATGATGTTGTGGTCGGTTAATGCCCTTAGTGGGTTAACTGGCTAACTCCTCCTAGGGCCATGTTTGGCTAGCATCATATATACACTTTCCCATTAATTTAATTACTTCTTATCATATAGTTTAATAATATCACACCTTTATTAATCAAATAATCTTATTTAAATTAATTAAATAAAATAGAATAATTTCACATTAAATCACATAATTAAATTCTCATTTATTAATTATGTCAAATCATTAAATTTTTAATTAATTTTTAAATTAATTAGAATACCATTATGCTTATAAATAATTAATTTAATCAAATAAGCTCAATTAAATTTATACTTTGAATAATAAAATTCTCAACATTAACTTAATAAATGTAACACATATAACTAAATTAATCAACCATAAATTTATTAATTAATTATTTAATTCAATAATTAATCATCAAAAAATATTTATTTAATTCAATAAATATTCAAATTAAATTACAAAATCTCGTTCGTCACATCATTCCCCCCTTAAAAGGATTCTGTCCCCAGAATCACGGTTCAATTAAAAATTTCATCCCGTTACATTCTCCACCCCCTCCCCCTTACAAAGATTTTGTCTCTAGAATCGCTTACACATAAATTACGCAAGTAACTGTGGATAATTTTTCATCATATGCTCTTCGAGTTCCCACGTAGCTTCTTCAGCGTTGTGGTTCCTCCAAATTACCTTAACAGAAGATTACTTTATTTGTGAGAACTTGCTCTTTCCTGTCAACAATCTGAACAAGAATTTCTTCATAGGATAAGTCTTTCTCAAAATATAGGGGTTCATATTCAATTACATGCTTATAATCGGGTTTGTAGGGTCGTAAAACTAAAACATGAAAGACGTTGTGGACATTCTCGACCGCCGGAGGTAAGGCTACTTCATACGCAACTTCTCCAATCCTTTACAGTACCTCAAAGGGTCCAATAAAACTCGAGCTCAATTTCCCCTTCTTACCGAATCTGATCTTCCCTTTCCAGGGAGAGACTTTCAAAAACACATAGCTACCAGAGTCAAACTCAACATTTTTACGGTGTGGATCGGCGTATTTCTTTTGCCTATCTTGAGCTGCTATCAGTCTTGTTCGGATCACTTTGACTATCTCTGTTGTCTGCTGTACCAGTTCTGGACCTAGTAATTGTCTCCCGCCAACTTCATCCCAGTATAGTGGAGTTCTGCATTTTCTTTCGTACAACGCTTCGTAAGGCGGCATGCCAATACTAGCGTGGTAATTGTGGTTGTAACTAAATTCAACAAGCGATAGGTGGTCATCCCAATTACCTTTGAAATCCATAATGCATGCTCTTAGCATATCTTCTAATGTCTGGATCGTACTTTCACTCTGCCCGTCTGTCTGAGGGTGATAAGTCGTACTCATTCTTAACTGTGTCCCCATGCACTCTTGTAGTTCGCTTCCAGAAGTTTGATGTAAAGTGCGGATCCCTATCGAAAATAATTGACACTAGAACTCCGTGCCTCAAAACAATCTCTTTCACATATAACCTTGCCAACTAGGTCTAAGTTGAATTTGATTCTGATCGGAAGGAAGTGTGCATATTTCGTCAATCGATCAACGATAACCCATACTGCGTCGTAGCCTTTTTGAGTTGTCGGAAGGCCAACCACGAAATCCATCCTAATATGTTCTCATTTCCATTCTGGGATTTCCAGGGGTTGTAGCAAACCACTCGGTCCTCTGATGTTCTACTTTCACTTTCTAACACGTCAGACACTTTGCAACACACTCGGCAACATCTCATTTCAAATTCGGCCACCAGAAATGTTGTCAAAGATCCTGGTACATCTTGGTACTACCGGGGTGAATCGAATACCGTGAGCTATGAGCCTCGCTCAAAATGTCCTCTTTAATCTCTGGCACTAACGGTACCCAAACTCTGCTTTTAAATCTCAGTAGTCCCTCACTGTCTATCTTGAATCTCGGCTCGGTTCCTTTAGATATCTTCTTCTTCACCTTCTCACATTCTTCGTTCTGAAGTTAAGCTTCCTTAACTTTATCCAGCAAGGTTTTACCAGCTTGCATATGGAATAGCTTTTCGTTGATCTCCATCGGATACTTCACTTCCAATTCCAGCTTCTCCATTGCTGAAATTAGCTCTTCCTGAGCGGTCAACACCATCAACTTCTCCCGACCATTTCTGCTTAAGGCATCGGCAACCACATTTGCCTTAACCGGATGGTATAAGATCTCGCAGTCATAGTCCTTAATTAACTCCAGCCACCTTCTTTAGCGCATATTCAAGTCTTTCTGTGTAAAAATATATGTCAGACTCTTGTGGTCTATATATATTTCACACTTCTCCCCATAGAGATAGTGTCTCCAGATCTTCAAAATAAATACCATTGCAGCTAACTCCAAGTCATGGGTCGGATACCCCTTCTCATAGTCCTTCAATTGTGGTGACGCATACGCTATGACCCTGTCATTTTGCATAAGCACACAGCCTAGCCCTTTATGTGACGCATCAATATAAACCACAAAATTTCCTATGTCATACAGAAGAGATAACATAGGTGATGTACTCAACCTCTTCTTAAGTTCTTGAAAGCTCTCCTCACACTTCTCCGTCCAAACAAATTTCACCAATTTCCTAGTCAAATTCGTCAGCGGAGTTATGATATTAAAAAAGTCCTGAATGAATCTTCTATAATAACCTACCAATCCAAGAAAACTTCTCACTTCCGACGGCATTTTCGGCTGATCCCAGTTCATCACAACTTCGACTTTAGAGGGATCTACCAAAATTTTGTCCTTATCGATCACATGTCCAAGAAATTGCACCCTTTCAATCCTGAATTCACATTTTAAAAATTGGGCGTACAATTTCTCTCTTCTCAACGCCTCTAACGTTACTTTCAAATGCTCTACATGTTCTTCCTTGGTCTTCGAGTATACTAAAATATCGTCGATAAAGACCACCACGAATTTGTCCAAAAATAGGCTTGAACACTCCATTCATTAGGCCCATAAATGCTGTAAAAGCATTTGTTAGACCAAATGACATCACTAGAAATTCGTAGTGACCATATCGAGTCCTAAATGCTGTCTTCGGAACATCCTCTGGCCTCACCTTCAGCTGATGATAACCACTCCTCAAGTCAATCTTTGAAAAGTATCTCGCTCCCTTCGATTGATCAAACAGATTATCAATCCTTGGTAATGGATATCTATTCATAATGGTGACCTTATTCAGTTCTCTGTAGTCGATGCAGAGTCGCATCGTCCCGTTCTTCTTCTTCACAAATAACACCGGCGCTCCCCACGGCGATATGCTCAGTTGTATGTACTTCTTGTCCGGTAGTTCTTGCAGTTGTACCACCAATTCTTTCATCTCTACGGAAGCCATTGAGTACGTTGCCTTTGAAATTGGAGCCGTTCCTGGGGCCAAATCGATCACTAAACTCAACCTCTCTGTCAGGCAGGAAGTCCTGGCAGATCGTCCAGAAATACGTCTACGAAGTCCCTCACGACTGTTATCTCGTCCAATTTTGGGTTCTTTTTATAATTATCGACTATATAGGCTAAATATCCTACACAGCCTTGTCTTAACAACTTCCTGGCCTGCATCATCGTCAGACAAATCGCTTGTCTAGGCGACGTGCTTCCATAAAATAAAACCTTTGACGGAGTTATAAGGTTAATACATTTCTTCTGGCAATCAATTACAGCCCCATAATTGAATAGCCAATCCATTCCTAGAATTACGTCGAACTCCCCAAGTCTAATCGGGATAAGATCTACGTTATTAATGTTACCCTTAATATCCACCTTACAGTTCTTGTGTACATACTTAACAGGGATCAGTTCTCTATTCGTAATCTCTATGTTCATGGGGTATTATAACTCGTCCATAGGCAATTCTAAGTTCTTAGCAAAGTCATCGGATATAAATGAACAAGTAGCAGCTGAATCAATAAATACATAAGCATGAACTTTATTGATCGGAATAATACCTGACACCACATCGCGAGACTGCACAGCATCCTGCACTGTCATGTTGAAGGTTTTGGCGGTCGATCGGTTGGTTGCTGTTGGTCCCGTGATAGTTAGAGAATTGCCCCCGCTACCTCCTCTGTTTCCTCCTGGTCCTGCCCCTCCAGATCCCTTCTTGGGACAGTCCCTTGCCATATGGTCCTTCGACCCATATGTGAAACAGGCACCCTTCTTTGGGTTAGGACAGTTAGGTGCTATGTGGCCTTCTTGACCACAATTGTAGCACACCCATTTTCCTTTCATACAGACCCCCAGGTGAGCTTTTTCGTAGGTCGGACATGCTTTGATTCTCTTCTTCTGACCTCCTTACCGATTTCCAGTTGATGAGTTGTCAATCCACCTCCTCTTCTGATTGTTACTCCCTCCTGTGTTGCGGCCACTAGCTTTGTTATTTCCTTCACTTTCACTCTTCTTCTTTTTCAGATCTTGGTTATACTTGGTTACCGCATCGCTTCCACCTTCAGTGAGTATGGCCTTCTCCAGCACCCCAGCAAAAGTGTTCAATTAAAACATTGACACTTTGCTATACAACTAAGGCTTCAGGCCCTACTCAAACCTCTTTGCCTTCCTCTCATCGGTGTGCACTTGATATGTGGCAAACCTAGCCAACTCGTTGAATTTCGCCGCATAGTCTGGTACGGACATATTCCCCTGCTTCAGCTCCAAAAACTGGACCTCCATTTGGTTCTGCGAGCTTGTTGGGAAATACATCTCGAAGAACATCTCCTTGAACCTTTCCAAGGTGATAACAACTTCTCCTCCCCGGACCTTATTTGCTTGCCACCAATAACTGGCTTCTGATTTCAGTATGAACGTTGCGTAGGCGGTTTTCTGTCCTCTCTGACTCTGGCGACGTCAAAGACCTTTTCCATCTCCATAACCCAAGTTTGTGCTTCTATCGGGTTCATGGAGCCTTTAAACTCTGGCGGTCCCATCGCCTTGAAGTCCTTAAATGTTGTGTTCGGTGGAGCTTGAGGATGATTGTTAATTGCTCCAGCTAATAAGTTCACCAACTGCTGAACGGGGTTAGCATTGGCATCGTTGTTGTTGTTCGTTGACCCTTCTTGGGCCAGTTGACGGTTTGGTCGTCTTCTTGGCGGCATTTTTCTGTTAAGAAACACGCTTATTAGAACATTATTCAATTCTCTAAATATTTAAGGCTTAACTTAAACATTTAAACATAATCACTTAACACATAACATCTCAAATAACTCTGATATTTTATTTAATCCAAAATTTTAACAAAATACGATGGCATCACTGCTATTTACATCAACTATCTTGAGATAAAGAATCTACAGGATTTAAAACATCAAAATATTCCTCTGTTTTTAAGCACATCGGAATTTACATTATTAACTACTACACAGGTTTTCACATAATCAAAATGTTCCTATCACTGCCTATTAAGGCGGCGAACAACTTTGCCTCGCTCTTCTTCCATAATACGGGACATCGTCTTGCTATCTAGCATGTACCACGATAGACATTCGAACTGAATTGGATATCTTATAACCCGATCTTGGGCCTCATCAATAGCATTCTGAAGCATATAGTGCATTTCCTCAAGCTTGGCCTTCTTTGCCCGACAATTATCTTCTGCAAGATCTGCACGTCGTGAATCCCTCACCCAGGCCTCCTCCGCTATGGCAAGCCTTGCTGATTTCTCTTTTAATTCATTCTTCAATTCCTCTATTTCACCTTACTTCTGTTCGTTTTGGTCCTTCTCATGAACCAAATCCCACTCTACGTTTCCCAGACGTGTGTGAAGAGCCTCAACCACCCCATCCTTTTTCTCGATGGTAGACTATTGAGTAACCGTCCGCTCCCTCAGCTCCTAAACAGTATCTCGTAACTATATGTTACGGTCATACAGCTCGTCGAACATCTCGGTACTGATAGAGTTCGGTGGGAACTCTTTAGGGTCTTCATCATCCTCCGTAGCTGCACCAGTATGAATCTCAACCTCCTCAGGGTCTTCCTCAGAGTCCTCCTCAGAGTATAACACCGGCACATGCTCCTGACCCACGATGGTGATCAAAGGAGATCGCTCTCGTCAAACTAACTGCTCCTAGACTGTGTGGATGTCTCAGGGCTCCTCCTATCTAACCTCTAGGGGTACAATGTCCCTAGGCTGACTAGGTTCTCCAGCATCCGTCATCCTGACAAATCAAATTTTAAGTCTTAGTTATTATATGATTCTAATCGATACTCGAGTATATAATTATAAGCACATAGCACATAAGGTAAGTTATTATCTCCCTAAGAACTCGATAAGAGTTTATCATTATTATGTTCTCGATCTCTTAAAAAGGCTACTATCCTAAGGTTTTCCCCCACCTAAGGTTTATAACCTACAGCTATGATACCAACCTATGACACCCCCAAAATTAGGGTACTTCGATTCCACGGGATTTGGTGTTCACTTTATAAATATCATCTATCTATCTACCCATAATAAATACAAATCATGCAATAGATAGAAATAAATCCTCCCCTTATGGGGTTACAACATTTGAAAATAAATACAATCCCAGGTACATACTAACCTTAAACATCTGTGCGGAAACATAAATAAATAAATATGTTTTTAAACAACATCAAGTCTTATCAATAAACATTCTTAAATTAAATAACAAGTCTTCTACACTTGTTTACTTCCCCCTTGCCTTTGCTAGTTGAAGGCTCGTCAGATCTTTCGTTCTTAACTGCAATGTTATTATTACGCAAGAGTGAGCATGATTGCCTACAAGTATAATAATATGACAATAATATAATAACATACGAGTGAATCAAAGACATCTGAATAACGAAAACTCAACTTTTGACTCAAGAATGAATAAGAAGAATCAAAAGAACATCTGAGGGTCATAAAACCTCGAACTATGTCCTAGGTTGTAAAGTGTTTATATTTTAAACCTTTAACAGTCAAAAGACTAAGGACTCTACTTCTCGTACTTAGGGGGGTCAGCCCTTAGTACCATACTGTGCACAATAACTCAACGCTAAAGCGTAAATAATTCCCTATAGAGGGTTGTTCATCTCAGTTTGACATCAGAGTCCCCACCAAAGGAATTTTGGTTTGGATAGGCTCGATAATAATTCTAGAATTTAGAACGCTCCTCAACTATGGACTAGTCGAATCAATAAGGGTTCGCTAGTCTTACAAGGTTCAACAATAAAGATATTCAATTTGAATAACAAATCTCAAGAGTATACAATTTAGGAAATATTGTATAACTGAAGTAATACTTAAAAAGAGTTATAATATCTCATCTGAAATCTTGAACTTGAATAGTAAGAACAAGAACTTGATTGACATAGGATTATAAGTATCGAACTTGCTCACGAATAATTTTGAAGTTAGAAAGTTTACTTAATTTAAAGACTATGAATAAGAACTTGTTTAACAATAATAAGTTAGGGATAGAATACTTACTCAATGTAAAAGTAAGGTTTAGAAACTTGCCTTGTGCGCAAGCTAAAAACCTAGTTACAATTCAATTCCTCAACGTCCTACACATTACATTATGCATACGATGTAGATTAGTTTTCATAACTACCATGTTTAACTGTTGAACTATTCACTTAAGTTCAACTTACAACTTGGTTTATAATATTACTCGATGACTAACCACATAACATGAATGTAAACTCACAACATGCATATCACACATGTGTAACCCTCTAAACAATCATAATCAAGTTTTTCAATCACAATATTCAAGTTCGCAATTAGTTTGTTAACTTCAACCTTCACATTATCTTATACATGTCAATAACTTAGTTTATTAGTCATGAACTTCAAATCATATAATATTTATGTATGTAAATTAGAACAATATCTTTTATTGTCGAGAACACTACACTTACGTACGTGCATGTCCGATGCCCTCCGATTGCCTCCAAATACGCATCAGTCACAAAGATAGATATTTTTACCCATTTTAACGACTTCAAATCAAAAAACTTAAAGAATGAAAGTTGTAGGTCTACTTGTTATCTTTCCAAATCATCCTGAATCGCCTTAATCGAAGTTTGTATGAAAAAGATATGCTTATTTTACTATAGCAGGTCAAAATAGAATTTTTTTCCCTGCACTACCCCCGTTGGGGAGGGCATAAAGTCGGTGGGGAGGGCATGCCCTTGCGGTTCAGCAACAGTTCTCGATTTTATAGTTTTTAGCCCAAATAAATGCAAATTAAACTAACGCAGTGATTTCTATGAAGTATGAACTTCATAGAAACATCATACAATGTTACTAACATATTTTTAATATATTAAATCATGCAATTACTCGAATTAAATCATAAAATTTCACTGTTCTTGGTGTTCTTGACGGTTTTGAAGAAAAACACGAAAATCATCGTCACGGATTCGTTATAACTCCGAATCCGTCCGTTCAAAGTTTGTTTTCTTTGTTTAAACATGTATAATCATAATCTATTGTAAAATTTAAGTTAAACAAACAATTCATGGCATACGATTTGTACATAAAGGCCAAATACGTGTTCTTCATACTTTTCATGCTCTTTAAATCATAAAACTCTGATTAAAACATGTTTACGTGAAATTGATTACACTAACAAATGAATGTATGATAAAAAAACATCTTGTAGACATATACTAACATATATATCCTCATATACCCAATAATTCATCCGTACTTTAATTACAGAGAGCTTTAAAAATAATTTTAATGGAGAAAGTATAAAAACACGAACTTAGAATCTCAGATAAGAAATTACCCTTTGCTTCTTGATATGATGATGATAAAGAACTACTAGAACCTTAAGTCTTCTTCTTCAATTCTCAATCTCTCTCAAATTTTTCTCTCTATTCTCTCTATTTAGCTCTCTGATGGAATATAAAGTTTGATATGATATATATGTATATAAGCCTGATATAAATATACGTATATTCAAACTGATGATGTTGTGGTCGGTTAATGCCCTTAGTGGGTTAACTGGCTAACTCCTCCTAGGGCCATGTTTGGCTAGCATCATATATATATTTTTCCATTAATTTAATTACTTCTTATCATATAGTTTAATAAAGTCACACCTTTATTAATCAAATAATTTTATTTAAATTAATTAAATAAAATAAAATAATTCCACATTAAATCACATAGTTACATAATTAAATTCTTATTTATTAATTATGTCAAATCATTAAATTTCTAATTAATTATTAAATTAATTAGAATAACATTATGCTTATAAATAATTACTTTAATCAAATAAGCTCAATTAAATTCATACTTTGAATAATAAAATTCTCTGCATTAATTTAATCAATGTAACACATATAACTAAATTAATCTACCACAAATTCATCAATTAATTATTTAATTCAATAATTAAATCATCGAAAAATATTTATTTAATTCAATAAATATTCAAATTAAATTACAAAATCTGGTTCGTCACATCTTTCCCCCCTTAAAAGGATTCTGTCCCCAGAATCACGATTCAATTAAAATTTTTGTCCCGTTACATAGAGAGCAACCATTGTGAAATGTGATGATAGAAGAGAAATCTTCAGAGGAAGAAATCGTAAAGGTTATGATGAAAACCTAGTTTTAATCAATAGAATGAGAAGAGATTAGTATGCTATAATTTCGAGGATGAAATTCTTAGAAGAATGGGTGAATGTGATAACCCAAGGATTTATGAGACTTGTCTCAAATTATTAAATAAACGTGTAGACACTCGAAATTTTGTTTCCCTGGTATTAACATTGTAGGAGGGCAAAATTATCTTTTCAAATCAACCCCGAACTCAATACCGGGCCATCAAATCAATCCCGGTCTCAATATCGGGTCCGTCAACTCAACCCCGGTCTCAATATCGGGCCGTCAAATCAACCCCAGTCTCAATACCGGGCCATCAAATCAACCCCGATCTCAATATCGGGCCAGTCAAATCAACCCCGATCTCAATACCGGGTCGTCAAATCAACTCCGGTCTCAATACCGGGCCGTTAACTCAACCCCGATCTCAATACTGGGCCGTTAAATCAACCCCGGTCTCAATACCGGGCCTTCAAATCAACCCCGATCTCAATACCGGGCAATCAACTCAACCCCGGTCTCAATACAGGGTCGTTAAATCAACACCAGTCTCAATACCAGGCCACCAAATCAACCCCGGTCTCAATATCGGGCCACCAAATCAATCGCGATATCAATACCGGGCAATCAACTAAACCCCGATCTCAATATCGGGCCACCACATTAACTCCGGTATATATACTGGGCCATCAACTCAACCTCGGTCTCATTACCAGGCCATCAACTCAACCCCGATCTCATTACTGGGCCATCAACTCAACCCCGATCTCAATACCGGGCCATCAACTCAACCCAGGTCTCAATACCGGGCCATCAAATTAACCCCGATCTCAATATTGGGCCTTCAATTCAACCCCGATCTCAACCCAGGAAGTACAGGTCAGCCCTGGACTCAACCAAGGAAGTACAGGTCAGCCCCGGCCTCAACCCGAGAAGTACAGGTCAGCCCCGGTCTTAACCCGGGAGGTACAGGTCAGCCCCGGTCTCAACCTGAGAGGTACAAGTTAGCCTCGGTCTCAACCCGGGAAGTACAGGTCAGCCTCAGTCTCAACTCGAGAAGTACAGGTCAGCTCCGGTCTCAACACGAGTAGTACAGGTCAGCCCCGGTCTCAACCCAGGAGGTACAAGTTACCCCGGTCTCAACCCGGGATGTACAGGTCAGCCTCAGTCTCAACCCGAAAAGTACAGGTCAGCCATAGTCTGAACCCTAGGAGGTACAGGTCTGCCCCAATTTTAACCCAGGAGGTACAGGTCAGCCCTGGTCTCAACTCGAAAGTACAGGTCTGCCCCAGTCTCAACCCGGGAGGTACAGGTCAGCCCTGGTCCCAACCCGGGAAGTACAGGTCAGCCCCTTTCTCAACCTGGGAATTATAAGCCAGCCCCTAGTCTCAACCCGGGAGGTACAAGGTCAGACCCGATCTCAACCCGAGAAGTAAAGTTCAGCCCCGGTCTCAACTTGGGAGGTACAGGTCAGACCCGGTCTCAACCTAGGAGGTACAGGTCAGCCTCGATCTCAACTAGGAAAGTACAGGTCGGCCCCAGTATCAACCCGGGAGGTATAGGTTAGACCCGGTCTCAACCTGGGAGGTATAGGTCAGCCCCAGTCTCAACCCGGGAAGTACAGGTCAGCCCCGATCTCAACCCGGGAGGTACAGGTCATCCCCGATCTCAACCCGGGAGGTCAGGTCAACTTCAGAAACCATCCTAAAGCATCACAACATCTCCAAAGGAAAACTTGGAGCGACCAAGTCAGCCTCAGAGACAGCACTGAGGACAAACAGACTCGAATGGGATCCAAACCTTCGAAACAACCCCAGGAAGTCAGCCAAAGACCATACCAACACTAAGGGCAACCCTGGGAGGGGCAAAATGGTTATTTTACCAAATCTAAGTTGATTTAGTCAAACTCAAGGCTAATTGATGCCACTAAAGTCAGGACGAACCATAACAATGATCCCGAATGGAAACAGTGCAAGATAGCTCAACGGACAAACTGCGGGGAATCGAAGACCTGGTTATGAAACCGTCTTCTTGGACTCGAAAAATGTTTTATCCCATGTCACTGTGACACTCTCGGTGAGGGCTTTTTGAAAAGGGTATAGCACGCCTCAAACGGATGCTCCGACCAAAAGTTAGAAAGTTTTGAACCTAACATCACATTGCTCGAAGTGCACGTACTTTGATGCAACGGGACCCACCACGTTGGCCCTGCCACGTGGAGCCGTACCTCTACCTGCGACAGCAGCAAGTAGAGTGGAGGCTCCTGGGTCTATATATATGAGGTGACCCCCAGCTCATTTGATAATTAAGAAACTCTTTGAACCCATGCCCGTTTGGTTTTTCAGCCATTTTCTTGCCTTCAAAACCCAAATTTTTCACTCTAACAAGTAGATATACCCACATACTACCACATATTAGAAAATAACTGGTAGATTTGGATGTTTAAAGACTACGATTTGGCAAAAAGCCTGTGTAGCAGTCCATTGTGAGTATTTTTACGATCAAAAAGTTATTATTACTTCTTTGCACTTTTATACACTTTCATATCAAGTTTCGTTTTCTAAATATGCCTGAAACTCAATTCCGTGGACGTGTTTGTTAACTTTTGGTATATTTTAGTACCTAAACACATTTCCTGGCATTTCTACAACTCGGATTGACAATCCGTTGTTTCCAGCAACTTTTATATATTTGCATCTTCGTATTGAGCAACTTCGCCGGACGGGGTTATCTTTCCAGTCTAGGTTTGGCTTTTTGGTATATATTTAAGTATATATATACTAACTTTTCAATTCTGTCAAGCCCGGATGTCAAATCCGCGGTAGTTTACTGCTTATATATATATATATGCATATATAAGCAACATTTACCATACTGAGTTATCTTTCCAGTCTTGGTTGACTACTTTTCTGTCTATATATATATATATATATATATATATATATATATATATACATTCCAGTTTGGCCTGGATCATTCTGTGGCCTTTTTACTGCATATATATATATAAGCAACATTCACCACACTTGGTTATCTTTCCAATCTTGGTTGACTACTTTTCTGTCTATATATATATTTACATTCTAGTTTAGCCTAGATCATTCTGTGGCCTTTTTACTATTTTTACACCATTCACCATACTAGGTTATCTTCCCAGTCCTGGTTTGACTACTTTTCTCTCTCTATATATATATATATATATATATATTTACTTTTCAGTCCGGGCTTCGAAGTGAAAACCTACCTCCCTTTTTATGCTTTTATATATATATTTCAATTCTGTAAAAGCCTGGATCATTCCGTGGCTATTTATAGCTTTTATAAATATATATATATATATATATATATATATATTTCAATTCCAGTCCGGGCACCGGTGTGAAAACCCATTGCCCTTTACAGCTTTTGTATATATAATTATATATATATATATATTGCTTTGCTCATTTTTATTAAATTGTTGCTTTAAATATTCATTTGATATGAATCGGCACTGACATTTCTGCGGGCGAACTAGATTTATTTAAATCTCGCCAACTGTAGCTTTCAAACGGTTCAAAATAGATCCAAACGGAACCGGGAAGCTAGAATGACTAAGATTTATTTAAATCTAGCATTTTTCTAGTTTCAGGTGTAAAAGCTACCTCGCGGTCCTTAGATCGCTATCTAGTGGGAACGAGATGCTTCGGCCATGTGCGAGCCAAGATTTACCGATGAATCCTTGGTTTTGACGATATTTGAATATATTTCTGTACAAATTTAAGATGTGCAGGTTTATCGGCCTCCCTATGTGAGCCTAGGAGTCGTGGGATTCATGATCAAACTGATGAGAATCTAATTCCCACGATGGACAAACTCCACTTTACAAATGTACCCTGCCAGTTTTTCTGTAAAAATGTATATACAAAAGACTTTAAAACGGTTATCCGAATTTAAGGTCTCAACATAGTAAAAATATGGTTTGTCGTGTCAGAGTCCCTCCATGGCTATCATGCCCATGAGGAGACCGACATTTGTATATATGTTGTGGTCGAGGATGATTCGCAGCCCGACAATCACATTCAAATTGAGCCTTAACGCTGAAAAGATAAAACTGAAGTATCAATATGCTTCAATTCATATGTTAGCGTAAGGGTTTGAAAACCTTCTTTCAAAACATCATTCAATAATATTTTTGAAAAAAGAAGCTTTTGCAAATCAAATCAAATACTTTTACAAATTAAATCAAAGACTTTTTGCAAATCAAATCAAACCCTTCATATATAGGTTCAAAGATGCATAGACATGCTTTCAATCAAATATAGGCCCAATTTTCTTCCAGCATTCACACACATTGTAGATTTAAAAGGAAAATATTGAAAAGATGTGGTACCGTGTTTATACGGGAGTTGTGGGGTGCCTAAAACCTTCTCCACACTTAACCAAGCCCCTGAACTCAAAACTTCAGTTTCAAAGATCAAGTTTCGACAGTGTCCACCAATTAGGCCTCTTTTCAAACAAAACTTGGTTGAGTTGGTACAACCATTTCAAATCTACCAACTGGCGACTCTGTAAAAACGTTCAAATCGTCGATATGATACATGTTGGCCTTTTGCTAAAAAAACCCTTCAAAACCTTTTTCACAAATAAAAAAAATAAGGGTAGACATAACTTAGGAAGAGAGAAAGATCCGGGTTGTGACCCGACCAGCGGATTTTTTCCCGACTTTGACAGGTGGCGACTCTACTGGGGGACAGTAGAGAGCTTAGGCCACGTTAAAATCTTTTCACAAATTTCTCTTTTAAAAAAAACTACGTCTGTGTGAATGCTGCGTTTTTACAATAAATGAATGCGTGAATGCTGCGTCTTTACATTGAATGAATATGAATGAATGCTTTCTTGTTTTTTTAGTGCTTCACACCCATATTAGTGCTTCGTACCAATGTCATCATATGCATAACGGTGAGACACAATGTATGTGAATGTATGTTGTGATTCCTCCTCCGAGAGGCAAACCAGTCGGTGATAAGTAATGTCTCTGGGATGGCTAAGTCTCTGGGGCTAATGAAAATGCACCACCCAGATTCGCTCCAGTTGAAAGATCGGATTAATTTCCCCTCTAGTAGATTGCGATGATCTGGGGACCTTCATGCCAAAAATTCGCTAGAGTAGCCTAAGATAGGTCAGCCTTTGATTAACCAAATCCGATGGGAAGCTTTTGCATGCCATCCTCTTTCAATTCAATGTCAAGTTTTCACAATTCCAATGTAAAGGAGCACAATGTAAATATCGTAATAAAAATTTACATTTCCTTGTTATCTACATCTTGTCATCAAAATAACTGACCTCTGTTTTGCAAGATAAGATAAAAAACCACAAGAACACATCATAACATTCATCATATCCCTACCTACCTAAGGAAATTGACACACCTACGTTTTGCTGTAGGTGAAAAATTGGTCCTGTTACTAGATCTAAGTCTAAGAAAGCACTAAGTCCAACCACGGACATGACTTCTAGTGCTCATCCAAAATCCACCCTGTCTCTAGGGAAGAGTTTGAAGGATTAAGGAATAAGATAGCTGAATTGGCCAGTTTCCTGAGAGAACAAAGTAAGGCTCTTAAAGGGAAGCAAGCCCAAGCTCACACAGAACCGGGAACATCTGGTGGTAGTGGTGGTAGTGGTGGCAGTTAAGAAATCGAAAAATCAGAGACTCAAATTCCTGGACCACAAAACCAGGACACAACCAACAAAACCCCTGAAATCACCACCCTCAACAAAGAACAGGAAGTTGATGACATTCTAAAAAAAGTACAACAGATGGAAGAAACCCTCCGGTCTATCAAAGGGACTGGAGCCTTTGGCAGTGTCAATTATTCAGACCTCTATATATTCCCTAGGGCTCGTTATCCCAAAAATTTTAGAACTTCTGATTTTGAGAAATACGATGGATTGGGAGACCCTTATACCCACCTGAAAGTATTCATTGGAGAACTCGGGTCCTACGCAGACGACGAGAAGCTTCGAATGCAGTTATTCCAGAAGAGTCTGACCGGAGAGGCTAGAGCCTGGTACGTCCGTTTAGACAACTCTAAAATTCACAGTTAGGAAGAGTTAGCTCATGCCTTCCTCAGTTAATACAATTTCCAGTCTCAGCTGGCTCTAGACAGATACCAGATAACCAAAATCAAGAAACAAAGTTCTGAGTCATTCAGAGAATATGCTCAACGATGGAGGCGGGTCGCAGCACAAGTCATTCCAGCTATGAATGAGACTGAGATAGTCATGACCATCATCGATATTTAAGAATCTCCATATTACGAGAGGGTCCTAGCAAGCATAGGAAAACCTTTCTCTGAGATGATCAAGCACGGTGAAATGGCCGAAATGGGGCTGAAGTCTGGGAAGATAAAAGATATGGCTGCCTTAAAAACAGTTACCGAACATATCCAGTCTGGGAATTAAGAGAGTAATCTCCGGAGGGTACATAAGAAGAATGATGAAGAAGTATCCTTAGTATTGCAAGGACAGAATCCAAGGGGTGATTCAAGCAATATGCCCATCCAAAGGAGGAATTATACCCCTTTTTAAGCTCCTGCACAGCCTTCAAACCCTCCATTTTAGAAAAATCTGGAGGCCAGACGTCGGAGAACATTCACCCCGTTAGGTGATTCACTCGAGAATGTGCTGAAACTATTAACCGCACAGAAAAAGATTGTGCAACTCCTTCCACCAACCAATACTGATGGACGAAATTTTGACCCAAGCAAGAAGTGTGTCTACCATTCTGGATCTCCAGGCCATGACACATAAGACTATTGGTCTCTCAAGTACAAATTTCAAGACTTGATTAACAACGGAGAGATTGTGGTGACAAAACCTGAACAACCGCACGTGCAGGATAATCCCCTCCCTCAGCACAAAGAGGAGAATGTCAACATGATCAGCACCAGAAATGGACAAGGATCCAAATACCTCTATTATGTGGGAGAATCAACTCCATCTAACAGCAACAACCCAGACAGTTGGGAAGTCTCAGAAAGGCGATTCCTGATAGAACAAGAGATTAAGTCTATCAAGGAACAAATTGAACAGTTAGCCGAGCTAGGTTATATACCAACATCAGATTACCAGGCAGCTGATAAACCAGACCAACCAGTTTGATACAAATCCTCCCACACTGGATATCTGTCTCATTCCCACGAGGGATCACTACCGGTTCCATGAGCATGAACCTTGGGCCGACAATATGGCCAAAGATGAGAATTTCCAAGTTGGTAGGAAATTCTTATTTCAAAGGAATTTCACTAAACTGAACCAGCCAATGGAGGAAATCCTCTAGATGTTAATCAACGAAGGAATGGTTGCAGATTTACTACCTCCATTGAACCCTCTATCCAAGAAATTCATGCCTGACCAAACTTGTTAGTACCACTCCAATTCACCCGGCCATGATACTGAGGATTGCTGGGCACTTCGTAACCTGATTCAAAACATGATTGAAAGCGGTGAATTGATAAGAGGGAATAAGGATTATGGCCTCCCAGATGAAGACACTCTCTTTATTCCCACTATATGGAATCAGGAAATAGTGGCTGTCGTTTCCTATGATAAGGAGCCAGTCCTCACACCCTTAGTACTACCATGGAAAGAGGTTCAAAACACACAAGATCCTGTGAAGGTGGCCGCACACGAGCCTTTAATCTTGCCCTTCAAACCTCAGTATCAAGTTATCAGTCTGAAGAAGGTCCCATAGAAGTGATGTCTTTCGGGTATGTGATCGGAGGTGTGCTCATAGATGGAGGATCATCCCTCAACATCTATCTCTACGACACCTTGGAGAGAATGAAGATTAACCTGAACTGGATCAAAACCAGTCATGTGGTCATCCGGGCTTTCGTTGGATCTCGTCAATAAGCTGTGGGAGAAATAGAGCTTCCACTAGAGATTGGACTGCATACTTTCTATGTGTCCATTCAAGTGCTCAACATCGCCACTGGATACAACTTGTTGCTGGGTAGGCCATAGATCCATATGGCAGGGGCAGTGCCATCCACCCTCCATCAATAACTCAAATATATTATCAACGGCAACCTCATCACGGTCAATGCCGAACCGAAATACCCTGTCTGCATACAAGGAGACATGCCGGTAATCAGCATGGATGCAGGGATTGAACCTACAAGTTTTCAAGGCCTGGAGGTGAGTGATACTCAGTATCTACCTATCGGAGCACAAGCCCTAAAGCCAAAAGTCTCCCTTGAAGTAATGACAGTAGGCCAAGAGATGGTATCTTTGGGTTTCCAACCTGGAGAAGGGTTAGGAAAGAATCAGCAAGATATCAGAAGTCCAGTCCAAATCCTGAGCCAGACAGGGAAAGACGGATTGGGTTATTCATCCTGGTCAAGCCGTCGAAATCCACATAAACACCCTAAGGCTCATGCTTCCACCATACTGCTACCAAATCTCACTGATACTGGTTTTATAAAGCCAATGAAGAAGATCCCTACTGTGGTATCATCCATGCTGTTTCCTTCAATCATACCAGTAGGTGAAAGAAAGACCCCAAAGCCTAAGGGGGATAGCAAAAAGGGAAAATAAAAGATCTTGTACGAAGGAAGAGACCCATTTGCTAACATACAGGTTATCATAAACTACGAGGGTATGAATGATGAGATCCCAGACAGTGACGACGAGGATCAGATTCAAATTCCTCACATCAAGAAGGGAAAAGGGGGCAGTTCAACAAAAAACCCCGGTCTTATTGTAAAGGATGTCTTAGTCATTATTCGAGACAAGGCAGACGAGCACATTTCCTTGATCCTCCCTATTCATGGGGATCTAACCCTGGATAACTGGAGCAGCATCTCGTGCCTCAGTCAAAAAGGGTAAAGGGGCAGAGAGTCCGTCTGCCCGGTAACATGCTTTCATTTACTGCTTACTTTTGATTGCACAGCTATAGTAGTAACTTTTTCACATGCTTTGTATATTTAAGCAGTTGTATATATTAAAGTGAAAGCATTTTTGTTTTTAGGACTAAAGAGTTGGATTTGTTTGTCACTGCTGCTGAGATGCCAACCTGTCACAGTGACTACAACTTTGATGTAGAACTGAACTTCGACTTGATGGATATTAATCAAGAGGAGGAAGATGACTATGAGGTGCCCGAGGAGATCAAAGAATGGGTCGAAGACAAACCCTAAACCAAACCTCGACCAAACCACCACTATCAACATAGGAACCTTCAAAAACATCAAAGAAATCCAGATAGGCCTAGACCACACCCAAGACCAAAAAATTGATCTGATCGAACTCCTAATGCAGTTCCAGGATGTGTTTGCATGGTCACATGAGGACATGATTGGCCTATCTACTGATATTGTCATCCATCGAATGCCCATCAAAAATGGATTCAAGCCAGTCAAACAGAAGCTCAGGCGATTGAAACCTGAATGGAGTCTGAAAGTCAAAGAAGAGGTCGTTAAACAATTCAAAGCCGATATCATCATGGTATCAACATACCCAGAGTGGCTGTCAAACATAGACCCTGTGACAAATCCTGGAGGGAAAGTGCGAGTATGCGTGGATTACCTGGATTTGAACAAAGCCTGCCTCAAGGATAATTTCTCAGTCCCTGTCATCCATATCCTGATACATAACACTGGCGCAGTACGGCATGTATTCCTTCGTGGATTGCTTTGCTGGTTACCATCAAATCATGGTTACTGAAGAAGATAGGGAGAAAATAACTTTCATCACTCCCTGGGGAACCTTCTGCTACAGAAGACTATCCTTCAGCCTCATCAATTTCGGGGCCACATATCAGCGAGCCATGATGGCCCTGTTTCATAACATGATGTACAAGGAGATAGAGGCTTATGTGGATGACATCATCATTGTGACGCCCCCAAATCCTTTGAATAAATTTTTTTATTTATTTCTTAACTTGAATCAATTACAAATCCCTGAATCAATTATGCTATGATTCATTCTATTCAATTACTGTATAAATTTGTACATCTCAATTCTAATTCCTCTATGTACCGCCTAGTACAACTTTACAACTTAACATGTATTACACATAATAAACTACTATCATGTACATCTACTAGAACCTAAACATGGTTCGAGAGTATATATCTAAATAAACAGAAATCTTCAAACTCTATCACGTAGCACGTTACTCTTATCGTGAGTCCTTAACCTGCAAAAGTGGTTATTTGCAAGAGTGAGCTCGACAGCTCAGCAATTCTAACAGTTTTCATGCATCACATAGCATACAACATCATACTCAGTTCATACATTTATAAAAAAATTATATTTACTACGCATGTTACTTTTCACATAACAAGTATATCATCAAAGATCAACTTTTAATCTCATTTATATCTCATATACAGTTCATATATAAGTTCACATCATCACAACATAATATAATTCAACTAACAGTTATTGAATTCATTTATCAAATAGGAACTGAAAGACTTGCCTGATTCGTAGTTTAATAACTACGACTTAACTACTTAAGAATATCTGCACTTCGTGTAATCCTACACAATTATATTAATCATAGAGATCACACTCATTAGTTATATGTATCCACACATTCTTAATGTAATAATAAAGGTTACATTGTTGTCTAACTTGGTTCTTAGAACCTTCGTCTCCCATTCTTATCGTATTCTTAGAATAACTATGTAAGTATACGTATACTTTAACCATACGTACTTACTACCATTCTCTACATACACATGCCCGTCTACCTCTAATCTATTTACATATAGCTAGTGTAGTCCATCTTTTGAGTTAATCATTCTCATATATCATTACCAACGCATAAGGCCATAACAAAGCAAATATACTTTATTAACCGTCGAAGTCGGATTCAAGTATTAACATATGGTCCTACATAGCATGTATACATATTAAAGGATACTTTCATGCTCGTTCACCTTTTCATGTTCAATTTACACGATATAGATTCTAAGTCAACATTCCAACAATTTAAGGCCACTCAAGGTCATGAACATCACAAAGTTTATCATGCTAGTTCTTTAAACACATAAAGTATCCATATAACTCATACTGGGCATGTTCATGAATATTCATACTTCATACATGTAACTATCACAATTATTAGTTTGAAAACATGCTTCGTTTACGCTAAACTTGGTTTCATGATATGTAGTCATGGTATATATATACATATATGATACATGAGAGAGTCCAAGAGTGCTATTACATATGTCCATAAACATCAAAATCCCAAATCTTAAGGTAACATGTTAACGTCCACGTTCAAAGCTCGCATTTTCATTAGTGAAGCTTACTAACAAAACCTAATATGTTCATGCTATCTATATATAGGTTGACATGTCCGATATGCATTTCTAAGTCATCTAAACATGCTCACAAAAATCAGAATGCGTACATGGTATTTATATGTCAAGATCCACCTTCAAAACTTACATTCTCGTTGGAAATGTTTACTAACGAGGTCCGGCATGCTCATATTATACTATGAAACATATATTCGTAAGTTAATACGCTTCTAATGCATTCCTAAATAATATAATCATGCTTGAAAAATCAGAATGTCGACATAGTTTGTATAAGTCATTTTCATTTACAAATACGTTTACTTTTGGAAATTATAAACCTCTACGAATCATGCATGCAATCATAGCAATGCAGGTGCATGTCTTGTTAATATACTCCTATAGGCATGTTAAACCTTCAAGCATGCTTGTTTAAGCTACTTTAAACAATTATTACTTAACAGAATCTGCAGCAGACTGCAGAAAAATTTTCAAGTTTCAGGGCCCGGCGCAGCTGCGCAGCTGGCAGGCCAGGAACAGACATGGCTGCTTCGGCAGTCCAGTTAACCCAACTCAGCATTTTCTTATCAATTTGATTCTACACCAGCCATATAACATAACTAACATAATTACTAACTTATATAATAGTTAACAAACATAATCCAATCAACTTATCACAACATTTAAGCTTAATCCAAGAATTAGAGTTTTGACAGAAAATAAAATGAAGAACAAGAGGTATATTACCTCTGCAACGTAAGTTGAGCTTGCTGCAAATGTGAAGTCTCTAAATTCTTAGAATACTATCACTAAGGTATGTGATGCTCTCAATCCAACACTTAAACAAAATCCCAGCAATGAAATTAGAAGGTGGGAGCTCAATTTATAGAACTTTTATTGCACAGACCATGAAATCCTCCATTGAATCAAACTAATAGATTGAAGATTTGCATATTGGTTAAGGTGGAGTGATTGGATGGTTGGTAGAACACATCATGATCCCCACTCCCCATTGATCATTGCTTGCTAGATTACTGATTTTGAGATTGTAGGGAGTAGAATAGCCTTGAGTATTTCACGTGTGAGGGAGAATGAGGGGTGACCCTTATTATGGGACAACAATTACAAGCTCAGCTATTGGTCAATAAGCTACATGCTACACTTGTGTTATAATACACACACTATATACTTAAGTTGTATTCATATAATACATGTTTAGGTTATAATTTTAATATCATCATGTATTTCACATAAATAATATTTCAATGTAGTAAATGTAATTTGCACACATATAATCCATGTACATTTTATTAACAACGAATATAATTTGATCGGATATTATCATATTACATTTTCTCCTTTGTTATTAAATTTTATTAATTCAATAATTGTTTACAATATATCCATGATATATTATTTTATTGTATTCTTATATACACATTGTCACACACACATTTCATGTACCTCTTACAACTCAATAAACTTTACTATATAGTTTATATTCATATATAACATAGTCGCATTGCACTTTACACTTCGTATAACATATAGTTAACTATCATACGTTATACTTTTAATAATCACATCCTTTGCATATATCAACTAGTTGAGTAATTATAATCATATTAATAATCTACTCGTTTATATATTATTATACTCAATGGGAATTAATTAATTAATAAAATATTAATTAATTCATCCCTCATCAATCAATGTAATTATTAATCTCCATAATAATTAATTAACATTTATATGGTTAATTATCACATTAAATAAATATAAATCTTATTATATTTATAACAAATATACTTATTATCATGCTATCACTAGCCATAATAATAAATCCATATACTATAATAATAACAATTAATATAGATTAATTGTTTAATTAAAAATTCTTCCACCCTTGAATTAATTAATTCATCAACGAATCTATTATCGTGCCACACAGGGCATCTCCCACAAGCTTAATCTTAAGTTTAATATTATTCTCATCACTTACTCATCTCTCACCACATTACTACATATAACATGTTCAATTAAATTAGAACTATTAAATCTAAGGTCCACATATAAATATATTACGAATAGAATATTCAAATATTATTTATAACACTTATGGTACTATAGTAACTCAAGTTATTAAAATAACTTAGTTTCCTTATATAAATTAAACTCCTTTTGAAAATACATTAGAAATTATGTATTTAGCCATAACATAAAATATTATATTTTCTCCAAATAAGGATATTCATTATTAAAAAATAATTTACTTATTGTCTCAAGATATTATAATTAATATAATATCTATTAGAGATAATCACATGTACGGCATATGTACATTATATATAGAAAATAGGTAATAAGTTTATTTTCCTTTATAATAAATTATTTCCATTAATTTATTTACATATAGCAAATATGTAATATATCTATCATATTAATCAATCACACCGTCTACTAAAAATATATAAGGTAATATTACTATTTAAAAATAACATTTCCTCCTTTTATTAAAATAATTCGATATTAGAAATTATTTTAATATCCTTTATTAGAAATATATAATATTTATTTCTCTTTCCTTTCTATAAATTGTCCCCAAAATAATTTCTTCAAATATTAATTATTCATTTAAAGATATAATGATTTCCATCTCCCTTTAATAACGTATATATATTATTAACGCTATTCGCACGTCAAACTTTCTCACATATTACCACTCTAAGTAATATATATAAAAGTATCAACTATAATTACATATTCAACACACATATTAATTCACTACTTTACTTAAGTAAATTAAATACTGTACTATATCATCATAGTTAATTAAGGTTCAATACTCTCATTATATTATTTCCTAATATAACTCCCAACTTAAATTAACTAATATTTATTCTTATTAGTTAATTCCTTAACTAACTCATGCTTCACTATCCAAACCTATTCACGGATAGCTTAAGTGCTATTAATAACCTATATTATAAACATACTAGTTATTAATACACATACACAAGAATATGGTGATTATACATTAAGGATATTTAATGTCACCAACTTACTATTATAAAATAATTCTATAAATTATTTAATATCGCTAGGGATTTATCCACTTCCTTTATCTCCACTGAATCGTCTCTACGCTAAATAACAAATATATATTAATAGTATATTTATAAATCACTAAAACACATATTACATAGTCCATATTACCCTATGTAATATAATACCACATACCTCATATCACATATATATACTCTTATTCGAATCCCATCTCACAGTTTAAGAATTTTATTTATTAAATCCTTATTTAATAATATCTGAAAATTCGGGTTCTCACATCCTCTCCCCCTTATAAGGATTTTGTCCTCGGAATCACCGAAACCTCCTCTACTCGGTGCTATTCCGATATTACATATTCTTTTCAAAAAAATTATTCATTTTCTTTTCGGAAGTTTTATTATAATTTGCTCACTTGCATTCTACCACATTCTCCTTTCTAAGGAACATTCTACTTACTACTTTCATCCTTTAGAAGAATAAGAATTTTTCACGATTTTTCAAAAATCGGGAAGTAGTATGAATAACTCAGATTTCAAATTATGTTGAGGGGTCACACAAGACCGTGAACTTTTCTCCAGGTTTACTAATGCTTCAACACAATTCTTCTCACACTGCAAACCAGAGTGTTTATCAATCACAAAGACTGAAAACACCCTCCTCGCGTACTTTAGTTGGCCAGCCTATTGTACCACTACGTTGGGCAGCAACGTAGTGTTTTGTAACGACTATATGCGTTACACTCGGAACCATTGTCCCCGAAAACATGTTCCCTTATGGGGTTGTTCACCCCAGCTTTTCAACATCAAAATCCGCACCAGAGCAATCTGGTTTGGCATAATTACACAAGAATACTTGAATTCTATAATCTCTTTTTCAAAGTCGCCTAGCCAAATCAAATAGCTTAGACTCTCATCAACAATTCGGACATCAATCGAAATAATTTAGTCAACTTTTCATAATTCGAAAGAAAACCAAAAATTCTTTTATAACATCATGATACCATACCAGATTAGTAGTACGTTGAGGATTCCGCCATTTTGTGACTTTGCCATAATACATCGTACCATAATGGGCTGATGATCTTACAATCACTTCCGACACTAGGTTCGATTGCATTGATGACTCCATCGTTTACCATCATACACCATATCAAATGATGCACATGATCAAAATACATTTTGAAAGATTTTCAAATCATTTTTTTCTTGGCCAAAACAAATAGCTTAGACATTTGAATAACGGTGTCGTTTTTTTTTAAACTCATTGGTTCAGTCATCTGACCCAATGTTTTTCTTGAGAAAACCGAAGTGCAAACACTAGCACGAAGTCAATAAATTTTAAAAATCTAGCATAGCTAGAAGATTTAGAAAAAAAATCCAAATTTCTCCATCACTTCAATCTCTTACTACCATCAATGCTCACTATTCCAAAACTCTTATATAATATATCTATTCTCAGTACAGTTCACCAACTTACCACACCATGCAAGCTCAGGAACTTACCACAATCATATGGGTTGAGGAACGTATCCTAGTCAGACCAAAATAGTCCATTCGCTGAAGGGTTCCATCATACGATTATGAGTCACGAACTTGTCATAGGCAGGAGTCTTAAGAACTCGCACCTAATCTTAGTATTATCTAATTATATCTTAGAAATATCTATCTATCAAAATAAATATGAGAAAAGAATCACCTTTCCACTATATGTAGAATGATACCGCGACACTAACATTCCAACGATTATCAATGTGATGCACTTAGTGCAAGCATAAAACCTCTGCCCATACAAACGTTTGTACAACTAAGCCATCACATGAGTCCTCAATGGAAGTCCAACACTTAACTCTATCTTACTCTATTACTTGCTCGTTGCGAGCTTTCTAGGTTTCACCACATACAACTCCTCATGAGTTCATCTCGTACTATATCATAGTACATTCTTTTATAGCATCAAGCTATACATACTTAGTCATTACAGACTATCTATCATTTCACAGTTCAATCTGATCACGTCGTGATCATCACTATACCTTAGGGTTCTTTCCCTATTATCAATCAAACTCCATCTGAGTTTATTCTCACTATCTTTGTCATATTCATATTATAGACATCATCTTAACATTTTATTACCGGAGTTAGGAAACTCCTAATTCTCATTCTTTAGATATTTCGAGATTCTTCTTTGAATCTTCACTTAGATATATTAATCTTTATCTTTCCCCCTCTCAGGTTATAGTCTAAGGTACACTTACCTAAGGTTTATAACTTACAGATTTGATACCAACCTGTGACGCCCCCAAATCCAGGTTCCTCTATTTCCTTGGATCCGGTGCAGTCACGATAATACTATCGTCAAACTATTACATCTTTTATTCATAACTTAAAGAATAAACTTGCTTTATTATAATTTAGAATATATATTCTTTTCATATCTAAGATTTTGTATGATGACTCCAAACTTTTACAAGTTTCAAAACCCGGTCATATACCATCCATGTCTAAACATCACATTCGATGTTACTAAAATGTGGAATAACTTAAACTTTTCAATATCCTTAGAATAAAATCTTTTATTTATTCCTTAACTTGAATCAATGACAAATTCCTGAATCAAATTATGCTATGATTCATTCTATTCAATTACTGAATAAATTTTTACATCTCAATTCGAATACCTCTATGTACCGCCTAGTACAACTTTACAACTTAACATGTATTACACATCATAAACTACTATCATGTACATCTACTAGAACCTAAACATGGTTCGAGAGTATATATCTAAATAAATAAAAATCTTCAAACTCTATAAACTTTACACTTATATACACATTGTCACACACACATTTTATGTACCTCTTACAACTCAATAAACTTTACTATATAGTTTATATTCATATATAACATAGTTGCATTGCACTTTACACTTCGTATAACATATAGTTAACTATCATACGTTATACTTTTAATAATCACATCCTTTGCACATATCAACTAGTTGAGTAATTATAATCTTATTAATAATCTACTCGTTTATATATTATTATACTCAATGGCAATTAATTAATTAATAAAATATTAATTAATTCATCCCTCATCAATCAATGTAATTATTAATCTCCATAATAATTAATTAACATTTATATGGTTAATTATCACATCAAATAAATATAAATCTTATTATATTTATAACAAATATACTTATTATCATGCTATCACTAACCATAATAATAAATCCATATACTATAATAATAACAATTAACATAGATTAATTGTTTAATTAAAAATTCTTCCACCCTTGAATTAATTAATTCATCAACGAATCTATTATCGTGCCACACAGGGCATCTCCCACAAGCTTAATCTTAAGCTTAATATTATTCTCATCACTTACTCATCTCTCAACACATTACTACTTATAACATGTTTAATTAAATTAGAACTAATAAGTCTAAGGTCCACATATAAATATATTACGAATAGAATATTCAAATATTATTTATAACACTTACGGTTCTATAGCAACTCAAGTTATTAAAATAACTTAGTTTCCTTATATAAATTAAACTCCTTTTGAAAATACATTAGAAATTATGTATTTAGACATAACATAAAATATTATATTTTCTCCAAATAAGGATATTCATTATTAGAAAATAATTTACTTATTGTCTCAAGATATTATAATTAATATAATATCTATTAGAGATAATCACATGTACGGCATATGTACATTATATATAGAAAATAGGTAATAAGTTTATTTTCTTTATAATAAATTATTTCCATTAATTTATTTACATATAGCAAATATGTAATATATCTATCATATTAATCAATCACACCGTATACTAAAAATATATAAGGTAATATTACTATTTAAAAATAACATTTTCTCTTTTTATTAAAATAATTCGATATTAGAAATTATTTTAATATCCTTTATTAGAAATATATAATATTTATTTCTCTTTCCTTTCTATAAATTGTCCCCAAAATAATTTCTTCAAATATTAATTATTCATTTAAAGATATAATGATTTCCATCTCCCTTTAATAACGTATATATATTATTAACGCTATTCGCACGTCAAACTTTCTCACATATTACCACTCTAAGTAATATATATAAAAAGTATCAACTATAATTACATATTCAACACACATATTAATTCACTACTTTACTTAAGTAAATTAAATACTGTACTATATCATCATAGTTAATTAAGGTTCAATACTCTCATTATATTATTTCCTAATATAACTCCCAACTTAAATTAACTAATATTTATTCTTATTAGTTAATTCCTTAACTAACTCATGCTTCACTATCCAAACCTATTCACGGATAGCTTAAGTGCTATTAATAACCTATATTATAAACATACTAGTTATTAATACACATACACAAGAATATGGTGATTATACATTCAGGATATTTAATGTCACCAACTTACTATGATAAAATAATTTTATAAATTATTTAATATCGCTAGGGATTTATCCACTTCCTTTATCTCCACTGAATCGTCTCTACGCTAAATAACAAATATATATTAATAGTATATTTATAAATCACTAAAACACATATTACATAGTCCATATTAACCTATGTAATATAATACCACATACCTCATATCACATATATATACTTTTATTTGAACTCATCTCATAGTTTAAGAATTTTATTTATTAAATTCTTATTTAATAATATCTGAAAATTCAGGTTCTCACAATCATCAAATCCCGAAGGGAAGATGATCAACTAGACCATCTCTGAAAGTTGTTCAACAGGTTGCGTAAGTACAAACTCAATCTGAATCCAGCCAAATGTGCTTTTGGCGTCAAATCAGGCAAGTTATTGGGATTCTTGGTAAGTAATCGAGGCATCGAGCTAGACCCTGCCAAGATCAAAGCCATCACTGAGATGCCAGTACCGTGAACAGAGAAGGAGATATGCGGGTTCCTGGGAAGGATCAAGTTCATAAGCTGATTCATTTCCCAGCTCACAGCAACCTGTGAACCCATCTTCAAGCTAATTAGGAAGAATTCCTCCACTAAATGGAATGAGGATTGTCAGAAAGCCTTCCTTGCCATAAAAAAAATTTGATCGAATCACCAGTCTTGGTACCCCCAAGGGACGGAGTTCCCTTATTCATGTACCTATCAGTCAATGCCAATGCAATGGGCTACATGCTGGGATAAAAAGATGATAGTAGAAGGGAGAGAGCCATCTACTACATCAGCAAAAGGTTCAGCAGTGGTGAGCAAAAGTACACCCTGATTGAGAAAACCTACTTTGCATTAGCATGGGCCGCCATGAGGTTACAACATTACCTCCATGGGCACATGACCTACCTCATATCCCGCATGGATCCACTGAAGTACGTATTAAACAAGCCAATATTAAATTGTCGACTCTCCAAATGGCAGTTGATCCTACTGATAGTAGTGTGCAATACAAGCCAATCATGTATGATGATAAAGCACGTACTTTGTAAATAATCTTATTTATTTATTAATAAAATATTCATTTATTAAAGGCATTTAATTATCTACATGTTGCTATTTTTATAATATGTAAATAACCTATAGTTTTAAGCAATGCTTTTAGAATCATGATGATGATCATGCTAATGAGATCTAAATTCTTAGAAAGTTTTAAAACTAAAATAGTTCCCAATCGTGGGATTACTAAAAAGGGGATTAGTAAATCCGGATAGATTGGTACATATGTTGCTTGCTCATTGGATGAGGATGATTGATCTCATGATCATTTGTGTGGAGACACTAAAGCAAGTATGTAGGTGCTTATTGGAGAATAAGTTCACTGAACGTGATTCGCTATGGAATACCTAATGAAGTTTTACTCGCCTGTCAATAGGAATTTCTAATGTGATAGTAGTACAAGTGATCCTTGGACTTGAGATCATCATAGTATCTTATATGTAACAAATTATACTTTGACTTATTCCTTAAGACCTTTTAAGGCATATATAGGGTATGCTTGGGTATAATGAGTTATATATAGAGATAATGAATGATCAATAAAGAATCTATCACCTCTAGTAAAAGAGGAGATATGTCCTATGTGATTCGTTAAATGACAACCCAGGAATCCTTGGCCAAGGTAGAATGAAATTAGAAAGGAGTTTCTAATTTGCATTTTTTGGTGTTGTGCATTTTCTAATCGACATACATATGATTAAATAAAATAAGACTTGACAGTAAATCCATGTCTTATATTTAATTGGGACATTATATAGTGGAAGGATTGAATTGTACGGTAACTATTTACTCAGAGGTTCTTTTATGATTAATGTTGAAATCTATATTATCTAGAAAGTCGTTAATCGCTAGGGAGGCTTATCCCTATTGTAGAATAAATATTATTTATTTAAATAGATTATTAGTTTAATTTATTTATTTAATTAAGATTAAAATTATTTTAATTGATTTATTCACAACCGGTTTAATATGGAGAACCTAAATGTTCACACCATAAAAGGAAGAATAATTATTTAAGAAGGTAATGGCATAATCGTAATAATGTATTAAGTGTAATTAATTTAATCTATGGTGATAGAATAAATTAAATAGTTTAATGTTTATTATTTAATATTTTGGAAATATTAAATATAAATTAATAAAAGGAGTCTTATTAATATTATTACAATTATTATTATTTTAATTTCTAAAGGAGTTTAGTAATTAATTTAATATTTAGTACTCTCATTTATTCCTAATAAGATTAGGAGATAAATTAATTAAATGAATTTAATTAATTATTTCCAATATGGTGGGAAGCCTAAATTAATTAAAGGAGTTTAATTAATTAAAAGAAATCCCATGTCTAATAGGATTAGAAGGGTTGACCAATATCTATATAAGAGGAGTCTTATAATAGATATCAGTTGATGTAATTTCAATTGTTGGAGAGTACTCCTTTTCTATAGAGGATAGAAAACTAAGGTTTAGCCAAACACCCTCCTTTTTGATAATTCCTCTTCCTTGGTGGATCACCTCTAGAGGCTAAACACTTGGGTGGCTAACGTTGATCAAAGGAAGGAATCTAACCCGGAAATTCAAGGAGATCACGAAGAACAAGGAGTTGAACTAGTACCTGTGGAAGCTTCGTTCTACAAGGGTATGATTCCATAACTTCTTATTTATCGTTTTAAATTAATAATTTGCATAAAAGATGATCCGGGTAATGGTTTTGTAAAAAAAATTTAAACTCTGATATACCATGCTTCCGCTAATTTTTGCAATTTAATTGCGTCACGATTTCATACAAACCCAACAGTGGCATCAGAGCCAAACCTTTATGCAATTATTAATTATTTTGATTTCATATACATATGGGTATGTATTTAGAATAATTTATTGGGCATAATTTTATTGTATAAAATTATTTTTTATGAAAGAAAAAAAAAGAAGGCAAAAACAACTATTTTTTTCTTTTCGTTTCGTTAGCTGGCATCCGTTCCATTACTAGGGGTGACCCACGGATTGTAAAGGACAGTTACTAGCAGTGGGCATCAAAAGTGTCCCAGGATATTTTTTTTCATTAGGACGGTTGTTATATATATAATATATATATAAACGTGAAATAGCAGGATTTTTTAAAAAAAGTAATCCTTAGTCCCAAAAAAAGATATCCTGATTCAATAAGGGAAAGCACCCCAGATTTCTCAAAAAAAAAAAAACGAATCTGATGTTTTCAAAAAGGTAATCCTGGATTATTATTTTTTGGTGGAATCCTTTATTTTTGGTGGACTCCTTTTTGGCATATATATATCATATATATTATATATATAATATATATGTTCCTAATAATTTTATAATTAAAATAAAGAGTTTATTTTAATCTTGAAATTAGAATTCATGCAATTTAAAATTGCCCATTAAATGATACTCATATATATGTGGAATATTTTTAATTCATGAGATGAATATTTATTTATTCATATATATGGTGATATGTATAATGATAAATAGAGATTGATTATGAGACTATTGACCAATGTGATTGGATTTTATTTTAGTTGAATACTTGAATTAATGAGTTTTATTAAATGGGGTCTGCGTACCTCATCTTCACTGATTTTTTTCTTGATGTAAATTATATCTCTCTCTCATGTACATCCCCTTGATTGCTGATCAAGGTTTCTATTTAAATTAAATAGTTTAATGTAATAGAAATAGTTAGAATTATCTAGAAGAAATTGGAGACCAAGGAGCAAGGAGCGCGTGAAGACCCGTTTGTATGGAGCCCGGGTTTAAATGTAATAGTTACGTTTAAATTTAAATTCTTGCACTCCTAGGTTTGACCTTTTGGTTCACTTGGTGGCTCTAGTGAACCAAACTAGAATAAAAATCCATAATCAATCCGGGTAGAATATAGTATTCTATATAGCATGCTAAATATTATATATATTATATTTTATGCAAACATGCTTCGCATGTTTAATAAAATGACGCGTATTTTATATATATATGTGCATGCGCGCTAAACAAGATGAGACAAATAATAACAAACCCCTCAAAAAAATTATATTAAGTCCGAAGCGTTCAAATGATATTTGGAATATCGAACGTCGCCTTCTAGCATGATAAATTAATAGAGTATTAAATATTTAATATGACTTGTTATGCTATCCACAAGGCGAGTATTGCGTATTTAAGATGTTAATTAATCACATTTGATGCTTATCAAGAAAATTGAACGATCTAGTCTTGTTGTGCTATCCACAAGGACGAACATTTTTCTTTTTTAAATTTATGGAAGTGCTAGGCTGGACTTCACTTAAATCATTTTAGTTCGGATGTGCACACACTTGACCATTATGATTTAAGAGGCAAAATAAAAGGAATTACATGGTGATGAAATTGACAAGAGTTGTCTACCTATTTATTTGTATATCGCTTGTTGTGCTATCCACAAGGTTATATACATTTGAAATGGGATCCTTATTCTCACTAGCAAATCTTTAATTAGATGTTGCCGAACTATATAAGTGAGGGTAATATAGTTTGATGAAAATAGTGAGAGATACCAATTTAAAATAAAGACTATAAATTTATTTTGGTATAGAAAGTTAATAAAATGAATGTTTGCTAAAATGTTATTTTCTTTCACATGCAGAATTTTAAAAATGTCTAAATCACTAATCTCACTACGAAGCATACTTGATGCAAACAAGCTTACCGGGCCGAATTATGAGGACTGGCTAAGAAATCTGAGAATTGTTCTCACTGCTGAAAAGATTTCTTATGTCCTAAATTCAACTGTCCCTGAATCTGTTTCGGAAACAGCCTCTGAGGAAGAGATTGCCACTTTCAATAAGTGGCAAGATGATGCATCTGTGGCTCAATGCATCATGCTCTCGTCCATGAATAACGAGCTTCAGCGTCAGCACGTAAACATGGATGCTCCTGCTATGCTGCTTCACCTCAAGGAGTTGTATGGTGAACAGAGTAGGACTACTAGATATGAGATATCTAAGGAGCTCTTTCGATCTCAGATGACCGAGGGTACTGCCGTCGAGACTCATGTCCTAAAGGTGATCAATTTTATTGAACGCCTTGGACAGCTGGGGTTCATCATGGATGGGGAGTTGAGTCAAGACTTGGTCTTGCAGTCACTCCCTAAGACCTTCTCGCAGTTTGTGATTAATTTTCACATGAATAAGCTAGATGTCAGCTTGCCTGAGTTGCTTAACATGCTAAAAACTGCAGAAGGTCACTTCCCATCCAAGAAGAACCATATCTTGATGGTGGGTTCTTCCAATAAAAGGAAGAGGCCCAAGGTATCTTCTGAAAAGAAGAAATCCAAGAAGGCCAAGGGAAAGGGGAAAGAAAAGGAACAAAAGAAACCTGAACCAGCTAAAGGAATGTGCTTTCATTGCAACAAGCCGGGACATTGGAAAAGGAACTGCAAGAAGTAACTAGCAGAGAGGAAGCTTGGAGAAGCTTCGACTTCCAATCAAGGTTTGTGTATGATTGAAATTAATTTTTTTGAAAGTCATAATTCTACTTGGGTATTGGATACCGACTGTGGTTCTCATATATGTAATACTGTGCAGGGACTAGTCAAAAGTAGAAAGCTGAACAATGATAAGGTGATCCTACGAGTGGGGAATGGAGCAAAGGTTGCTGCATTAGCTGTAGGAACTTATTATTTAGCAATGCCTTCGGGCAAGTCCATTTATCTTAATAATTGTTATTAAGTTTCGAATACTATTAAAAACATTATTTCAATTTCTGTATTGGATATGGAAGGATTTAACATTGTTATAAAGAACAATAGTTGTTCTATTTACAAAGACGATATTTTATATGATATTGGAAATTTGCGAAATGGACTTTATACACTTGACTTACAAGAAAATATATTTCAAATTGAACAAACTAAGAAAAGGAAAAGAGATGATATTAATTATACCTACATGTAGCACTGTAGACTCGGTCATATCAATGAAACAAGATTATCCAAGTTGCATAAAGATGGGCTCCTCGAGTTATCCAATTATGAATCATATCCAACTTGTGAATCTTGTCTCATGGGTAAAATGACTAAATTTCCTTTTAGTGGAAAAGGAGAAAGAGTTACAGAGTTGTTGGCATTGATTCACACAAACGTTTGTGGACCTATGACAACAAGTGCACGGGTTGGATATTCTTATTTTATTACTTTCACTGATGATCACTTAAGATTTGGATATGTGTATTTAATGAAATACAAGTCAGAATTATTTAAAAAGTTCAAAGAGTTCAGAAGTGAAGTAGAGAAACAAACGGGCAAGAGTATAAAGATACTTTGATCAGATCGAGGTGGAGAATACTTAAGTGGTGAGTTTCTCAATTGTCTCAAAGAAAATGGTATAATCTCACAATGGACTCCTCCAGGTACACCACAGTTAAATGGAGTATCTGAAAGGAGAAATTGAACATTGTTAGACATGGTTCGATCTATGATGAGTTTTACCAACCTTCCAATTTCCTTCTGGGGATATACCCTAGAAACGGCTACATACTTACTTAACAAGGTACCTACCAAATCCGCCCCAAAGACTCCATATGAGATGTGGAAGGGGAGGAAACCAAATCTTAAGCATGTTAAGACTTGGGGTTGCCCAGCTTATGTCAAAAAGTTTAAAAATGATAAGCTACAGACTAAATCCGATAAGTGTAGATTTGTGGGATACCCTAAAGAAACTTTAGGGTATTATTTCTATCATCCAATTGATCAAAAGGTGTTTGTTGCGAAACATGCTACCTTCTTGGAAAAGGAGTTTATCCATGAAGGGGTCAGTGGGAGTAAGATATATCTTGAAGAAGTTCAAGAACCACAAATTATCACGTATCAAAGTCAGGTACCTGACCAAGTAGAAGAACCTACTATACTACACCCTGCTCGTAAATCTGGAAGAGTACCGAAGATACCTGAGAGGTATGGATTCGTTATAGAGGATGACAATGAGGTACACATCATGAATGATGATGATCCATTGAATTACGAACATGCTATGAGTAATAAAGACTCAGGGAAATGGCTTGAAGCCATGAAATCTGAAATGGACTCCATGTATGAAAACAAAGTATGGACTTTGGTTTCACCACCTGAAGGCATTAAGCCTATTGGATGTAAATGGGTCTTTAAAAGAAAGACTGGAGCGGACGACAAGGTGGAGACCTATAAGTCCCGACTGGTTGCAAAAGGTTTCAAACAAAGACAAGGAGTTGATTATGATGAAACCTTTTCACCAATAGCTATGCTCAAGTCCATTCGAATTTTTCTTGCGATTACAGCTTATAACGACTATGAGATCTAGCAAATGGACGTGAAAACGGCCTTCCTCAATGGGAAACTTGAGGAGGATGTGTATATGACACAGCCAGAGGGAGTTATTTCAAAGGTTGGAATAAATCAAGTCTGTAAGCTGCAACGATCCATTTATGGATTGAAGTAAGCTTCTCGTAGATGGAACATTCATTTTGATGAGACAATCAAAGAGTTTGATTTTGTCAAAAACGACGATGAACCATGTGTGTACAAGAAGGTTAGTGGGAGCGCAGTTTCATTCCTTGTATTATATGTTGATGATATATTACTGATAGGGAATGACATTCCTATGCTACAATCGATTAAAATCTGGTTATCTAAACACTTCTCCATGAAGGACTTGGGAGAAGCATCCTATATTTTGGGGATAAAGATCTATAGAGATAGATCTAAAAGGATGCTTGGTTTATCCCAAGGAATGTACATTGATGCGATGCAAAAGAGATTTAGTATGAAAGATTCCAAAAGAGGTCTCATGCCGATGAGCCAAGGAATACATCTCTCCAAGAAACAGGCCCCAAAGACACCTGAGGAGAGAGACCGTATGAGTAAGATCCCTTATGCTTTTGCAATAGGATCTATCATGTATGGTATGATATGTACTAGACCGGTTGTTGCTCAAGCACTTAGTGTAACGAGCAGATACCAGTCAAATCCTGGAGAAGAGCACTGGAAGGCAGTGAAGAATATCCTAAAGTACTTGAGAAGGACTAAAGATATTTTTCTTGTCTACGGTGGGTCTGAATTAAAACTCGAGGGATTCACAGACTCAAGTTTTCAAACAGACCAAGATGACAGTAAATCTGTTTCGGGGTATGTGTTTACCTTGAACGGAGGCGCAGTGAGTTGGAAGAGTTCCAAGCAGCAAATAGTTGCTGATTCAGTGACAGAGGCAGAGTATATAGCTGCAAGTGAAGCTGCAAAGGAAGCTGTTTGGATGAAGAAATTCATAACTGAACTTGGTGTGGTTCCTAGCATTGGAGAAGCAGTTCCCGTTTACTGTGACAACACAGGAGCAGTTGCACAGGCTAAGGATCCGAGGTCTCATCAGAAATCTAAACACGTGTTGCGGCGATTTCACTTGATCAGGGAGATCATTGAAAGAGAAGACGTCACCTTGGAGCGTGTAGACTCTCAAGACAACATTGCAGATCCATTTACTAAAGCTTTAACACAACAACAGTTTGATCGTCACTTAGAGAAGATTGGTATGAGATACCATGGTGACTGGCTTTAGTGTAAGTGGGAGATTGATAGTAGTGTGCATACAAGCCAATCATGTATGATGATAAAGCACGTACTTTATAAACAATCTTATTTATTTATTAATAAAATATTCATTTATTAAAGGCATTTAATTATCTACATGTTGCTATTTTTATAATATGTAAATAACCCATAGTTTTAAGCAATGCTTTTAGAATCATGATGATGATCATGCTAATGAGATCTAAATTCTTAGAAAGTTTTAAAACTAAAATAGTTCCCAATCGTGAGAATACTAAAAAGGGGATTAGTAAATCCGGATAGATTGGTACATATGTTGCTTGCTCATTGGATGAGGATGATTGATCTCATGATCATTTGTGTGGAGACACTAAAGCAAGTATGTAGGTGCTTATTGGAGAATAAGTTCACTGAACGTGATTCGCTATGGAATACCTAATGAAGTTTTACTCGCCTGCCAATAGAAATTCCTAATGTGATAGTAGTACAAGTGATCCTTGGACTTGAGATCATCATAGTATCTTGTATGTAACAAATTATACTTTGACTTATTCCTTAAGACCTTTTAAGGCATATATAGGGTATGCTTGGGTATAATGAGTTATATATAGAGATAATGAATAATCAATAAAGAATCTACCACCTCTAATAAAAGAGGAGATATGTCCTATGTGATTCGTTAAATGACAACCCAGGAATCCTTGGCCAAGGTAGAATGAAATTAGAAAGGAGTTTCTAATTTGCATTTTTTGGTGTTGTGCATTTTCTAATCGACATACATATGATTAAATAAAATAAGACTTGACAGTAAATCCATGTCCTATATTTAATTGGGACATTATATGGTGGAAGGATTGAATTATACGGTAACTATTTACTCACAGGTTCTTTTATGATTAATGTTGAAATCTATATTATCTGGAAAGTCGTTGATCGCTAGGGAGGCTTATCCCTATTGTAGAATAAATATTATTTATTTAAATGGATTATTAGTTTAATTTATTTATTTAAATAAGATTAAAATTATTTTAATTGATTTATTCACAACCGGTTTAATATGGAGAACTTAAAGGGTCACACCATAAAAGGAAGAATAATTATTTAAGAAGATAATGGCATAATCGTAATAATGTATTAAGTGTAATTAATTTAATCTATGGTAATAGAATAAATTAAATAGTTTAATGTTTACTATTTAATATTTTAGAAATATTAAATATAAATTAATAAGAGGAGTCTTATTAATATTATTACAATTATTATTATTTTAATTTCTAAAGGAGTTTAGTAATTAATTTAATATTTAGTACTCTCATTTATTCCTAATAAGATTAGGAGACAAATTAATTAAATGAATTTAATTAATTATTCCCAATGTGGTGGGAAGCCTAAATTAATTAAAGGAGTTTAATTAATTAAAAGAAATCCCATGTCTAATAGGATTAGAAGGGTTGACTGATATCTATATATGAGGAGTCTTATAATAGATATCAGTTGATGTAATTTCAATTGTTGGAGAGTACTCCTTTTCTATAGAGGATAAAAAACTAAGGTTTAGCCAAACACCCTCCTTCTTGATAATTCCTCTTCCTTGGTGGATCACCTCTAGAGGCCAAACACTTGGGTGGCTAACGTTGATCAAAGGAAGGAATCTAACCCGAAAATTCAAGGAGATCACGAAGAACAAGGAGTTGAACTAGTACCTGTGGAAACTTCGTTCTACAAGGGTATGATTCCATAACTTCTTATTTATCGTTTTAAATTAATAATTTGCATAAAGGATGATCCGGGTAATCATTTTGTAGAAATTTTTTTAAACTCTGATATACCATGCTTCCGCTAATTTTTGCAATTTGATTGCGTCACGATTTCATACAAACCCAACACCTACAACAGTTCGATATTGTCTACGTGACTCAGAAGTCCATAAAGGTCAAGGCATTGCAGATCAATTAGCCGAAGCACCATCCAGAGGGTTCGAGCCCCTGGAGACTTATTTCCTGGATGATGGGATCATGACAATTCAACAACTCTGACAAGAGAATACAGTCCATCCATAGAAAACGTATTCGATGGAGCGGTAAACATGGAAGGTGCCGGAGCTGGGGCAGTCCTTATCTCTGATACAGGAGAGTAATATCCTGTGGCTACCAAACTATAATTTGGCAACACCAACAACACAGCCGAGTATGAAGGCTGCATAATGGGGTTGAAATTAGCCCAATCCATGGGTATCAAACATCTACTGGTCTTCGAAGACTCTGAATTGGTTTTTAGACAAACCACTAGGGCATATCACACCAAAAAACTGCATTTGCTGCCTTATCATTGGCAGGTCATCAAAATATCCATGGAGTTTGAAGACATAACCTTCATCCATATACCTCGGGGTAGGAATAACTTCGTTGATGCATTGGCACCGTTAGCTTCCTTGATCCACATATCTGATAGGAGTGGATTTCCCTGCATCAAATTCACAAGCCAAAAGGCCCCGACATACGAAAATTACATTGGAGGCATATCAGATGAAATACCTCCTATCAAACAGCCTTGGTATCAAGACATTAAGGAATATCTCCGAGATGGATCTACACTCCCTAGACCAAGCCAATCCCAGCGAAAGCGAATTCACAAAATGGCTATGAAGTTCTATCTGAGCGGAGATGCACTTTACAAAAGGGATGCTGGAATAGGCCTCTTAAGATGCCTTGATAAAGAACAAAGATAGAGATTGATGGATGAAGTCCACAGTAGAGTCTGTAGTCCACACATGAGCGGTCATCTGCCAGCCAAGAAGATATTAAGAACTGGACATTATTGTATCTCACTCAAAGCTGACTGTGATGATCATGTCAGGAGATGCTTTCAATACTAAGTATATGGAAATGCCATACACGCTCCTCCAAATGAGCTACACAACATGAGTTCACCATGGCCTTTCTCCATGTAGGGAATGGATATGATCGGTCTAGTAGAACCAAATCCAACAATGTTCATCGATTCATTTTCACCAAGATTGATTACTTCACCAAATGGGTTGAAGCTGCCTTCTTTCCTAAAGTCATCAAAGAGGTCATCATTGGTTTCATCAGAAATAATGTCGTCTGTCGATATGGACAACCGGAGGTGATCGTATCAGATAACGCCAAGAACCTGAACAATCAAATGATGAAAGATCTGTGCAGTAATTTCCACATCAAGCATCTCAATTCCGTCATCTATCGGCCTAAGATGAATGGTGCTGTCGAACCGACAAATAAGAACATCAAGAAGATTATACAGAAAATGTGCGCCAATCACAAAGAATGGCCTGACCTGCTGCCTCTAACCCTGTTAGCATACAGGACATCAATGCGCACCTCTACTAGGGCTACCCCCTATTCATTGGTCTATAGCATGGAAGCAGTCCTTCCCATAGAAGTAGAGATGGATTACTTGCGAGTGTTAATAGAAGCTCAGACGGATGAAGATCAGTGGTTGCAAGACCGATACCACCAACTATCCTTGATAGATGAAAAGAGGGCTACAACCATTTTCCACGGGCAGCTATATCAGCAAAGGATTGCTCGATCCTATAACAAGAAAGTCCGAATACGAAAGTTTAAAGAAAATGACTTGGTGCTGAAGAAAGTTTTGGCCAATAAAGATGAAGCCAAAGGAAAGTTCGCCCCAAATTGGGAAGGCCATTTCATTATCATGGAAGTATTGACAGGAGGAGCTATCAGATTACAAGAGATGGATGGGAGCGAATTTCCCCAACTCATCAATTTAGACACTATAAAAAGGTACTATATCTGAAACCCATGCATACCCGCATCCTGGTCCTACAAATCAAATCAGGTTCGGTTTTCACTTGAAGCCAGAACTACAAATGACCTGATCTCCCTCCACATGGGAGTACGTAGGCAGCCATTTCTGGTGCTGTCAATCCAAATAAAAAATTCATCAAACCAAACTCCAAAGAGACACTTCTAAAACCTCTCACACAAACTGAACTACGATTGACCTGATCTCCCTACACCCGGGAGTACGTAGGCAGCCATTTATGGTGCGGTTTGACCTTCGAGAAAAAAAACAAAAACCAATAAAAACCAGTTCCAAGGCACCGAAACCATATGAAAACTAAAAACTATCAAGCCTCCTTAGTCAGCAGGCATGTCCGAGATATTCTCTAACATCTCACTGTCAGTCCATCAAGGAGAAGCTAAAGATACATCAACAACAACAAGTCATGAAAGAAATGGTAATCACTCAGCAATGACAATATATATCCAAACAGGGAAGTAAATAAAAATATGTTTCTCTGATGTATAATACTGTTTGATATATACATAGTATCCTGTACATGACAAAAATGGCTGATCTAGTATGTGCAGGAAAAAAAAGCTAGTCTATGGACCCATAGATAAGCTGGCCAACAGTGCCAACATGGCATCTCTCTCTGAAGATGGAGGAGCAGCTGCAAGTGCAATACCCTCAGCCTCCATACGGGTCAAAACATCCACAGTCATCTACAGTGTGGCACTGTGATCATCAATGTATGCACTCATCTCGGTAACCAGACCATGAGTATAAGACCGGAGAATAGTACTATCAGCAATGTGAAAATCCCGGGAAGCTATATCATTATCCCTCTCCACAAAAGCAGCATCTCAGGAAATCAAAACCTCCTCAATCTCCTCAAAGGCTACATCTTTGGCAGATCGAATCTCATCCCTCTCCACAAAAGTTGTGTCTCTAGTGATCAAAGTCTCCTCAATATAAATAAAAGCAGCATCGCAAGAAGATCGAGCCTCGTCTTTCTTAATCAATGTCATATCTTGAGCGGCTCGAGCCGCATCCCTCTCAGCAAAAGCTATGTCTCTGCCAGACAAGGTAGTCAACATCAGCGCTCTAGCCTGATCTCTCTCAAAGATCATCCTAGCTAGTGAGTCTGCCAGAGCTGGATATATCCCTGCAAGAATGACCGACGGGTCACTAACTAAAGCTGCGGTCAGACCCATGAACAACTCAGCCTCAGTGGGAGAATCAGGATCCTCCATAGGCTCCTCCTCCTTTCAGTCCACTATTGGAGCTGACTGAATAAATGCAGCTGATGCGATATCTGCCTCCAACCACGCTGAGTACTCCGGAGAACGGTCCGGATGGCTACTGGAGAAATCAGCCCTCTCCCTATGAGTCCAACACTCATACACCCTAATCAAATTAGCAGATGACATAGTCGAAGCTGACATTCTCTGATTAACAACACCCTCAAACTGATGTAGGCTCTGAAACTGATCGAACTGGCTCATAACAGCTAGAGGATGGTAAGTAGTCGCTCCCCTCAAACCTGCTAGGGGCAAATAGTTCATGCTGGATGTGTGGGTAATAAAGCTATACGGAGAGACTGGTCCTGCGCAGGCAGCATGTCTGCCATCATCACAGACCCAGGCAGTATGTCTGCCATAACTGGGTAGCCCGAGTCTGAGCTCGAATAGTGTGAGGACTCCACCAGTTGTTGAATGCCTCTTGGCTGTAAGGGCCCTTTGATAGGGCAACGCCGTCTATGCCCTCCATAGGGATATCTATCAGTGGCTAAACCAACGGCCAATGAAGCCAAGTAGGAGGAACAATGGGAATGCGGATCTGACCCGTGATATTCCGGATTGTACGCTCTCCTAAATAGAGCTCCCAACCTCCCTCTGTCAAAAGCGGGACTCTGCGAGTCGACAATGCAAACTTTCTACTAGTGGGGAAGCCTCCCTCAAATCCAACAGTCAAAAACTCAGAGGTATATAGGGATCCAAGAGATGTCTTCGGCTGTCAAAAGCTCCATTTGTAGGCGGGAATGAGTAAAGCCCTCAGCAGTAAAAACCTCTGTCAGAGTGGAGTGATGCCAACGCCGTCCCCGGGGATAGGTCTCCAGACCTAAAGCAGTGGCGGACCGTAGGCAAGGAAGCCTCTCATACACCCAGAACTGGCCATATAAATATCAAAAGTCCTCAGTGACTAAGACTGACAAATTTAAATACAGAAATTAAAAAGGTACAAGAAAGATGTACTCACCAGCAGAAATGGGTAGAACCCTAACCAAGCTTCCGTCAAACCCTCCGAAAGCATGCACATGCCCCGGAGAAAATAGGAAAAGGTGTAGGAACCCCAATCAAAGTCACTGAGGCGCTCTACATGTCGGGTAGCACTAACCAGGGCGAAGGACACAGTCGATGAGTTGTCCGCCACAAAACAACCCCTGATGATCACCAAAAATAATAGCCTCAAGATGCGATCCCTAACCCTATGGTCATCAGGTAGATGCTCAAGTAAATCCCCACTCTGGGCATCTATACTCAAGGGACCAGATCGGACCGTCCGACCCTTGATCGCCGTCATATGAATTCCCAACAAGAACCGAACGGCAGTCGGTGTGATGTCAGCCATGACAGGCACTGGCCCACCCTCGAACTCGATGCCGGTGATGAACCTCCAATCCATAGGGGTTATCATCACCTCGCAAGCCCAACAAATGAAGGGACTGAGTCTGGTGGAACCAGCGCTCAGACAAAGCCCTCATATAATCCCAGGGGCAACGGCGAGGAAGAATAGAGAAGAAGGCCTAAAACTGAATGTAGTATGCATACAAGCCAATCATGTGTGATGATAAAGCATATACTTTGGAGACAATCTTATTTAATTATTAATAAAAATATTCATATATTAAAGGCATTTAATTATCTACATGGTGCTATTTTTATAATATGTAAATAACCCATAGTTTTAAGCAATATTGCTTTTAGAATCATGATGATGATCACGCTAATGAGATCTAAATTCTTAGAAAGCTTTAAAACTAAAATAGTTCTCAATCATGGGATTACTAAAAAGGGGATTAGTAAATTCGGATAAATTGGTACATATGTTTCTTGCTCATTGAATGAGGATGATTGATCTCATGATCATTCGTGTGGAGACAATAAAGCAAGTATGTAGGTGCTTATTAGAGAATAAGTTCACTGAACGTGACTTGCCATGGAATACCTAATGGAGTTTTACTCGCCTGTCAATAGGAATTCTTAATGTGATAATAGTACAAGTGATCCTTGGACTTGAGATCATCGCAGTATCTTGTATGTAATGAATTATACTTTAACTTATTCCTTAAAGCCCTTTAGGATATAAAAAAGGGTATGCTTGGGTATAATGAGTTACATATGGAGATAATGAATGATCAATAAAGAATCTATCACCTCTAGTAAAAGAGGAGATATGTCCTATGTGATTCGTTAAATGACAACCCAGGAATCCTTGGCCAAGGTGGAATGAAATTAGAAAGGAGTTTCTAATTTGCATTATTTAGAGTTGTGCATTTTCTAATTGAAATACATATAATTGAATAAAATAAGACTTCACAGTAAATCAATGTCTTATATTTAATTGGGACATTATATGGTGGAAGGATTGAATTGTACGGTAACTATTTACTCACATATTTTTTTATGATTAATGTTAAAATCAATATTATCTGGAAAGTCGTTGATCGCTAGGGAGGCTTATCCCTATTGTAGAATAAATATTATTTATTTAAATAGATTATTAGTTTAATTTATTTATTTAAATAAGATTAGAATTGTTCTAATTGATTTATTCACAACTAGCTTAATATGGAGAACCTAAAGGGTCACACCATAAAAGGAAGAATAATTATGTAAGAAGGTAATGGCATAATTGTAATAATGCATTAAGTATAATTAATTTAATCTATGGTGATAGAATAAATTAAATAGCTTAATGTTTATTATTTAATATTTTAGAAATATTAAATATAAATTAATAAGAGGAGACTTATTAATATTATTACAATTATTATTATTTTAATTTCTAAAGGAGTTTAGTAATTAATTTAATATTAGTACTCTCATTTATTCCTAATAAGATTAGGAGGCAAATTAACTAAATAAATTTAATTAATTATTCCCAATGTGGTGGGAAGCCTAAATTAATTAAAAGAGTTTAATTAATTAAATGAAATTCCATGTTTAATAGGATTAGAAGGGTTGACCAATATCTATATAAGAAGAGTTTTATAATAGATATCAGTTGATGAAATTCAATTGTTGGAGAGTACTCCTTTTCTATAGAGGATAGAAAACTAGGTTTACCCAATCACCCTCCTTCTTGATAATTCCTCTTCCTTGGTGGATCACCTCTAGAGGCCAAACACTTGGGTGGCTAACGTTGATCAAATGAAGGAATCTAACTCAGAAATTCAAGGAGATCACGAAGAACAAGGAGTTGAACTCGTACCTGTGGAAGCTTCGTTCTACAAGGGTATGACTCCATAACTTCTTATTTATCGTTTTAAATTAACAATTTGCATAAAGGATGATCCGGGTAATGGTTTTGTAGAAATTTTTTAAACTCTGATATATCATGCTTCCGCTAATTTTTGCAATTTGATTGCGTCACGATTTCTTACAAACCCAACAGTGGCATCAGAGCCAAACATTTATGTAATTATTAATTGTTTTGATTTCATATACATATGGGTATGTATTTAGAATAATTTATTGGGCAAAATTTTATTGTATAAAATTATTTTTTTATGGGACAAAGAAAAAAAAATTAACAGAAACAAAAAAAAATTTCTTCTTGGTTCGCTATGTCCGCGACTTGATCACAAAATGGTGACTGTCGATTTTTTTTAAAAGGGAACTTGCCGAATTTGTTTTTTAAAAGCTGACTCACGTTGCCTTAGAAAAGGATATTAATTATTTTAAATGAAAAGTTATTCAATTTAAAACAAAGAAGTTTCTGCAAGCTTTTTGAAACGTGCAGGAAGTTATAAAAGAAAGGTAACCCATGATTACCTTAATATATTATAATATATATATATAATATTCTTAATAATTTTATAATTAAAATAAAGAGTTTATTTTAATCTTGAAATTAAATTTCATGCAAATTAAAATTGCCCATTAAATGATACTCATATATATATGGAATGGTTTTAATTCATGAGATGAATATTTATTTATTGATATATATGGTGATGTGTATGATAATAAATAGGGATTGATTATGGGACTATTGACTAATGTGATTAAATTTTATTTTAGTTGAATGCTTGAATGAATGAGTTTTATTAAATGGGGTCTGCGTACCTTGTCTTCTCTGATTTTTTTCTCGATGTAAATTCTATTTCCCTCCTATGTACTTCCCCTTGACTGCTGATTAATGTTTCTATTTAAATTAAATAGTTTAATGTAATAGAAATAGTTAGAATTATCTTGAAGAAATTAGAGACCAAGGAGCAAGGAGCGCGTGAAGACCCATTTGTATGGAGCCTGGGATTTAAATGTAATAGTTATATTTAAATTTAATTCTTGCACTCCTAGGTTTGACCTTTTGGTTCACTTGGTGGCTCTAGTGAACCAAATTAGAATAAAAGTCCATAATCAATCCGGGTAGAATATAGTATTCTATATGTGCATGCTAAGTATTATATATATTATATTTTATGCAAATATGCTTTGTATGTTTAATAAAATTAAGCGTATTTATATATATATATATATATATATATATATATATATATATGTGTGTGTGTGTGTGCATGCGCGCTAAACAAGATGAGACAAATAACAACAAACCCCTCAAAGAAATAATATTAAGTCCGAAGCGTTCAAAGATATTTGGAATATCGAACGTCGCCTTCTAGCATGATAAATTAATAGAGTATTAAATATTTAATATGAGCTTGTTGTGCTATCCACAAGGCGAGTATTGAGTATTTAAGATGTTAATTAATCACATTTGATGCTTATCAAGAAAATTGAAGATCTAGTCTTGTTGTGCTATCCACAAGGACGAACATTTTTCTTTTTTGAATTTATGGAAGTGCTAGGCTGGACTAAACTTAAACCATTTTAGTTCGGATGTGCACACACTTGACCATTATGATTTAAGAGGCAAAATAAAAGGAGTTACATTGTGATGTAATTGACAAGAGTTGTCTACCTATTTATTTGTATATCGCTTGTTGTGCTATCCACAAGGTTATATACATTTGAAATGAGATTCTTATTCTCACTAGCAAATCTTTAATCAGATGTTGCCGAACTATATAAGTGAGGGTAATATAGTTTGATAAAAATAGTGGGAGATACCAATTTAAAATAAAGACCTAAATTTATTTTGGTATGCAAAATTAATAAAATGAATGTTCGCTAAAAATGTTGTTTTTCACATGCAGAATTTAAAAAAAATGTCAAAATCACTAATATCACTGCGAAGCATACTTGATGCTAATAAGCTTACCGGGCCGAATTATAAGGACTGGCTAAGAAATCTGAGAATAGTTCTCACTGCTGAAAAGATTTCTTATATCCTAAATTCACATGTCCCTAGAACTGTTCCAGAAACAGTGTGACACTCCCAGAATAGGTCCAATCCAACCACCCATTTTGAATCAGTCAAATACGTGATACAGAATCCAAATACAACTTTTATATCACACGGTCGTGCAAAATACGACCACACAACTGTGAGTGTCAATACAAATATGTAAAAAATATAAACATTCAAACTAAGTCCTCATTACAATTATTATCACACTATTTTATAAAAATAGTGAGGACTACTACTGCTCTAACTCGGACCATCACTCTGTCCCCCAACTAGTCCCTACGACATTCTCATTTCTAAAGAGGACAATAGTTGAAAAAGGTGAGCTCAACTAGCCTAGTAAAGAATATTATGACTAAGATAATAAAGAACAATTTATCGTTAGTCTTCAACAAATTAGATAAAATATTATGGACCACAAGTTTTAGATTAACAACTGTAGCGAAAATAACAATGCATCAGAAGAATTAAGTAGGAAATAATGTCTACTATCTTCTATGATTTGAAAGTTCATAATCAATATTTTATCCCTGTAACATCAATCAATATATATCTTGAATCAAATATGCATCTTTGCACTACGGGTCAAAGATATTCATCAGGTAATCATTCATCTTTACACTACAGTCCAAAGATATTCATCAAATAATCATCCATCTTTGCACTACAGGCCAAAGATATTCTTTTGTATCACCATTTAAGACTGAAGATGATGAAAAATATTTTAAAGAACGAATCCAGTGAGATAAAGGATAAAAATTAGGGATTCGTAATTTAGTTTATCCAAGTTCAAGAATACTCTATAATAATTAATTATGAAGCAAAATTCAAGAATGAAGATCAAAACTTGGATCCAATCAAAGATAGGAACCATAATAGCCAACTTGGACAAAGAAAAGAAAATTTAATTTTTCTGTGAATAGTACCGTATTAGTACCGTATACGTGAATAGTGTCGTATACGTGAATAGTAACTCCAATATGAAAAGGTAAAAATTTTACAATAAAATTCATATCAATATTTCAGTGTCATGATATTGAAAGAAATAACATCATTTTTTTAAAAAAAACATCACTTACCTCAAAAGAACAGTATTTCTGATTAGAATATCGGATATAATACTGAAAGAAACTTGTGTTGAATAGCAACACTCAAAGTATCGAAATACTCACAAAAATACGCTTGATATTATAGAGAAAGAAATTTATGATTCTGGTGTGATTTTTAAATTCTAATTCAGCACCCTATTTATAGGAAAATGCTTAGAACGCCAAAGAAAAAAAATTAATAAAATATTATATTTATTAAAAATCTTCCGCACACCTCCTTGACCAATTCATCAACCCACACAAGTGGGGCCCACCATCAAAAAAACATTTTTATTAAAAAATATATTTATAACCCCAAAAATCAATTATTTTATAACTTCAATAATTCATAATAAATAGCCATTTTATCAGAAAAATTCAAATCTTATGTCTATTTCATAGAAAATTTAATTCTCTACAACTTTGTAGAAGAAAGTTTTTCCAAATTCCAAACATAAATTGTCCGAAATCCACATACGGATGATTTTCCACACCTTCATTCTAACAAAATACTGATAAAACACATCAGCACTAATTCCTTCTTTTATATCTACAAAAATAAATATTTCTTTATCATATAAATCAATAATTAATTATTCACAAATAATATTACAGAACTACAATATTGATAACCAGGTCGTTCCCAGAAAAAAAGGAGCCTTCCGATAAGAATTTCTCCTTACTGACGCGCAATTAAATAATCCCTCCTAGACAGAACTTCCTTAGACATTATCAATAATGTTGTCTAATAATATTATTCAAATAATATGAATTATTGATCCAGTTATGGAAATATTGTGCAGTGACAATTATTGAATTAACCATAATATAAAAATACTGTGTAATACCGTGTACTACTGTGCAATAACGCGTATTACTTTACTTTACCCATCGAGTATTCTAACAATGTTAACGATAACAACTACACCGTTATTTATAAAAACTTATTCATTGTCATTTTTTTCATCCGACAGTTTTCCGTTATGGGGCCCACAATTGGCTGCGTCGTAGTACGAATATTCCCCGATAGCAAGAATATTCCACGACCAAACGAATATTCCCCGACACAATGAATATTTTATAACCACTTGCTTATTTAAAATATTTACGCATTTTACCCATAACATTCCACATTATCAAATTAACCCCTAACTATTTCAAAATAATATAAAGAGGAAATTCAATTTTTTATTCATAAAAGTTGAGGTCTTACAAACAGCCTATGAGGAAGAGATTACCACCATTGTAAAGTGGCAAAATAACGCATCTGTGGCTCAATACATTATGCTCGCATCCATGAATAACGAGCTTCAGCGTCAGCATAAAAACATGGATGTTCCTACTATGTTGCTTCACCTTAAGGAGTTGTATGGTGAACAAAGTAGGACTGCTAGATATGAGATATCTAAGGAGCTCTTCCAATCTCGGATGACCAAGGGTAAGGTGAACATAAAGGAACAAAAAAAACCTGATCCAGCTAGCAAAGGAATATGCTTCCATTGCAACGAGCCTGGTCATTGGAAGAGGAACTGCAAGAAGTTTCTGGCAGAGAAGAAGCTTGGAGAAGCTTCGACTTCCAATCAAGGTTTATTCATGATTGAAATTAATTTTTCAGAAAGTCAAAATTCTACTTGGGTATTGGATACCGGCTGTGGTTCTTACATATGTAATAATGTGAAGGGACTGGTCAGAAGTAGAAAGCTGAACAAGGATGAGGTTGTCCTACGAGTGGGAAATAGAGCAAAGGTTGCTGCATTAGCTGTAGGCACTTATTGTTTAGCACAGCCTATGGGCAAGTCCATTTATTTAAATAATTATTATTTTGTTCTGAATATCATTAGAAACATTATTTCTATTTTCGTATTAGATATGGATGGATTTGACATTATAATAAAGAACAACAGTTGTTCTATTTATAAAAGCAATGTTTTATATGGTGTTGGTAATTTGCAAAATGGACTTTATATACTTGACTTGCATGAAAATATACTTCAAATAGAACAAACTAAAAAAAGGAAAAGAGTTGATATTAATTATACCTATATGTGGCACTGTAGACTCGGTCATATTAATGAAACAAAATTATCCAAGTTGCATAAGGATGGGCTCTTAGAGCTATCCGATTATGAATCATATCCAACTTGTGAATCTTGTCTCATGGGTAAAATGACTAAATCTCCTTTTATTGGAAAAGGAGAAAAAGTTACAGAGTTGTTAGCGTTGGTTCACACAGACGTTTATGGACCTATGATAACGAATGCACAGGGTGGGTATTCTTATTACTTTCACTGATGATCACTCAAGATTTGGACATGTGTATTTAATGAAATACAAATCAGAATCATTTAAATAGTTCAAAGAGTTCAGAAGTGAAGTAGAGAAAAAAGCAAGCAAGAGTATTAAGATTCTTCGATCAGATCGAGGTGGTGAATACTTAAGCGGTGAGTTTCTCGATTGTCTCAAAGAAAATGGTATAATTTCACAATAGACTCCACCAGGTACACCACAATTAAATGGAGTATCTAAAAGGAGAAATCGAACATTGTTAGACATGGTTCATTCCATGATGAGTTTTATCGATCTTCCAATTTTATTCTAGGGTTATGCCCTAGAAACTGGCTACATATCTACTAAATAAGGTCTCTACCAAATTCGTCCCCAAGACTCCATATGAGATGTGGATAGGGATGAAACCTAGTCTTAAGCATGTTAAGATTTGGGGATGTCCAGCTTATGTGTAAAGGTTTCAAAATGATAGGCTTGGGACAAGATCTGATAAGTGCACGTTTGTGGATATCCTAAAGAATGTTTGGGATACTATTTCTATAATTCTATTGAACAAAAGGTGTTTGTTGCGAAACACGTTGCCTTCTTGGAAAATGAGTTTATCCTTGAAGGGGCTAGTGGGAGAAAAATAGATCTTGAAGAAATTCAAGAACCACAAACCACTACAGATCAAGTGGATGAACTTATCTAAGTAGAGACACCTACTGTACAACACCCTATTCGTAAATATGGAAAGGTACCGAAGATACTTGAAAGGTATGGATTCGTCATAGAGGATGACGATGAGGTACACATCATGGATGATGATGATTCATTGAATTACGAACAGACTATGAGTAATAAAGACTCAGAGAAATGGTAGATGACCATAAAATTTAAAAAGGATTTTGAAGCTATGCTCAAGTCCATTTAGATTTTACTTGCGATTGCAGCTTATTATTGCTTAATCTGGCAAAATGGACGTGGAGACGTCCTTCCTCAAATATACATTATTAGAGGAGAATGTATGTATGATACAACCTGATAGTTTTTTGTTTCAATGGTTGAAGCAAATCATGTATATGAGCTACAACAATCCATTCATGGATTGAAGCAAGATTCTCGTAGATGGAACATTCGTTTTGATGAGACAATCAAAGAGTTTGATTTTATAAAAAATGAGGATGAACCATATGTGTACAAGAAGGTCAGTGGGAGCACTATTTCATTCCTTGTATTATATGTTAATGATATATTACTGATAGGGAATGAAATTCCTATGCTAAAATCGATCAAGACAACGTTGTCTAAACATTCCTCTATGAATGATTTGGGTAGAACATCCCACATTGGGGATATAAATCTTTATTGATATATTTAAAAGGATGTTCGGCTAAATCCAAGGAAACGTATATTCATTAGATGTTAAAGGCGTTTAGCATGGCAAACTCCAAAAGGTGTCTCATGATGATGAGCCATGGAGTGAATCTCTCTAAAATTATCCTCAATAAAAGAGAGATCACATGAGCTACTTTCATGTATGCAATGAAATATACGAGACTTGATGTTGATCAGTCATATTCTGGAGAAGATCACTGTGAGACAGTGATAAATATCTTAAAGTACTTAACTGACACTAAGGATGTCATCATATCACATGATGAGTCTGAATTAAACTAGAGTGCTAAATAGAATCAAGTTTTCAGACTGACCAAGATGATATCAAATTCACTTTAGGGTAAGTCGTTACCTTGAAAGATGGTGTAGTGAATTGGAAAGGTTCCAAACAACAAAAGGTTGCTGCTTTAGTGACAAAGACAAAGTATATAACTGTAAGTGAAGCTGTAAGTTGATGTTTCGGATGAAAAGTTCATTACAGAACTAGGAATAGTTCCTAAGTCTCATCTTGAATCTAAACATATGTTGCGGCACTTTGATTAAAGAAATCATTGAAAGAAGAGCATATAGACTCTCAAGATAACATTGCATATTCATTTACTAAAGCTATAACACAACAGTAGTTTGATCGTCACTTAGAGAAGTTGGTATGAGATACCATGGCGATTGGCTTTAGTGCAAGTGGGAAATTGAAAGTAGTATGCATACAAGCCAATCATGTGTGATGATAAAGTATATACTTTGGAGACAATCTTATTTATTTATTAATAAAAATATTCATTTATTAAAGGCATTTAATTATCTACTATGGTGCTATTTTTATAATATGTAAATAACCCATAGTTTTAAGAAATGCTTTTAGAATCATGATGATGATCATGCTAATGAGATCTAAATTCTTAGAAAGCTTTAAAACTAAAATAGTTCCCAATCGTGTGATTACTAAAAAGGGGATTAATAAATTCGAATAAATTGGTACATATGTTGCTTGCTCATTGGATGAGGATGATTGATCTTATGATCATTTGTGTGGAGACACTAAAGTAAGTATGTAGGTGCTTATTAGAGAATACGTTCACTGAACGTGACTCGCTATGGAATACCTAATGGATTTTTACTCGCCTGTAAATTGGAATTCCTAATGTGATAGTAGTACAAGTGATCCTTGGACTTGAGATCATTATAGTATTTTGTATGTAATGAATTATACTTTGACTTATTCCTTAAAGCCCTTTAGGGTATATAAAAGGGTATGCTTGGGTATAATGAGTTACATATGGAGATAATGAATGATCAATAAAGAATCTACCACCTTTAGTAAAAGAGGAGATATGTCCTATGTGATTCGTTAAATGACAACCCAGGAATCCTTGGCCAAGGTGGAATGAAATTAGAAAGGAGTTTCTAATTTGCATTATTTGGAGTTGTGCATTTTCTAATTGAAATACATATAATTGAATAAAATAAGACTTGACAGTAAATCCATGTCTTATATTTAATTGGGACATTGTATGGTGGAAAGATTGAATTGTACGGTAACTATTTACTCACAGGTTCTTTTATGATTAATGTTGAAATCTATACTATCTGGAAAGTCGTTGATCGCTAGGGAGGCTTATCCCTATTGTAGAATAAATATTATTTATTTAAATAGATTATTAGTTTAATTTATTTATTTAAATAATATTAGAATTGTTCTAATTGATTTATTCAGAACCGGTTTAATATGGAGAACCTAAAGGGTCACACCATAAAAGGAAGAATAATTATTTAAGAAGGTAATGGTATAATCGTAATAATGCATTAAGTATAATTAATTTAATCTATGGTGATAGAATAAATTAAATAGCTTAATGTTTATTATTTAATAGTTTGGAAATATTAAATATAAATTAATAAGAGGAGACTTATTAATATTATTACAATTATTATTATTTTAATTTTTAAAAGAGTTTAGTAATTAATTTAATATTAGTACTCTCATTTATTCCTAATAAGATTAGGAGGCCAATTAATTAAATATATTTAATTAATTATTCTCAATGTGGTGGGAAGCCTAAATTAATTAAAAGAGTTTAATTAAATAAATGAAATCTCATGTCTAATAGGATTAGAAGGGTTGACCAATATCTATATAAGAGGAGTTTTATAATAGATATCAGTTGATGAAATTTCAATTGTTGGAGAGTACTCCTTTTCTATAGAGGATAGAAAACTAGGTTTATCCAATCACCGTCCTTGATAATCCCACTTCCTTGGTGGATCACCTCTAAAGGCCAAACACTTAGGTGGCTAACGTTGATCAAAGGAAGGAATCTAACCCGAAAATTCAAGGAGATCACGAAGAACAATGGAGTTGAACTCGTACTTGTTGAAGCTTCGTTCTACAAGGGTATGATTCCATAACTTCTTATTTATCGTTTTAAATTAATAATTTGCATAAAGGATGATCCGGGTAATGGTTTTGTAGAAATTTTTTAAACTCTGATATACCATGCTTCCGCTAATTTTTGTAATTTGATTGCGTCACGATTTGGTACAAACCCAACAGAAACCCTCAGTCATCAATGATATCCCTGTAGTCCTGCTACAAAATATGGTATAGGGAGTGCACGTTGAACCAATTCTCTCGAGGCTGTTGGGTATTTTCTATACGCGCTACATGCAAGTGTATGTGATCAACAAGTAATATAATGATAAGTCAGATATCGTCCCCACAAAGGCAATAATTCCTATTTAATCTAACAAGTACCAATTATATATTATCTCAGCTTTATTAAACTAATGATTAAAAGATGAATATTTAACTAAATTACTACTTAAACCAATTATCACACTAACTCAAGATTTTCACAAGTTTTAGAGAATTAAGCCTATAACTTGACTTATTATTTCACTTCAGATAATATCCTTTTCTTCAATTTATGTCAATTATTCTAGATTATTAATCAAGAACATTAACGTAGATATAACCACCTCTCGATGCATTATACCCATACTCATTCGCATCCACAGATGATAGAATTAAGTAAGACACCCTATATAACAAATTCACTATATCTCTATGTGAATTACAATTAAATAAGGTTTAAAATCAAGTTCTTATCAGATTACATATGACGTATAGATATCTCTATCCTATCCGTGAATTATGAAATCCAACTACGCAGAAATCACAAACATATGTCACTATGGCTAGTTCAAATCCCATATGTCATCTCTCGATTTCATATCGCATAACGGATAATTGTTGATCATGAAATTATATATGTTAAGCACAACACATAGCAAACAATCTGGTCATAACATTCATAAACTGAATTTAAGTTTATTTAATAATCCATTACATAATAAGATCCATCATAGGCTTAAAAAGGAAAATTAGTTCATCATAGATGAAGTACGATCCAATATCCACATCATATAAAACATTCTGATTACAAGATAAAAAGAAAGAGAGAAGATAAACTCTAGAATTGTATCACCGCTCTCCACTTCGATCTTGCGTTCTTCGTGTTCAATTAATGCTTCAATCCTCTATGCTAGATCAATCCTTGAATTAGGGCTTGTAAATCTGTCTAAGTGTCTGTTGTTGGGTTTGTACGAAATCGTTATACAATCAAATTGCAAAAATTAGCGAAAGCATGGTATATCAGAGTTTAAAAAATTTCTACAAAACCATTACCCGGATCATCCTTTATGCAAATTATTAATTTAAAACGATAAATAAGAAGTTATGGAATCATACCCTTGTAAAACGAAGCTTCCACAGGTATGAGTTCAACTCCTTGTTCTTCGTGATCTCCTTGAATTTCCGGGTTAGATTCCTTCCTTTGATCAACGTTAGCCACCCAAGTGTTTGGCCTCTAGAGGTGATCCACCAAAGAAGATGAATTATCAAGAAGGAGGGTGGTTGGCTTAGTTTTCTATCCTCAATAGAAAAGGAGTACTCTCCAACAATTGGAATTGCCTCAACTGATATCTATTATAAGACTCCTCTTATATAGATATTGGTAAACCCTTCTAATCCTATTAGACATGGGATTTCTTTTAATTAATTAAAGTCCTTTAATTAATTTAGGCTTCCCACCACATGGGGAATAATTAATTAAATTCATTTAATTAATTTATCTCCTAATCTTATTAGGAATAAATGAGAGTACTAATGTTAAATTAATTACTAAACTCCTTTAGAAATTAAAATAATAATAATTGTAATAATATTAATAAGACTCCTCTTATTAATTTATATTTAATATTTCCAAAATATTAAATAATAAATATTAAGCTATTTAATTTATTCTATCACTATAGATTAAATTAATTACACTTAATGTATTATTACGATTATGCCATTACCTTCTTAAATAATTATTCTTCCTTTTATGGTGTGACCCTTTAGGTTCTCTATATTAAACATGTTGTGAATAAATCAATTAGAACAATTCTAATCTTATTTAAATAAATAAATTAAACTAATAATCTATTTAAATAAATAATATTTATTCTACAATAGGGATAAGCCTCCCTAGCGATCAACGACTTTCCAGATAATATAGATTTCAACATTAATCATAGAAGAACATGTGAGTAAATAGCTACCATACAATTCAATCCTTCCACCATACAGTGTCCTTATTAAATATAAGACATGAATTTACTATCAAGTCTTATTTTATTTAATTATATGTATTTCGATTAGAAAATGCACAACTCCAAATAATGCAAATTAGAAACTCCTTTCTAATTTCATTTTACCTTGGCCAAGGATTCCTGGGTTGTCATTTAACGAATCACATAGGACATATCTCCTCTTTTACTAGAGGTGGTAGATTCTTTATTGATTATTCATTATCTCCATATGTAACTCATTATACCCAAGCATACCCTTTTATATACCCTAAAGGACTTTAAGGAATAAGTCAAAGTATAATTCATTACATACAAGATACTATGATGATCTCAAGTCCAAGGATCACTTGTACTACTATCACATTAGGAATTCCTATTGACAGGCGAGTAAAACTCCATTAGGTATTCCATAGCGAGTCACGTTCAGTGAACTTATTCTCCAATAAGCACCTACATACTTGCTTTAGTGTCTCCACACAAATGATCATGATATCAATCATCCTCATCCAATGAGCAAGCAACATATGTACCAATCTATCCGGATTTACTAATCCCCTTTTTAGTAATCCCACGATTGGGAACTATTTTAGTTTTAGAGCTTTTTAAGAATTTAGATCTCATTAGCATGATCATCATCATGATTCTAAAAGCATTGCCTAAAACTATGGGTTATTTACATATTATAAAAACAGCACCATGTAGATAATTAAATACCTTTAATAAATGAATATTTTATTAATAAATAAATAAGATTGTTTACAAAGTACGTGCTTTATCATCATACATAATTGGCTTGTATGCACACTACTATCATCTGTATCCTAGCCTCTTATATTGCCTTTTGTACTATCCCAGCCGCAATACAAATCAACCCTTACTTGCTCATGAATCCTAGTCAAAGAAGGAAAACTGGTATAAAATCTGGCGTAGGCCCGCCCCGATGGCACTTTTACTCTTGGTCATGCCCACCCCGGCGGCAGTTCCACTTTTTAGCTTGCTGATTTCGTACACCAGCCCCAGCGGGTGTTTTGGCTTGGAGATGCCCGCCCCAGCGAGGGCCCACTTTCCTCTAAAAATCTGTAATTTGCTCCTTTTTGTCCTGATTTCTCATCAATTCCTATCCTGCACATAATAACACAAAACCAGGTAAAATGATACTAAATACCTTGAAGTAAGCAAGAATCAATCTATAACGGATATCAATTCATTGGTATAAAACCAACTCATTAGAGGCTGCGTAAAGGCGGGAACCTACATCAAAAGCAAACCCATGTCAAAAAACATGTGCCCCGAGAATGGCAAAAAAAAGAAAGAGATTCCAGAGAGAAGAAAACTTCAAGTCACCTCATTGGCCTGGAGAAACCTCGATGGATGATGACTCAAGTCTCCTAGTAACTTCTGGGTCGGCACAACAATACCAGGAAGCTCCGCATGTGGGGCCTGAGCAGGGGTAGGAGCAGCAAAAGAGCATGCTCATCATCAATATCAATCGGCTGCTCGTCCTGGGCTGGACGAATCACCAACTCTGCTAATCTGTGAGGCAGCCAAGCTGGTCGTGGCTGAGGAACATCAGAAGCTCGCCTCCGTCTAACGCCTGAAACAACCCTGCTAGGACTACCGGGTCTGTCTCTGTCCATCACCTGGATAAAGTCTCCAAATCACCTCAAAAATGGTGTGGTAAGCCTAAAACTTGTGGCTTATTAATTTAATTCAGTATTTTATGCATTTCTAATTCCTAAAACATGCATGGGTCAGCCAAAAATCCCTGTATAGTCAAAACTACATGTTTTTCAAAAGTTAAATCCTAAAAACGTGCACGGGTCAGTTAAAAATCCCCATTAGAGTTAAAATTGCATGTTTATTAAATGCTCGGGCTTTTGAAAATTTTTTGCCAGCGTCTCCTTTGTAAAATGGACTGTCCGCATGCGCACAGGCATGTCTAGATGGCCATTCAGTAGCACACCTTCCCAAAAATAGGAACAGTTCATATTTATGAAACAAATTAAAAGTAAACTTCGCATGGTAGCCAAATTATCATGGACAATTTTAGTTGAAAATCCAGGCTCGCTAAGCCTCAAAAAGGATGAGTAAACTGATCAAAAAGAGCAAAATATAACTGTCTCAGAATCTGAATTTTCTTACGTCAAAACGTGCATTACAGTAAACTATGCATACATATGATGTCAGAAAATTTTTAGCAGGTCATATAGGCATACATTTTTCATACATTGCGTCTAAAACCACCCTACGTGATTTACATGCTTTTAACGGTCAAAACTTGCGAAAAAAGGACGTAAAACGTTACCTGCGATGCGCTGAACGCGTGGGAACTGACAAAATCTGAAAGAGGCTATCCGAACTCCGTAGAACTAAAAAAGAAAATCGATTTCATTTGAAACTTGAAATGAAACTGATTTCAAATGAACTCCCGCAGAAAATATAAAGCCACGGGTAGAAGAGGGCCAACCTGCGGCTGCCGTTCCTCTACCTGAAGCTCCCTAAGGTGGGCCCCGCTCCCTCTGGCTCGGTTCGGTTCAAGTTGAAACGGAGTTCATATGAGCTGCCAAGTCAAATCTGAAGAAAAATCGCTACGCGATTGAGCGGTTTGGCCTGAAATCCTGCGTTTAAGCAGCTGAATCCTGATAGAAGGGGAACTCCTTGAAAGCCATTGGTATTCATCCTAAAGCAATGTCTAGGGATCAATGATGAAGAATGCTAAAAAAAATTGCCGAAAAACTGCACAAAATTGCCAAAAACTGCAACTTTCGAAGCATCGGGTACAGACTGATAACAGTTCAGCCGTTGGCTCAACCCCAGTGAAGCATCGGGTACAGATCGAAGACAGTTCAGCCATTGGCACAACCCCAATGAAGCGTCGGGTACTGACCGATGACAGTTCAGCCGTTGGCATAACCCCAGCGAAGCATCAGGGTACAGACCAAAGACAGATCAGTCGTTCAAGCAACCCCTAGAGAGGCGTCGGGTACAGACCGATGACAGCTCAGCGGTTGGCACAACCCCAGCGAAGCATCGGGTACTGACCGATGACTGTTCAGTCATTGGCAAAACCCCAACTGAAGCGTCAGGTACAAACCGATGACAGTTCAGCAGTTGGCACAATACCAGCTAAGCGTCGGGTACGAACCGATGACCGTTCAGCCGTTGGCACAACCCCATCGAAGCATCGAGTACTAACAGATGACAGTTCAGCCGTTGGCACAACCCCAGTGAAGCGTCGGATACAGACCGGCTACAGTTCAGTCGTTGGCTCAATACCAGCGACGTCTCAGCCATTGGTGCAACCCCCAAGAAGCATCGGGAGTTGATCCAATGACGGAAGAAGTATATTAATCCATCCTCAATGATGGAATCTGTTATACACATCCTCAGAGGGAGTACCAAGAAGGATTGGTGTTTCAAACCCCTGTTGCCAACTACCGGTGTAAATTATCAGTCAGGAAAAGCATCAGAAACGCCCACTGAGGTAAATCTGCAACAAAGATTTATCCCCAGCGGAGGGCCTTCAAAAATATTCAACGGCATCAACCGAAAGAAATATACTCCAACGAAGAATATCGACGAATGAGGGAAAACCCTTGGTCTCAAACCAAGAATTCACCTAGGCAATCATGAGTAACGTCATCCCCAACAGCAAGTGACGAAAATAGTTCACGGTAGCCTATTAGTGACATCCCCAGCAGAATGAGATGAGAATAATCTGTGATAGCCTAATTCTGATAACCTGTTAGGGGTTATCCTACCAGTGATCATCTTACAGTGCCGCCCCAAGGGATATCATGAATAAAGTTATTCCCAACAGAGGCTAACGTAATCAATCAGTGATATCCCTATCCCCTCGAAGGTATCTGACATTCATGACATACCCTATCATGCATTGCCTTCCCTTTGCATTTACATTTCTAGTGTCTAGCAATCTTTATCATGTTCATTCCAATGCAATGCATGAACATGATAAAGAGGGGCATATGTAGACACTCAAAATTTTCTTTCCCTAGTACTAACACTGTAGGAGGGCAAAATTATCTTTTGAAATCAACCCCGGTCTCAATACTGGGCCATCAAATCAACCCCGGTCTCAATACCGGGCCGTCAACTCAACCTCAGTCTCAATATCGGGCCGTCAAATCAACCCCGGTCTCAATACTGGGCCATCAAATCAAACCCGATCTCAATATCGGGCCATCAACTTAACCCCAGTCTCAATACTGGGACGTCAAATCAACCCCGGTCTCAATACTGGGCAGTCAAATCAATCCCAATCTCAATATCGGGCCATCAAATTAACCCCGGTCTCGATATCGGGTCATCAAATCAACCCTAGTCTCAATATCGGGCTGTCAACTCAACCCCAATCTCAATACTGGGCCGTCAAATCAAACCCGATCTCAATATCAGGCCATCAAATTAACCCCGGTCACAATATCGGGCCATCAACTCAACCCCGGTCTCAATACCGGGCAACCAAATCAACCTCGGTCTAAATAGCGGGCCACCAAATCATCCCCGATCTCAATATCGGGCCATTAACTCAACCCTGGTCTCAATACCGGGCCATTAACTCAACCCCGGTCTTAATACCGAGCCATCAACTCAACTCGGGTCTCAATATCAGGCCATCAAATCAACCTCGATCTCAATATCTGGCCATCAATTTATCCCCGGTCTTAACCCTGGAAGTACAGGTCAGACCCGATCTCAACCCGAGAAGTACAGGTCAGCCCTGGTCTCAACTCGGGAAGTACAGGTCAGCCACGATCTCAACTCAGGAGGTACAGGTCAGCCCCGGTCTTAACCTGGGAGGTACAAGTCAGCCCCGATCTTAACCCGGGAAGTACAGGTCAGCCCCGGTCTCAACCTGGGAAGTACAGGTCTGCCCCGGTCTCAACTTGGGAAGTACAGGTCAGCTCCGGTCTCAACCCGAGAAGTATAGTTCTGCCCCAGTCTCAACCTGAGAAGTACTGGTCTACCCCGGTCTCAACCCGGGAGGTACAGGTCAGCCCCGGTCTCAACCCGAGAAGTACAGGTCAGCCCCGGTCTAAACCCGGGAGGTACAGGTCATCCCCGGTCTCAACCCGGGAGGTCAGATCAACTTCAGAAACAATCTTGAAGCATCACAACATCTCCAAAGGAAAACTTGGAGCGACCAAGTCAGCCTCAGAGACAACATTGAGGACAAACATACTCGAATGGGATCCAAACTTCGGAAACATCCTCGGGAAGTCAGCCGAAGGCCATACCAGCACTAAGGGCAACCCCAGGAGGGGGAAAACAATTATTTTACCAACTATAAGCTGATTCACTCAAACTCAAGCCGAATTGATGCCACCAAAGTTAGAACGAACCATAACAATGATCCCCAGTGCAAACAGCGCAAGACAGCTCTACGGATAAACTGCGAGGAATCAAAGACCATGTTATAAACCTGTCTTCTTGGACTCGCAAAATGTTTTATCCCATGTCATTGTGACACTCTCGGCGAGGGCTTTTCGAAAAGGTATAACACGCCTTAAACAGACGCTCTGATCAAAAGTTAGAAAGTTTCGAACCTGACATCGCATTGCTCAGAGTGCACGTACTCGATGCAATAGGACCCGCCATATGGGCCCTGCCATATGGAGCCACACCTCTACTTGTGGCAGCAGCAGGTAGAGTGGAGGCTCTTGAGTATATATATAATAGGTGACCCCCATCTCATTTGATAATTCAGAAACGCTCCCCTGCCCGTTTGGTTTTCCACCCATTTTCTTGTCTTCCAAACCAAAAAAATTTCACTCTAACACGTAGATATACCCACATACTACCACATATCAAAAATTAACCGGTAGATTTGGACGTTTAAAGCCTACGATTTGACAAAAAGCCCATATAGCAGTCCATTATGAGTATTTTTACGATCAAAAAGTTATTATTACTTCTTCGCACTTTTATACACTTTCATATCAAGTTTTGTTTTCTAAATATACCCAAAACACAGTTCTGTGGCCGTTTTTGTTAACTTTTGGTACATTTTAGTACCTAAACGCATTTTCTGGCATTTCTACAACTCGGATTGTCGATCCGTTGCTTCCAGCAGCTTATATATACTTGCATCTTCGTATTGAGCAACTTCGCCGGAGTAGGTTATCTTTCCAGTCCGGGTTTGACTTTTTTTTTATATATTTAACTATATATATACTAAATTTTTAATTCTGTCAAGCCCGGATGTCAAATCTGCGGTAGTTTACTAATTATATATATATATATATATATATATATGCATATATAAGAAACATTCACCACACTGGATTATCTTCCCAGTCTTAGTTGACTACTTTTCTGTCTATATAAATATATATTTACAATCCAGTTTGGCCTGGATCATTCTATGGCCTTTTTACTGCTTTTATATATATATGCATATATAAGCAACATTCACCACACTGGGTTATCTTTCCAGTCTTGGTTGACTACTTTTCTTTCTATATATATATATATATATATATATATATATATATATATATATATATATATATATATATACATTCCAGTTCGGCCTAAATCATTCTGTGGCCTTTTTACTATTTTTGCTCCATTCACCATACTGGGTTATCTTATCAGTCCTGGTTTGACTACTTTTGTGTCTATATATATATATATGTATATATATATATATGTATATGTATATATATATATATATATATATATATGTATATACTTTTCAGTCTGGGCCTCGAAGTGAAAACCCACCGCCCTTTTTACGCTTATATATATATTTCAATTCTGTCAATGCCTGGATCATTCCGTGGCTATTTATAGCTTTTATAAATATATATACATTTCAATTCCAGTCTGGGCACGGGCGTGAAAACCCATCGCCCTTTACAGCTTTCGTATATATAATTATATATATTTTACTTTGCTCATTTTTATTAAATTGTTACTTTAAATATTCATTTGATATGAATTGGCACTGACATTTCTGCGGGTGAACTAGATTTATTTAAATCTCGCCAACTCTAGCTTTCAAACGATTTAAAATAGGTCCAGACCAAATCGGGAAGCTAGAATGGCTGAGATTTATTTAAATCTAGCATTTTTCTAGTTTCAGTTGTAAAAGCTACCTCGCGGCCCTTAGATCGCTATCTAGTGGGAACGAGAAGCTTCGGCCATGTGCGAGCCAGGATTTACTGATGAATCCTTGGTTCTGACGATATTTGGATATATTTTTGTACAAATTTGAGCTTTACAGGTTTATCGGCCTCCCTATGTGAGCCTAAGAATCGTGGGATTCATGATCAAACTAATCAGAATCTGATTCCCATGATGGACAAACTCCACTTTACAAATGTACCCTACCAGTTTTTCTGTAAAAATGTACATACAAAAGACCTTAAAACGGTTATCCGGATTTAAGGTCTCAACATAGTGAAAATATGGTTTATCGTGTCAGAGTCCCTCCGATGGCTATCATGCCCATGAGGAGACCGACATTTGTATATATGTTGTGGTCGAGGATGCTTCGCAGCCTGACAATCACAATTCAAATTGAGCCTTAAGACTAAAAAGATAAAACAGAAGTATCGATATTCTTCAATTCCTATGTTAGCGTAAAGGTTTGAAATCCTTATTTCAAAACATCATTCAATAATCTTTTTGAAAAAAGAAGCTTTTGCAAATCAAATCAAATACTTTTGCAAATCAAATCAAACACTTCGTATATAGGTTCAAAGATGAATAGACATGCTTTCAATCAAACATAGGCCCAATTTTCTTCCAGCATTCACACACACATTGTAGATTTAAAAGGGAAATATTAAAAAGATGCGGTACCGTGTTTACACGGGAATTGTGGGGTGCCTAACACCTTCCCCACACTTAACCAAGCCCCCGAACTAAAAACTTCAGTTTTAAAGATCAAGTTCCGACAGTGTCCAGCAATTAGGCCTCTTTTCAAACAAAACTCGGTTGAGTTGGTACAACCATTTCAAATTTACCAACTGGTGACTTTGTAAAAATGTTCAAATCGTCGACATGATACATATTGGCCTTTTTCTAAAAAACCCATCAAAACCTTTTTCACAAATAAAAATAATAAAGGTAGGCATAACTTAGGAAGAGAGAAAGATCCTTGCTGTGACCCGACCTGCAGATTTTTTCCCGACGTCGACAAAAAGTTTAAAGAATAAAACCTAGATTTCAAATTTATGAGACTTGTCTCAAATAATTAAATAAAGGTTTAAAGAAAAAAAACCTAAATTTTAAAAAATAGAGGAATGATTAAACTTTTTTTTAGAAGAACATATATGGTTTTAATATTGAAAGAAGGTAAATAGAATTGAAGGTTAATGATAGAAATATTGAAGATATTAATACATGAGAATAAGCAGGTAGTCATGAGCCTAAGCAAGTCAGATGAGACTTGGGCTAAGAATAGATAGTTGTCCATGAAATGGATAGAGAAAAATAAATATAAAAGATAGTAAAGTAATATCTATGTTAGATTAATTCGATGAAGTTAATCGATGAGAGAAATTTCGTAAGAGTTTAGTAGTATGCTAAACTAGGACGTTTCGGTAGTAGTGATTCCGATATGGAATCCTTGTAAGTGGGGAAGAACGTATTAATTAAAGGATGAACAGATAAATCAATTGAAAGTAGTATGCATAAAAGCCAATCATGTATGATAAAAAAATATATACTTTAGAAACGATCTTATTTATTTATTAATAAAAGTATTCATTTATTAAATGCATTTAATTATCTACATGATGCTGTTTTTATAATATGTAAATAACACATAGTTTTAAGCAATGCTTTTAGAATCATGATGTTGATCATGCTAATGAGATCTAAATTCTTAGATAGCTTAAAACTAAAATAGTTCTCAATCGATGGATTACTAAAACAGGGATTAGTAAATCCGGATAGATTGGTATATATGTTGCTTGCTCATTGGATGAGGATGATTTATCTCATGATCATTTGTGTGGAGACACTAAGAAAAGTATGTAGGTGCTTATTGGAGAATAAGTACACTAAGCGTGACTCGCTAAGGAATACCTAATGGAGTTTTACTCGCCTGTCAATAAGAATTCCTAATGTGATAGTACAAGTGATCCTCAAACTTGAGATCATCATAGTATCTTATGTATAATTAATTATACTTTGACTTATTCCTTAAGACCTTTAGGGTATATCAAATGGTATGCTTGGGTGTAATAAGTTATATATGAAAGTAATGAATGATCAATAAAGACTCTACCGCTTCTAGTAAAAGAAGAGATATGTTCTATGTGATTCGTTAAATGACAACTCAGAAATCCTTGGCCAAGGTGGAATGAAATTAGAAAGGAGTTTCTTATTTACATTATTTGGAGTTGTGCATTTTCTTATCGAAATATATATAATTAAATAAAATAAGACTTGACAGTAATTTCATGTCTTATATTTAATTGGGACATTGTATGGTGGAATTATTGAATTATACGGTAACTATTAACTCAATGATTCTATTCTGATTAATGTTGAAATCTATATTATCTAGAAAGTCGTTGATCGCTAGGGAGGCTTATCCCTATTGTAGAATAAATATTATTTATTTAAATAGATTATTAGTTTAATTTATTTATTTAAATAAGATTAGAGTTGTTCTAATTGATTTATTCACAACCGATTTAATATGGAGAACCTAAAAGGTTACACCATAAAAGGAAGAATAATTATGTAAGAAGGTAATGGCATAATTATAATAATATGTTAAGTGTAATTAATTTAATCTATGGTGATTAAATAAATTAAATAACTTAATATTTATTATTTAATATTTTGAAAATATTAAATCTTATTAATATTATTACAATTATTATTATTTTAATTTCTAAAGGAGTTTAGGGATTAATTAAATATTAGTACTCTCATTTATTCCTAATAAGATTAGAAGGAAAATTACTTAAAAGAGGTTAATTAATTATTCCCAATATGTTGAGAAGCCTAATTAATTAAATGAATTTAATTAATTAAATAAAACCCAATTTCTAATTGGATTAGAAGGGTTGACTAAATATCTATATAAAAGGTATCCTATGTTAGATATCAGTTGATAAAACTTCCAATTATTGGAAACAGTACTCCTTTTCTATAGATAATAGAAAAACTAGGGTTTAGCCAACCACCCTCCTTCTTGAACAATTCCTCTTCCTAGGTGGATCACCTCTAGAGGCCAAATACTTGGGTGGCTAACATTGATCAAAGGAAGGAATCAATCCCGGAGATTCAAGGAGATCGCAAAGAATAAGGAGTTGAACTCGTACATATGGAAGCTTAGTTCTACAAGGGTAAGATTTCATAACTTTTTATTTATCGTTTTAAATTAGTAATTTAGATAAAGGATGATTCGGATAATTGGTTTGTAGAAAATTTTAAACTCTGATTTTACCATTCTTTCGCTATTTTTGCAATTTGATTGCGCCATAATTTCTTACAAACCTTACAGTGGCATCAGAGCCAAACCTTTATGCGAGTTATTAGTTGTTTTGATTTGATATATATATATATATATATATATATATATATATATTGATATGTGTTTTTGAACAATTTAATTGGGCATAATAGTTAGCTAGGAATCAAGTTTTTGGAGAAAAACTGCACAATTGGCGAACCAAAAAAATACACTTCCTAGCGGCGCTGCAGCGCCTGTCCCAAGCTTTACTGTTACGCCGCAGCGCTGGCTCCGTGTCCCTAGTGCAGATGTGGCGCTACAGTGCCTGAAGCCAGTACTTCAGCAGAGCCGTAGCGCCAGCCAGCTACCTCTGTTTTTTGGTAATGTGGCGCCACAGCGCCTGATGCTAGTTCACTAGCGGAGTCGCAATGCCACCCTCCAGAAAATAAATTTTTTTATTTAATCAGGATAAAAGGTTTATTTTAATTAAACCTAAAATTTAAAGTTTTTTTTCTGTAATTCCAAATTAATAAAAGAGTTTATTAGATTTGAAATTGGATTAAAATAAAGATGTTTATTTTAATTAAAATTGGATTTAATGCTAAGTAATTAGAGTTGGAATTGGATTCCATGATAACTAATTAGAGTTGAAAATGATTTCTGAAACTAACTAGGATTGCCCATTAAATCGATATCAATGTATATATTAAATATTTTATTTATTTATGCATATGGTGATATGTATAAAAATAAATAGGGTTAATTATGGACTATATTGACCGATGTGATTGGATTTTATTTTAGTTGAATGCTTGAATGAATGGGTTTTATTAAATGGGGTCTGCATACCTCATCTTCTCTAAAAAAAATCTTGACGTAAAATTCTATCTACCTCCTATGTACTTTCCCTTTACTGCTGATCAAGGTTTCTATTTAAATTAAATAGTTTATGTAATAGGACTAGTTAGAATTATATTAAAGAATTGGAGAAGAAGGAGCAAGGAGCGCTTGAAGACCCATTTGTTTGAAGCCCGGGTATAAATGTAATAGTTATGTTTAAATTTAATTCTTGCACTCCTAGGTTTTACCTTTTGGTTCACTTGATGGCTCGAGTGAACCAAATTAGAATAAAAGTTCATAATCAATCCGAGTAGAATATAGTATTCTATATGTGCATACTAGTATTGTATATATTGTAGACACTCAAAATTTTACAGTCCTGTTACTAACCCTGCAGGAGCGCAAAATCGTCTTTTACCTTCCGGAGACGACCCTTGAAGTTAAAAACAAATTTCAACCCCGGTGACAACACCGGGAGACCAAATTCAGCCCCGGCGATAACAACGGGATGTCAAGTCAAGCCCCGGCAACAACCCGGGAGGTACAGCAACCCCGGCGATAACACCGGGAGATCCAACTCAGCCCCGACGACAACACCGGGAAGCCAAGTCAAGCCCCGGTTAAACTCGGGAGGTACAGGAACCCCGACGACAACACCGGGAGATCAAAATCAGCCCTGTCGACAACACCGAGATGTCAAGTCAATTCCCGGCCACAACCCGGGAGATGCAGTCACCCTAGAGACAACCCTGGGAAGCCAAGTCAACTTCAAAGACAACCCCGAAGCATCACATCATCCCCAGAGACAACCCTGGGAGACCAAGTCAACCTCAGAGACAACCCTAAGGACGAACAGATCTAGTTGGGTTCAGACCTCGGAGCCAACCCGAGAAAACAGTCAAAAATTGTGTCAACACAAGAGACAACCCCTTGAGGGGAAAAACGGTCATTTTACCAACTTGAAGCCAATCCGATCAAAATCAAGCCGAATTGATGCAATGAAGGTAAGAAAGAGCCATAACATTGATCCCGAGTGAAAACAGCACAATACAGCTCAACGGACAAACTGCGAAAAAATAAAGATCCGGTTATAAATCCATCTACCTGGATTCAAAAAAGTTTAAGTCCCATGTCATTTTGAAACTCTCGAAAAGGGCTTTCCGGAAAGGTATAGCACGCCTCAAACGGACGCTCTAATCAAAAGTTAGGAAGGTTCGAACCTAATATTACGTTGCTCGGAGTGCACGTACTTCGAGACGATGACACCCACAGGAGTGGGCCCCACTTGGGGAGTCGCAAGTAGACCCGCGGCTACCGCGGTTACACCTGCAACCATTGGGTCTTTAAATATAAGACCCCTTTGCCAAAAAAAAGAAGAAAAAAATTAGAAAAACGCTCTGAAACTCTGCCCTGTTTCGTCCTTTAGCCCTACTTCCTGTACTCCAAGCTTTAATTTTATTCTTCTAACACGTTTGTAAACGTATATTCTACGACATATCAAAAATTAACCGGTGGAAACGTCCATTTGAAGCCTACTAAGTGGTAAAAAGCCCGTGTAACAGTCCATTTTAAATATTTTTACGATCAGAACTCGTTTTCTACTTTATTATGTATATTTGTACGTGCACGTAAAGTTTCATCTTTTGATTTTTCCCTGAACTCAGTTTCGTGACCATTTTTACTTACTTTTTAGTATATTTTAGTACATATATACGTTTTTTTGCATCTGCAAAGCCTGGATCGTCGATCCGTGGTTTTTACTCACTTTTATGTGTGTATATATATATATATATATATATATATATATATATATGTGCTAACTTGTTTGGTCTGAATCATTGATTTTTTGACTTTTTAGCTTTATTATGTCTATAACTGACTATATATATACTAATTTTTAATTCTGTCAAGCCCGGATTGTAAATCTGTGGCAGTTACTGCTTTTGTATACATACATATATATATATATATAGTCCACTTCTCCAGTAAACTGGAAGGAGCGGACTACGAGCGAACCGGCTATAGCTCCGTCGCTATAGCATAAAAAGCCGATTTTTTATGTTATAACGACTGAAAAAACCGTCGCTATAGCCGGTTCGCTCTTAGTTCGCTCCCTCCAGTTTGCTTCTGAAGGATTCCGTATATATATATATATATATATATATATATATATATATATAATTTTTTTGACTTTGTTTGGCCTAGATTGCTAATTCGTGGCCTTTATTGCTTTAATATATATATACTAACTATATATATTGGCATTTACATTTCAGTTTGGCCTAGATTAGAAATTTGTAAATATATATATATATATATATATATATATATATTTGTATTCTGTCAAGCTTGAATCATTTCGTGGCTCTTTACAATTTTTTTATATATATTTATATTTAGTTGATTCTGGAGAAATTCGTGGCTCTTTACCGCTTATATATATATATATATTTACATTCTGTCAAGCCTAGATTACTCCGTGGCTCTTTTACAGCTTATATATATATATATTTATATTTATGTCCAGGCCTGGGATTGCAAATATGTCGCCCTTTATAGTTTTTATATATATTTACATTTATGTTCGGACTTGAGATTGGAAATCCATCGCCCTTTACATCTTTCGTATATATATAATTATATATATATTCTTTATTCATTTTGATTAAATATATATTTTAACTATTCATTTGATATGAATTTGTTTTAATATAAAATTGGCGCATTAGATTTATTTAAATCTCGCTCTTTCTACCTTTCAAACGGTTCAAAATAAGTCCAACCAGAACCGGGAAGCTAGAATGGCTAAGATTTATTTAAATATAGCTTTCTTTCTAGTTTTATTAAATATTAAAGCAACTTTGCGACCCTTAAATCACTATCTAGTGGGATCGAGGAGCTTTGGCTATGCGCATACAAGGATTTGACTGATGAATCCTTTATTTTTGCGACGTCTAGATGTAAATATACATTCTTTGTGAATATCTGTGATGTGCAGGTTTTCTTGGCCTCCTTCTATGAGCCTAGGAATCGTGGGATTCATGATCAAACTGATCAGAATCTGATTCCCACGATGGACAAACTCCACATTACAAATGTACCCTGCCAATTTTTCTGTAAAAATGTACATCCTGAAAGACCTTAAAACGGTTATCCGGGTTTAAGGTCTCAAACATAATGAAATATAGTTTGTCGTGCCAGAGTCACTCCGATGACTGTCATGCCCATGAGAAGACCGACATTTGAATATATTTTATAGTCGAGGATACTTCGCAGTCCGACGATCACCATCCAAATCGAGCCGAAGGCTGAAAAGAATAAAAATGGAAGTATCGATATGTTTCAATTCCTACTTGAGCATAATGGTTTGAAAACCTTTCAAAACATCGTTTTCATATCTTATCTAAAAAGAACTTTTGCAAATCAAATCAAACCCTTCATATATAGGTTCAACGAAGCACGAAAATACTTTAAAAATCAAACATAGGCTCAATTAGTTCCAGCATACACACACACATTTTAAATAAAAAAGAAAAATATTGAAAAGATGTGGTACCGTGTTTCACAGAAGTTAGGGGGTGCCTAACACCTTCCCCCCACTTAACCAAGCCCCCGAACATTAAAATCTCAGTTTTAAGATCAAGTTTCGACAGTGTCCAGTAATTGGGTCTACTTGTAAAAATAAAGCTCGATTGAGTTGGTACAACCATTTCAAAAATACTAACTGGTGACTCTGGAAACCGTTCAAATCGTCGACATGATACATTTTGGCAACATTTAAACTATGTGTTAAAATGATTTATCAAAATAAATAAAAAAGGGTTTTAAAATAGTTTTACCAAATAAGGCCCTTACACCTATTTTAATCATATTTTACCAAACAATGCTTTAACTACTAAAAATTTACTTTTGAAAATAAATGGTTTTGGCCAAACAAAGCCTTATGGCTTTTGATTTTTAAAAACTAAGTAACTGATGTTTTTAATAAGGGTATTATGATTATATCAGTTATTATATTATAATTATATGTATACTATACCTATATCAGTTATATATATAATATCTATTATACGTTAAGTAAAATAGAGTTAGGCAGAACAGAGAAAAGAGAGAGAGCAAAGAAAGAAAATAGAGAAGAAATAAAGAAGGAGAAGACTTTGTGATTTTATAAACAAAGAATCACCATCATCATCTTCCTTGAAAGCTAGAAAGGGTATAATTCTAACTCCATGATTTCTAAATTGTGTTCTTCAGTGTTTTCATAGTTTTAGAACTTCTTTGTAAAGTTAGTTTTAATGAATTTATGTGATTATGATTTATATATGTTATGATGAATATGTATATATATATATATACGATTATATATGTGTTATATGAAAAATTAAGTGATCAATTTCATGTAAATATGATAAACATGAAGAAATCATGTTCATCAAAAGTTACAGTGAATTAATTTTGAAAAATTATCTTTAATTATCAAAATTTGTTTTTGATTATGCTATGTTATGTAAATTGACCATAGATTATGATAATATATTAAGAAACAAAGTTAATACGATTTGAATTACGTGATTTGGTTTAAAAAAACTGACAGTATCAATTTTCTTCAAGAACGCTTAAAAATGGTGTTTTCAAAATCATGGACATCAAGTGTTTTGATTATGTATTGTGGTGTCTATGTATATTAAAAATATGTTAGAAGTTTAAGATTTTGTTTTTATAAAGTTTCATATGCATTGTGCTCGTTAAAATCAGAATTTGGTGCGAAGAAATAAGCCAAATTGGCTTTTTCTCTGCACAATCGCTAACCGAGAATCCCACCAGCAGGGGGACCCGCGCCAGCGGGTATCAAGGGCAAAACACCCACCCCAGCAGGTGTATAGGCTTTCCAAAAATTTTGTTTGAGTTCTGTGTAGTTTTTATGCATTACATGATTAGCTAACTTAATGTGATGACATGTTAAGTGTATAAAACAATAAGATAACATATTTTTACATGTATAAGACAATTTGAAGTCTCATATTAACATGTTATGTGTGAACTTAGATATTGTTATCATAGGGTATGATTATGATAGTTTAAAGTGCTATACACGTGTGATATGCATATTGTGAGTTTAGACTCATGTATGTGGTTAGTTAGCGAGTTAAGTTTACAAACCACGTTGTTAAGTTGAACTTAAGTAAGAAGTTCAATGGTTAAACGTAGTGGTTATGAAACTAATTGATGTTGTAAACGTAATGTAATGTGTAGGACGATTGGGGAAGCGATTTGTAAATTGTAAATTGTAGCTTGCGCTTAAGGCAAGTTTTCTAAACTCAAACTTTACTTGAGCAAGTTTCTTATTTCTAACTTGTTATTCATATGCAAGTTATTGTATTCTCTATAAATTATATATTGAATAAATATCTTATGAAAGTTTATTATTGAGTTAATGTGACCTTGACTTAATTGTTCAAGCAAGGTCTATCTTATCTTTCAATTGCTTTAAGTTTAATTCTAAAGCATAAGTTAATTCGTAACTCTTTATTGTTGAATTATTATTATTGTAAGTTGATTCAACTACTCTTTAGCTGATGAGAGTTGAACTCCAAATTTCCTTTTAAGCTTATCCAAACCAAACCTTCTTTGGTGCGGACTTGTATCAAATACTGAGATGAACAACCCTATTTAATAAGGGAATACCATGCGAAAGCGTTAAGATGTTTGTGCACAATACATGGTACGAAGGGCTGATCCCCCTAAGTACGATTTAAGAGTCCATATAGTCTAAAGACTGTTAAAGGTTTTAAATAAAAATATTTATAACCTAGGACATAGTTGAAAGTCTTACCACCCTCAGACGAATTCTATATTCCATATTCAACTCTTTATTATTGATGAAAGAAATGTTATTCAAATCATTTGAAGTTATTAGGTTTATGTCATCATTATTATTGTTATCCAAGTGAGCTTTTGTTTGCTCACTCTTGCATTATATAACCCTTGTAGCTAAAGTCGAAAGAGTTGACGAACCGTCAACTAGTAAAGGAAAAAAAAAGATGAACAAGTGAAGACTTGTTTATATTTATGATGTGGTTTTAATAAGACTTTATTATGTTATGGTTTGTTTTGCGAACTTATTTATTAACGATAAGGTTAGTAAACCCTGGGATATTTTGATCAAGGTTGTAATCCTTTTAATAAGAAAGATTTCATTATTTATTTAAGGTTGTAATTTATTTTGCATTCCTTATTATGGGCAGTAGTTGTATTTTATTTAGATAGTGAGCACCAAATCTTGTGGAATTGAAGTACACGGATTTGGGGGTGTCACTATGCAATTATCAAAACTCCTCAGTGATCAAGACTGACAAACATAAATGAGAAAATCAAATAGGTGCAAGAGAAATGTACTCACCATCAAGAATGGGTAAAAACCTAACCAAGCCTCCGTCATGCCCTCCTGAGCGCATGCGCATCCCTCGAATAAAATAGGCAAAGGTATAGGTACCCCAATCAAAATCACTGAGGCGCTCCACATATCGAGTAGCACTGACCAGGGCAAAGGACACCGTCGAGGAGTTGTCGACAAGGAAACAACCCCTGATGATCACTAAAAACTATCGTCGCATGATGCGATCTCTGACCCTCTGATCATCAGGCAGGGGCTCAGTGAAAGCCCCACTCTAGGCATCTACGCTCAAGGAACCAGAACGGAACCGTTCGACCCTTGATGGCCATCACAAGAACTCCCAAGAGGGACCGAACTGGCAGTGGGTGAAATGTTAGCCACCACCGGCACTAGCTCACCTGCAAACTCTATCCCGATAATGAACCTCCAGTCCATAGGCGTCATTATCACCTTGCAATCCAACAAATGAATAGACTGGGTCTGGTGGAACCAGTGCTCAGACAAAGCCCTCAAATAACCCCAGGGGCAATGGCGTGGAGGGATAGAAAAGAATGCCTGAAACCCTCAGGTGTCAACAATGGCCCGATACTCCGGAATGCAGAGTATGGTACAAGGAGTGAACATTGAACCAGTTCCCCCTGGGCTGTGTAAAGTCGGGAACCTGCATCAAATAGCCAGTCCAGATCAAATATATGTCCCTAAAAATGGCAAAAGAAACAAAGAAAATCCAGAAGAAAAACTTCAGTCACCTCGTTGGCATGAAGGTATCTCGATGGATGGCGCCTCAAATCACCCAGAAGCTCCTAAAGTGGCACCACAATGGCTGGAAGATCCCCACGTGGAGCCTGAGCTGGGGCGGGATCAACAAATGGGACATCCTCATCGTCCACATCAACTGGAGGCTCAGCCCAGATGGGACGAATCACAGACTCAGCCAACCAACGAGGCGGCCGAGCTAGGACGTGGCTGAGGAACATCAGAGACACTCCTCCACCTAACTCCTGAAGTGACCCCGCTAGCACTACCTGGTCTATCTGGCTCCATAACCTAGACAAAGTCTCCAAATCACCTAAAAAGGGTGAGGTAAGCCTTAAACCTATAGCTTATTAAATTAAACCAGTAATTCCTACATTTTTAAGTCCTAAAGCATGCATGAGTTAACCAAAATCCCCAGTAGAGTCAAAATTGCATGCTTGTTAAATGCTCAGGTTTTTTGAAATTTTTTTGCAATATTCTCCTTTGTAAAATGTACTATCCGCATACACATAGGCATGACTAGGTGGCCATTCAGTAGCACACCTATCCAAAAAAAGAAATAGTTCATATTTATGAAAAAAAATCAAAAGTAAACTCCCTATGGCAGCTAAATTACCATGGACATTTTTAGTTGAAAATCCATGCTCACTTGGCCTCAAAAAGGATGAGTAAACTGATCAAAAAGGCATAAATTGACTATCTCATAATTCAAATTTTTTTACATCAGAACGTTCAGCACAATAAAATATGCATATTTACTAAGTCTGAAAATTTTTATCAAGCCATATAGGCACACCTATTCCATACAATGTGTTTAAAAGCATACTATGTGGTTTATAACATTCTAACGGTCAAAACTGGAAAAGAAAGGACGTAAATGTTATCAGAGATGTGCAGAACATTTGTACGATGACGGAATCTAAAAAAAGCTAGCCAAACTCCATAGATCTGAAGAAGAAAATCGGATTTCTTTTAGAATTCAAGTTTGAAAATGAATTTTAAAAGCCACGGGAGCCAAGTTATAAATCACAAGAAGGAGCGGCCCCACCTATGGCAGTCGCACCTCTACCTGCGGCTCCCTAAGGTGGGCCCCACCCCCTCCATTTAGGTCCAGTTCGAGTGGAAACGGAGTTTACAGAAGCTAAAAAGTCAAATCCGGGAAAAAAAATTGCTACGCGATTGAACAGATTAGCCTGAAAGCCTGCGTATAAGCGGCGAGTTCCTAACAATGGATAGAACTTCATGTAAGCCATTGTTTAAGACCCTGAAGTGATATTCAGGAGCCAATGATGAAAATTGCTAAAAATTTATGGAAAAACTGCTAAAAACTGCCTCTATCAGAGCATCGAAAATGTCCGACGGTATGACCGGCAAGTTTTAAGTGTGTCAAAGCATCCAGATTGATCCAAGAGTGTAATTTGTCAGAAAGAGTACCCCCCACGTCGAGATCAATTAGGTCTGACACTATCAGCCATTGGCGACGACCCCAGCGAAGCATTGGGAATGATCCGGTGATAAAACCGTTAAAGGCTACTTCAGCGAAGGTCAGAGGGTCTGACACTATCAGCCGTTGGCAGCAACTCCAACGAAGCATCGGGAACGATCTGGTGATAAAACCATTGAAGGCTACTTCAGCGTAGGTCAGAGGGTCTAACACTATTAGCCATTGGCAATAAATCCAGCAAAGCATCTGGAAGGATCCGGTGATAAAACCGTTGAAGGCTACTTCAGCGAAGGTCAGAGGGTCTGACACTATCAGCCGTTGACGACAACTCCAACGAAGCATCAGGAACGATCCGGTGATAAAATCGTTGAAGGCTACTTCAGTAAAGGTCAGAGGGTCTGACACTATCAGCTGTTGGCGACAACCCCAGCGAAGCCTTAGGAACGATCCGGTGGTGAAGCTGTTGAAGGCTACTTCAGCGAAGGTCAGAGGTTCTGACACTATCCGCCGTTGGCGACTAACCCCAGCGAAGCATCGAAAATGATCCGGTGGTGAACTCGTTGAAGGCTACTTCAGCAAAGGTTAGAGGGTCTGACACTATAAGCCGTTGGCGATAACCCTAGCGAAGCATCGGGAACGATCCGGTGGGGAAGCCGTTGAAGGTAACTTCAGCGAAGGTCAGAGGATCCTACACTATCCACCGTTGGCGATAACTCCAGCGAAGCATCGGGAACGATCCGGTGATGAAGCCGTTGAAGGCTACTTCAACTAAAGTCATATGGTTTGACGTGGCAAGCCGTTGGCGACAACTCTAGCGAAGCATCGGGAATGAGCAGGTGATGAAAACAGTATATAAGTTTATCCCCACAGAGGACAGATGATGGAATCTGTTATATAAATCTCCCATCGGGAGCACCGAGAAGGATTGCTGATTCGACCTACCGTTACAAACTCCCGTTCGAGTAGGCACCGAGAAGGTTCGGTGATGGTCAAACCCTATAAAAAACCGTTCGATTAGGAATCAAGTCAAGATCAATAGACCGTGGTAAACTACCGTTTGGGTAGGCATTGACCGAACATCAATTCAAATCAGTTGACGACAATCCCAGCGTAGCGTCAGGAAAGATTCGATGATGTAGACCGATGGAAGCTATCATGAAGGTAGGCATCGAGAATCCCCAATGAGGCAACTCAGCAAAAGAGGAACATCCCCAGCGAAGGAAAAGTTAGAAAGCTGATTTGGAGACACGAGACGTTGGTGATAACCCTAACGTTGAGTTCAGAAATGTTCAATGGCATCAGCTAAAAGAAAATCTTCCCCACAGATGATTATCAACTGACATGGTAAACCATTGGCTTCAAACCAGTGTAGCACCGAGAAAGATTCGGTGATGATCAAGACTTTACAAGCTACTGTTCGAGTAGACGTCAAGAGAATTCACCAAAGGGCTATCACGGATTACGTTACCCCCAGCAGTAAATGGCATAAGCAGTCAGAGTGATAACCCCAGCACCACGAAGGTATCTAATATTCATAACATATTATACCATATGTTGCATTATAGTTGCATATGTCATATTTCATGTGTTTAGTAATCTTTATCTTGTTCATTCCATTGCATTGCATAAACATGATAAAGAGGGGCATCTGTAGAGACTCAAAATTTTGCATTCCTGTTACTAATCCTGCAAGAGGGAAAAACTATCTTTTACCTTTCGGAGACGACCCTGGAAGTTCAAAATAAATTTAACCCCGGCGACAACACCGTGAGACCCAATTCAGCCCCGACGACAACAATGGGATGTCAAGTCAAGCCCCGGCAACAACCCGAGAGGTACAGTAACACCGGCGACAACATCGGGAGATCCAACTCAGCCCCGGCGACAACATCGGGATGCCAAGTTAATCCCCGATCATAACACGGGAGGTACAACAACCGACGACAACACTGGTAGATCAAACTCAGCCCCATCGATAACATCGGGATGTCAAGTAAATCCCCGGCCATAACCCGGGAAATGCAGTCACCCCAGAGACAACCCTGGGAAGCCAAGTCAACTTCGGAGATAACCCCAAAGCATCACATCATCCCTAGAGACAACCCTGGGAGACCAAGTCAACCTCGAAGACAACCTTGAGGACGAAAAGAACTGGCTGGGCTCAGACCTCGGAGCCAACCCTGAGAAAATAGTTAAAAATTGTGCCAACACAAGAGACAACCCCTGGAGGGGAAAACGGTTATTTTACCAACTTGAAGCCAATCCGGTCAAAATCAAGCTGAATTAATGTAATGAAGGTCGGAAAGAGCCATAACATTGATCCCGAGTGAAAACAGCACAATACAGCTTAACGGATAAACTGCGAAAAAACAAAGATCCGATTATAAACCCATCTTCCTGGTGTAGACACTCAAAAATTTGCTTTCTTTGTACTAACCTGGCAGAAGGGTAAAAGCATAATTTTACTTTAAAGACAACCCTGAGGTAGGGCAAAAGAGTCAGGTCATCTCAGAGACAACCCCAGGCGTGATGCAAAGGACCAATGACGTCCGAACATATCGCGAACCGAACGAGGATCGCTGAGCTGAGACAGTGTTCCCCGAAAACCACCTCAGCAAACCTCGAACGGCATGCCATCAAAGATAAGCTTGCTAACTGATACCTGGACCTGGAGGATATATCTCGGCTATGAGTATCGACTTCCCGAACCCTAATTCAGTCAGACTCGATCTTATCCCGCTGCATTCATCAAAGAGTGTCCGAAAGGTCGAGCTGCGGAAGGTCAACTTCTACTGAACCAGGACTGAAGGAACACCTTCTGAGCTTGTGGGACCCACCTAGCCCAGCCGCATCCATACATGCGGCTAGCCGTATGTATGTATGCGACTGGCTCGAACAGATTAAAACACCCATATTAGCTCATTTGTAAAGAGAGAGATATAATTTTAGAGAGAGAAAAGACATTCTAGAGAGAGAAAGGCTCAGGTGGAACTCAAGAACACCAACTTGAAGCTTAATCATCTCATTTAGTACCTACTTGAAGTCCCGAGAGTGTTCCACGTTGGCCACGGGAGTTAAAACGCTTGTTCACGCGTCCCCCAAGGTGAAATAATGCACTTTCTAGCTTTGTTCTTTATAAACTGTTGTTTAAATACTAGATTGATGATATATCTTGTTAAAATGTAGTTAAACTTGTTGTATTTTAAGTATATTGTGTAATAGTTGGTAGATATTACTGTTTCTATCAGTTATATTGTGCTTATTACGTTGTAAATCGATCGCGGAGGCTAGATTTACCTAGATTTAAGCTGGATCTAGCCTTTAAGAGGTTATTAAGCATGAAGCTTTAACCCGTGTGCTAGATCGATTTAGATTCATGGTAGATCTATGAATTTATTGATTTAAACGGTCCCGATTACCCTGTATAACCCTAAATCTATATTTAGAGGTGAAAGAGGTCCTAAATGGCTTAAAACGGTGATTTTAACCGATGAAATCACCTAATATCAAAGCCGAGGACATTGTATATATGTATTCCTGCACAAATAATGTGAGCCTAGGAATCCCGGTGTTGAGATCCCCGAATGGATCCGACTTGATTCCCACGATGGACCGATTTTTATGTTGTAATGTTTTAATAGTGTAAATATCATTGTATATGTAATATTTGGATCTTGAAGACTAGCTCGAGGGGTTAGTTTTTTGGTCGAAAAACCGATCACTAAACACGCGCAAGTATACGCGGTCTAACAAGTAATACAGTGATAAGGAAAGTGTCGTACCCACGAGGAACTATCTCTAATATTTACCAAATACCAACTTTGTATCGCGTAAGTCTTATTCGAACAGCAAACTAATAGGAGTGTGGTTAATTTAGTTATAACTAATTATCAAAGCAAGTAAATGGATAACGAATGACAATCGAAGGCACTACAAGATAAGGTCACAACTTCACCCCCACACAGGCATTCTGTCGAACACTTGGCGTGTTATACTTCATCAAACTTCCTACCCTTCTCTCTTTGGTCTTAATGGTCACGACAGTTTGTCGACCCAGAACACACAGGTGCTCATACACCTCTGTCGAGGTATGCACAAACATATCCTCTCCAGATCCACCCGATAGGGAATAGAACAGAAAAGAACGTCCAAGCTAGGTGATAATCCTACACATGTCTATGCGAATTAACCTAACAGGGATTTAAGCATAAGTTCTCAATTAGGTCACACGTGGCGCACAGATATATGTCTATTCTACGCACAACTTATGCAGTCGAAACCCATAATCACATGCCAATATATTTAGGTGTAAATTTACAATCCTTCTTTCTATATCTTGTAGATTACCAAAATCATCACTAATGTCTTAGCGAGAATCAATAAGCATGAATATATTAAACCAAACCATATGGTGCCAACCAAAGAGATAAGACAGTCAATTTAAATAACAAAGGGTTCCATTATAACCTTAGAACCAATACTTAGTGCATAGCTATTGAACAAAATATAAGTAGCAATAAAGATAATATTTATGGATTACAAAATCAGAGGAAATAAATGGATAAGAATAAACTCTATCAAGGCTCTTCAGTCTCCAAGCATTCCACTCCTTTCAAGCTCTCCAATCCATATAGCTCACTGCTCTTGTTGCTCCAAGGAAATCCCAGACTTTTCCCTAATCTACCTAATCTATATTTACAAACATTAACTAAGAAATAGAGAGAGATTACAAAAGAGGAGAAAAAACTATATTATCCTAAGCTAATCTAACCGATTCTCCATGCTATATCCCACTCTCTCCATATATATCAATTTTCCTCTTTTGCTAGGTCAAAAGCAAGCTTTCTCTGCCTGGGCACTGGAGGTCGCGCTGCGGCGCGGGCAATAGGCTTATGGGTGGCGCTGCGGCGCTACATTTAAAATCAAAAGACCGGCGGCCACACTGCAGCGCGAGTCCATAAAGGATCAGGGGCGCTGCAGCGCCATGGTGACGTCAGGTTGGACAGGTGGGTGGCGTTGCGGCGCAAGATAAAGGCATGGCATTGGCGCTGCGGCGCCAGTGTATGTAAATTGTCCCCCGAATACTAGAAAAGTCCTGTAAAGCCTGCAATACATCGGTTGAGCAAAATAATACTAAAATAATATAAAAATTATATAAAATCTACGAAGATCAGGCAACTATTTAAGCCATAAAGTATCCGATTCGCGGGTATAAATCCCACTCATCAAATACCCCCAAACTTAAGTCTTTGCTTGTCCTCGAGCAAACTATCTAACACAAAACTAACAATAGTAAAACACACGCGAAAGAACAATAAAACTGTATACTAGTATCATGGCTTCTAAGCTCGATCATAGCTACTCCCAGAGAATAGGGCAAACTCAGATATTAGTAAGGGTTCATTCATTTTCAAGTATAAGACTGTATTCGATCCATTCTATTTGTGTGTGTGTGGAGACCAACCATCTTAACTAATCATAGCTCAAATAAGTTCCCACAGTCGATTGTTAATACTAATATGCACACTTCGTAACTTAAACATTCAATAAGTTAAGACTAAGATGCAAGTGCAGGAAAGGATCAAAAGGCTCTAGCATGAAGACAGTAAACTCTGACTTGGACAATCCTTAATTACCTTAGGCTATTCAGAGCTACCCATTTAATGAACTTTTGATCAGTGACTCCCAAGCCAGATGACTTTAGGTCACTAGGTGTAGAACACCCCTACGAATCTAATAACTTGAGCAGCAAAGGCCACGTAATCAACATAAGCCAAATTAGACTTTACGAAATCCAAAGATTATTTAGCGAGTGCATTTTATGCCCCATCTCAACATCGGTCCTGCGTTTATGGGCGAGTGCGTTTTATACTCCATCTCAACATCAGTCCTGCGCTTATGGGCGAGTGCATTTCACACTCCATCTCGACCCACCGCAAGACTTTCGATATTCAATCTTCTTTTCTTTTTATTCTTTTATTACATTTTTTTTATATCAACATTCCAGAATCCAAGATCCAAAACTGTATATGCATCTAAGTCTTTTATTACCTTGTAACAATGAAAGTTTATAAGAGTGAACATACTCTCAAAGCAATAAACACGCGAACTAAATTCAAAAAATAACTAGTTAACACAGTTGGTCGGTGCTTGCTAAGAATGACGGATCAATAACAGTCTCAACTTATCAATTGAACAAACCCCTAGCTCACACATGTTTGACACGACTCTAAGAGATATACCTAATTACTTAGTGCTTGTCATTAGCCACAATCAAAAATTAATGATAAATATAACACCCTTGCATAATAACAGCTCAAAATAGGGTAATAAGGCCACTCACATGGCACAAGCATCTAAATCTGTAAAAGCCCCAAAAAGATGGCTATAAACCAAACATACATGCTGATAATAATCTAAACATTCATAAATAATAACAAAAACTGTATATGGCATCCATCCGTAATAATTCAAATTAAAATACCGCAGTTCAAAATGACTGCACTACAATACTGATAAAATCATAAGCAAAGTACTAAATATGGCAACCTAACATGGTAATAGATAGAAATAAAATAGATAATAAACCATAACACCCCCAAACTTAAGGTGAGCAATGCCCTCATTGCTAAACATATATCAATCTAAACAAGAGGGCTTCCCTGAAGTCTGGTCACTCCTCAGCAGCATCGTCCTCGTCAACTTCGGCGGGCGATGATGGTGGAGGGTATGGTGGGAAGATAGGAGGTTCTGGGAACTGGAATGGCATGAACTCAGCATCCTCGCCACTGTAGACGGTGTATATGCTCTGCATCGTGTTGACCAGCTCAGCCTGATACTGCATCACTATGTCCTACCTCTGGGCCACTACTGTAATGTGCCTCTGCTGCCTCTGAGCATCAGCGTCGTGTTTCTGATGTAGCAGGGTGAGGGATGCCATGATCTCTGCCAGTAGTCCCTGTGAAGATGGGCCTGCGTCTGGTGGCTGCGAGGACTCGGGCTCTGCTATAGGAGGTGGCTCAGTAGGTGGCCCAAATCATTTGCCTCTGACATAAGAAACTGCCCCGTCCCACACATCAAAGTGTGAGATGATCTGATGGTTAATTACTGACATGGGCGGCAAAGCTATCTCTTCTGGCCCCCAATGGATACCTGTCCTCTTGCATAGCCGGGTGATCAAGGATGGATGTGGAAGTCCCGCAGAGATGTTGCTCTTGATCGCCTTCATAATGGACTCATGTATGAGAACTCCAATGTCCACGTTCAGGCCTGTGACAATGACGAATAAGAGGATCGCTCTATCCTTAGTCACATCGTTTAGGTGACGAGTCGGGATCATGTTGGCACAAATAAAGTTGAACCATGCCTTCCCATAGCGACTGAGTGAAGCATGCGGGAAACTGGTCCTCTCACCCGTGAAGTCATTTGTCTTCCATGTAGTCCCGGACTTGCAGAGCCTCCTAATAATATCCTCGAGGTCATAGCTGCGGAGTCCCAGCTCCATATAGTCTCTACCCTCAAAATCTGGCGTCGCGAAGAATGCATTAATGGCTTGGCTTCCAAACGCCACTGACCGCCCCCTAACTTGGACAACAGCAGGACCCTCAGCACTAGCATTAGCGTAGAACTCACGAACCACAGAAACAATGCCCAATTCGGGTGGTTTTGTGAAGTGCACCCACTGGCGACCCGCAATCATGGCTAACAACTTGCCATCCTTTGTTTTGTCAGGCCTCAAACCCCGTTCAGGAATTAAATTTTGTGTGATAAAGGAGCTTTTGTATCATTTCCATGCCTCTTTGTTAACAAATTTGGTGTTGTCCCATGCCGTTAGTGCTGCGGACAAGGAACCACCGACGCTCAGTCGCTGCCTCTTTGATGCTCTGTGAGAATTTTTAGTTGGCGTGAACAAAAACAGTACCTAAGCAATGCCACTCTCTGTAGAAGCAACCCTTAAAGCAATAGGCAGCAAATCCCCAATGAAACCCACTAATTTTAAGCCAAAACAGTCAAATTTCTCTCTCAGGCAAATTATCAAACACCTTGCGTGCGTTCTGAAAATCCAATTTGGACAGCCCTTGCTTTACAGTGCTCTTTCCCTATTTTCGTCAGTGGAAATCACCCAAATCACACAACAAGAAAAACACCAACAAAGCACCAACCCAATAATTCGATCAAAATATCTTAGTGAATGACTGAAATCCAAATAAAATACCTTGAAGGGGGAAAAACCCTAGTTTGCTACTGATCTCCTTTTGGATTCTCTCCTGACTTGAGGTTGGTCTGATTCTGTGAATGATGTCGTGAATCGGTTGTGTTATAGTGAGGGTGGGGGTTTTGTGGAGAAAAGGGACAGTTGGGTTGCTTGTACTGCCGAGATGCCTCGAGAGAAAAGAGGAGTAGTGGGCTAACTGCTGGCCACATTGTGTTTTTTTTAAAACAAATTCTCCCTACCGGCGCTGCGGCGCGGGCATTCCTTCTTTGCTTGGCGCTGCGGCGCGAGTTAGCAGTACGTTGGCCTCGCTCTTGGCGCTACGGTGCGAGTCATTGGCACAATGCTGGGGCTGCGGCGCGAAGAAGAGAATTTGGAAATTGAACATGGCGCTGTGGCGCGAGTTCTAGTGTATATGCTGCCGTTGCGGCGCCAGCCTTGTATCTGAGATTTCCTGCACAGAAGCCATGTATTAGCCAACATCTATTACATATATATATATGCTAAATAAACAACATACTAGATACGCCTTATTTCTAACTAAGATATACACTAGTAACATACTAAATAACATGCTGCCTGCATCCTATAATCACAAAAACATGCACATCAGATATGACATTGCAGTACAATAACTGGCAGCAATGTTTACATAGTAAAGAGAAAAAAAACACAAAATAAACTAGACATAAGTAAAGAAAAATAGAGAAAATTGATACTGAGATGGGGTTGCCTCCCCACCAAGCGCTTGTTTTAAAGTTGTCGGCTTGACTATTCTGTTGTCGTTCAGTCCGCTCATAAGCGAAAATGACCATTTCATGCCGCCTATTCGTCAATTCCTTTAAATTTTTAGCAGACATGGATGATTGATCATCCCCGTTTTCTTCACCCATTGGCACGAAGAATCTTTCACCACTATAATTATCCACTAATTTGAATTTTTCATCAAGTTGAAAATGTTCTTTGTGCGCTAGTGGGTCCTCCAGGGTTTCCACAATCATGAGCGTGGTTTCTGGTTGTTGATTAGTCTTGACTATACATACAACCACTATTGATCCTTTTTTCTCCAACTTCAGACTCCACCGGTTGGACAATTTGCACCATGACATCTCCCTCAATAACTTTGTGAGACTCATCGCCTTCTCCTTGCGTATCCACCGTGAAATGCTCTACTGCTTCATCGTTGAGATCGATTATGACCGGTAGATTTCCCTGAGGTGGATTTATGATGGCATTGACGAGTTGTCCCAATTGATTTTTTAGGCTTTGCAATGCGGCGTCTTGGCTTGCCATTCGAACCTCATGTCTCTCTATAAAGTTGGTGAGGAGCTCTTCAAGCCTTTTCTCTTCTTCTGTTGAGTCTACCGAAAAGCTCTCATTGGGTTGGAATGTCACCTTATACTGTGGCAGAGACGGATATTCAAATTGATTCGGATAAGAGTAATTTGGATCATGATATTGCTCTTGACTGTAGTCCCAAGAGTTTGGATAACCCTAATAGTTTGTGTGACGCCCCCAAATTCAGACCGTCACTGATCTCGAATTCGGTTCATCACGTACTAATTCTAATAACAACTAAAATCTCAAACAATGAAATAACAGAGAAATTTACATTGATATAACATAAATATTCTCGTCCCAAGTCTCGAAACTATTATTAATACACTTCATAACTTAAACCAAACATATCTTAATACATAACATTTAAATAAGTCTTAATACAACATAACGGAAACATCCTAATAGAGAAAAGCACAGCTACTCCATAGCCTTGCCTTCGTACTTATTCTGTCCTGGGGTTCCACCTTGCCCTGCCCTAACTGAAATGTTTATAGGAAGCAAGAATGAGCAACAAATTTGCTCAGCAAGTAATATGTCAATAAATGTGAACAGGAATATATACAGTTCTAAATCTCAAGGGTAAAACGGTAATTAATCGCTCAGGATTTCAAATAAGAATGTTGTGAACAAAATAAATAACAATGACTTTCAAATCTATTCTATGAAGTTGAATAAGGACTACTACGGGTCGAGAAGTTATTAAAGGATTCAAAAGTTTCAACAATTTCAAGTGAATGAATAGATATCACTAAGTGTCGCTGTGGACCAAGGATTTATAAAAGAATCCAAAGAATTCAAAGTTTCAAGTAAATAAATACTGGATACTGAGTGGTCGCTAAGAACCACGAACTTCTACTAGAATCACCAAAAATATTTCTGGTAACCCAACCAAGTATAATTAGGGGATTAGCCTATCGTACCTGGAGTTATGCATAACCTACCACACCATTGTCGGCACCCCGACTATATAGTTCCCCTTTTTACAAGGGTTGTTCAACTCAGTCAATTTATAGGAGTCCGCACCATGGTAATTGGTGTGGATTGTTTTCATGATATTGGTCTAGCCGAATTAAATGGCGTAGACAATTTCAACAATGTATATAAGAACAATTTATGAGTTCAATACTCGCAACAATAATTTGAAGAATATAATCGTGATTTAAATCCAGCTATGAAATATAAGTTTATAAGGCAAGAATTATTCTAGCACCTATTTACTCGTACGACCAAAGTTAGTACAAGCTTGAATACGTGTTCAATAAAGAGTGTGAATCAAATACTTGCTCAATAAAAGAGTAGTCAGATACTTGCAATTAGTATACAAGAACGATTTCAAGGAAACTTGCACAGTGAAAGAGTATAAGTTAAGGAACTTGCTTACGACGTTCCTCGAATAAGTAACCACAAGGATATGATACTTGCAACACAATAAAAGTAGGGTTCAGATACTTACACTATATATGAGTGTAGTCAGGAAACTTGCCTTATGCGTAGTTTATCCTCGTTAAGTAAATCAACACTTTCGAATCCTATTTAGATAATACATGTATAGAATGTTCATTAGTTACTTATGCCCATATATGAGATGTAAATTTAAACGCACCTATAACGTTTAACATAGTCGCATACTATACACATACTTCATCACATACTTTTGCGTACATATAGTATAGTTCAATTTACAAGACATCATGCAGTCATCAACATAGTTTTTAATAGTTGCTTTATAGTTCACAAACACCTTTTAGACTTATCATTGGGAAGTTTATAATCAAACGTTCAATTCTATCACTTAGCATGCCTCTCAACACATTACTTAGCATACTGGTCATATACTACAAGTTAAAGTAATCATATAAGCTAACTGTCAAAATCAGATCAACAAGCTGACTCAATCCTAATTCCAGTATGGCGCAGCTGCGCCATGACTAAGCCTAGGGCCGACGCAGCTGCGCAGCCCTCTGGCCAAGCCAAGGCTGAGCTGTTGCCTTGTGGTTTATGTCCAGGTCATGAACGCAACATTCACATATAATATAATAACATATTAAAGGGTCTTACATACTTTTATTGCGATCTTACACTTATTCTTGATACGCTATGGTCTTTAACTTATGATTTCAAATGAGCTAAGGCTAATCAAGATCATGAAATCACAAAGGATATAATGTTTGCCATGTATACATGTGAGGTAGTCATGATATCAGTTTGTATGTATGCTTACATAGGTCCTCATTTTATATGCACTTATTTAGTTTTATTCATTCTTTGAAAACTCGTACGAATCATGTTTCCACGATCTTATGTCATGTCATATTAGATGGATACACATAACACGTACACACAATAAAGGTCTTTCATGCTTTTACAATCATCATACGTTCACCTTAATATGTTAGGATTCTCATTTAGGATTTCTAATGAGTTATGGTCAATTAAGGACACGAAATCACAAGGTTTCTATGTTTACCATATGAACCTACGAGGTAGTCATAACATTTGTAATATGCATGCTTGCACGTATTTGATTTATTTGCATCTAGTTAATATCGTTTATTACTCTCAAACTTGTCTAGACTCATGCTCGGTTAACTTCAATTGTATCTAACACATTGTGTGTACATATAGACTAGCTTAGTGATGTTAAGAGTACTATCATGCATAACAAAATATCATAATGTATTCTTTAACATGCTCATGAACGTTAGTTCTTCAAAACTTTCAAGTTTCTCTTTAAAAGTCAACTTGAACTGACTTAACACATGTAAACTATATTTCACTCATGACCTACCCACATATACATGTTCATATGGTCAGAATATAAATATGATACCTATATGTCAAAGTTTATTTCAAAAACTATAATTTTCGTTTAGAAATGTTCGCTAGTAAGGCCCGTATGTTCATGTTACATTATGAAACATATATACACAATTTAGCATGCTTTTATACATTTCTAGGTCACAATAATATGTGTCAAAAGTCAGAACCTCAACATCATACACACATGTCAAATTTACTTTTAAAAGCTCTAAGTTCCTTTTTAAATTCTAAGTTCACTTAGCAAGTGATTTTAATGAAGTTAAAACAACCCACGCTATCTCAATAAACACATATACCCATGCTGACATATTCCTCATGCTGGCCTAAGTAGTGTATCTAAGTTAACAATGAATAGATTGCAAACAAAAGCAGGAACTGTCTCCAGAGGCCGGCACAGCTGCGCCGTGCTTCGGCCAGCACCAATGAGTTCCCTGCTTCGACAGGTTTCAGCCCAAATCACAAAATTTCCTACGAATTTACTATTAGACTAATTACATTACCTTTTTAACACTTGTATTAGCTTATATGACAACCAATTTAACATTATCAAATCACCAAATCATAAATTCCCACTAAAATCAAGAATTAACAATTCTCAGAAACAAAAAAAATGAAGAACATGGAGATAGAATTGTACCTCTGTGAATGCTTTGCTGCTAAACAGATTATATATAATGCTACTATGATACTCTCCCTTTAACCAATACTCTCAGTTAACAGAACTCAACAAATGAAAATTTGAAGGAAAGAAGCTTATATTTATAGAGAATGCAATATACAGACAATGCAATAATTCACCAGATTAAACCAACGGGAGAAGCAAGAACTCAATGGTTAAGGGAGAGTTGTTAGATAGTTGGTGAATCCCATGATTAAGCCCACTCCCCTTGTGATGATATGCTAAGAATTGCTGAGTTTGAGGTGGTAGGGTAGCATATGAATTGTTTGCTGAAATTGAGAATATAGAGTAGAGTAGCTTGTATGCTATACACGTGAATGAGAATGGGTCTCATATAATGGGACAAGCCAATTTCAATCTCAGCATTCTAGCAATTGTACAATGAAATGTTATAACATATATCATACACTTAGGCTATTACATATATATTCATACTATATATTTAGATTATAATTAACATTATAATGTAAGTCACATGCTTAATATTTCAAGTAGTAGATGTGATATGGCAATGTAACATACATATAATCCATGTACATTTATTAATACCGAATATAATTTAATCGGGTATTATATTATTATATTATTTTAGTGAAATCATTATTAAGTCACAATTGTTTACTATATATTTGTGATTTTAACAATGTCACATATCCTCATGATATATTCATACAACTTAATTAATTAGTCATAACATATAGTCCTATATGTATAGTCACATTGTAATGTAGTTTATATACAATTGTATAGTCACATTGCATTACACTTCATATAACATATAGGTAGCTATTATATATTATACATTTACTTTGCATGCTTGCACATAATAATTAATATAATCTCATTATATTAATAACTTATTTGTTTTATAATGGCAATTAATTAATTAATTAAATATTAATCAATTCCTTCCTCATAGATTAATGAAGTTATTAATCTCCATAGTAATTAACTAACATTTATATGATTAATTATCACGTTAAATAAATATAAATCTTATTATACTTATAACCAAGTCACTTATTATTATTATATTACTTGCAATAATAATAATCACATATTATTAATAATTAATCACCATTAATATTCTATTATAATTAAATAACAATTAATATTTAATTAATTGTTCACATAGTAATTCCTTCATTAATTTACCCTTATCAATTTTTATTATACGATAAATAATCACATTCTCCAATAGTTTAATAAATACAAATCTCATTATATTTATAAACCATTTTCTTAGTATTATACTATTACTTGCAAAAATAATAAATCAACAGATTATTATTATATTTCTCATAATAATAATTAACAATTAATATAGATTAACTGTTCACTTAATAATTCATTTACTCTTTTACCGATTATTATTCATAATAACACTTAATAACATTATTGTACGACTAACTATCACATGTATTGCACTCAACAAATAATCAATTAAATATAACTCTTATCATATTCATCAATTACTTACTCGTAAATGTTTTGTTACTCATAATAACATATTATAAATATTTACTTATTAATATGTTATTACTAATTACGACGATTAATTAATAATGTAATATTAATTAATCCTTCACTTATTAATTCCTTCATCATTTAATTAATTAAATCACCACCCTTTCCCTTCTCATGCCACACAAGGCATTCTACAAGTTCGTTGAATTCCTCCATATTTTCTTCTAAATTCAATTTAATATAATCGAATTACTTTTCTCATAACTCATTATAAACATTTATGTTTCAATAAATATCCGCTCTCTTATTGTATCAATAAATAATAAAAAATTATTCAAGAAATTCACGGTTCTTATAGTTTGGATGATAGAAAATCGGTTCAATGTCAGCTTATTTCTGACAGTCGGCGGTCTGAGTGGACTGACACTCAAGATTGTTAGAAAACCTCAAGATATTTGCAATTTGAACTTGCAATTGCTCGAGTCCTTCTTCCGAGCATCGTAGTGTCGTCCTCTCATAAGGCCATTGATAACATTGATCGTCCATAACCTATAAACTTAAAAACAAAAAGGAAGATCAAATAAATAAAAGAAATATATATATACACGTTCAAATTAAGACTAAATTGATTTAAATAAATATTAGAACAATAGTTCCCCGGCAATGGCGCCAAAAACTTGTTGGTCGGAAAATCGATCACTAAACACGCGCAAGTATACGCGGTCTAACAAGTAATACAGTGATAAGGAAAGTGTCGTACCCACGAGGAACCATCTCTAATATTTACCAAATACCAACTTTGTATCGCTTAAGTCTTATTCGAACAGCAAACTAATAGGAGTGTGGTTAATTTAGTTATAACTAATTATCAAAGCAAGTAAATGGATAACGAATGACAATCGAAGGCACTACAAGCTAAGGTCACAACTTCACCCCCACACAGGCATTCTGTCGAACACTTGGCGTATTATACTTCATCAAACTTCCTACCCTTCTCTCTTTGGTCTTAATGGTCATGACAGTTTGTCGACCCAGAACACACAGGTGCTCATACACCTCTGTCGAGGTATGCACAAACATATCCTCTCCAGATCCACCCGATAGGGAATAGAACAGAAAAGAACGTCCAAGCTAGGTGATAATCCTACACATGTCTATCCGAATTAACCTAACAGGGATTTAAGCATAAGTTCTCAATTAGGTCACACGTGGCGCACAGATATATGTCTATTCTACGCACAACTTATGCAGTCGAAACCCATAATCACATGCCAATATATTTAGGTGTAAATCTACAATCCTTCTTTCAATATCATGTAGATTACCAAAATCATCACTAATATCTTAGCGAGAATCATTAAGCATGAATATATTAAACCAAACCATATGGTGCTAACCAAAGAGATAAGACAATCAATTTAAATAACAAAGGGTTCCATTATAACCCTAGAACCAATACTTAGTTCATAGCTATTGAACAAAATATAAGTAGCAATAAAGATAATATTTATGGATTACAAAATCAGAGGAAATAAATGGATAAGAATAAACTCTGTCAAGGCTCTTCAGTCTCCAAGCATTCCGCTCCTTTCAAGCTCTCCAATTCGTATAGCTCACTGCTCTTGTTGCTCCAAGAAAATTCCAGACTTTTCCCTAATCTACCTAATCTATATTTATAAACATTAACTAAGAAATAGAGAGAGAGAGATTACAAAAGAGGAGAGAGAACTATATTATCCTAAGCTAAGCTAACCGATTCTCCATGCTATAGCCCACTCTCTCCATATATATTAGTTTTCCTCTTTTCCTAGGTCAAAAGTAAGCTTTCTCTGCCTGGGCACCTGAGGTCGCGCTGCGGCGCGGGCAATAGGCTTATGGGTGGCGCTGCGGCGCCACATTAAAATCAAAAAACCAGCGGCCACGCTGCAGTGCGAGTCTATGAAGGATCAGGGGCGCTGCAGCGCCATGGTGACGTCAGGCTGGACAGGTGGGTGGAGCTGCGGCGCGAGATAAAGGTATGGCATTGGAGCTGCGGCGCCAGTGTATGTAAATTGTCCCCCGAAAGCTAGAAAAGTCCTGTAAAGCCTGCAATACATTGGTTGAGCAAAATAATATAAAAATTATATAAAATCTACGAAGATCAGACAACTATTTAAGCCATTAAGTATCCGATTCGCGGGTATAAATCCCACTCATCATTAGTCCCGAGAAGTCGAATTCAAGATTCTGTGATAGTGAAAACTTTAATTGCGGGAGCTCGGTTCATCGAGATAGCTTACATGCCCGATGATGATCCGACCCTTTTTAACACTTTTGCATGCATATCATCAAAATAATTTCTAATGAAACCACAAATAGCTTTCAATAAGAATAAAGCGATTCGGTGTAGGACACCTTATGAAGGTAAAGATAAATAAAAGGAAGTATTGAAGTGCTCGATTCTTAGTCGGACAAAGGATTTGAAAATCTTGTTTTCCAAAACATCATTTCAATTCGTACATCTTGTTAAAAATAAACTTTTTGTCAAATCAAATCCTTCGTACCTAGGCGCAAAAGAGGTACAACACTACTTTCAAGTCACCCAAAATAAAGACTTAGAATAAAAAACTAATAAATCTTTCAAAATAAAACACACACACACACACACACTTTATGCACAAAAAATTAATAAGATGCGGTATCGTGTTTTCACGGGAGTCGGGGGGTGCCTAACACTTTCCCCCCACTTAACCTAGCCCCCGAATTCCACAAATCTCCTATTTCAAGATCAATCTTTTGGAGTCACGCATTGGACCATCTTGCGAAAAACTATTAAAACTCGGATGAGTTGGTACATCCATTTAAACCATACCAACTGGCGACTCTGTCTCATTCGGTCCAATCATCAAAATAAAAAAGTAATCTTTTCAAAGTCGTCGACACTTATGTCGGTACCTCTTTCCTAAAAACTCGCCCTTCAATAAAATCCATAGACATAGCAAAATGGAAAAGGGTAGGTAAGCTCAAGCAAAGGAAAGACGGAAATCAAAACCAAAGAAAAAGGACTTCTCTTTCAACAAAAAGGAGCAAGATTTTTTCCCGGCTTCGACACCTGGATTCGAAAAAGGCTAAGTCCCATGCCATTGTGACACTTTCAGAAAGGGCTTTCCGAAAAGGTATAGCACGCCTCAAACAGACGCTCTGATCAAAAGTTAGGAAGGTTCGAACCTGATATTACATTGCTCGGAGTGCACGTACTTCGAGACGACGAGACCCACAGGAGTGGGCCCCACTTGGGGAGCCGCAAGTACACCCGCGGCTACCACGGTTACACCTGCAACCATTAGGTCTTTAAATATAAGAACCCCTTGCCAAAAAAAAGAAAAACACTGTAAAACTCCTTCCGTTTCGTCCCTTAGCCCTACTTCTTGTACTCTAAACTTCAATTTTATTCTTCTAACACGTTTGTATACGTATAATCTACGACATATCAAAAATTAATTGGTGGAAACGTTCATTTGAAGCCTACTAAGTGGCAAAAAGCCTGTGTAACAATCCATTATAAGTCTTTTTTACGATCAGAACTCGTTTTCTATACGTATATTTGAACGTGCACGTAAATTTTCATCTTTTGGTTTTGCCCAGAACTCAGTTCCGTAGCCGTTTTTGCTTACTTTGTAGTACATTTTAGTACATATATACGTTGTTTTTGCATTTGCACAGCCTGGATCGTCGATCTGTGGTTTTTACTTGCTTTTATGTGTGTATATATATATATATATATATATATATATATATATATATATACTAACCTGTTCAGCCTGGATCGCTGATTCGTGGCATTTTTAGCTTTATTATATCTATAACTGACTATATATATACTAATTTTCAATTCTGTCAAGCCCAGATTGCAAATCCGTGGTAGTTACTGTTTTTGTATATATAACTATATATATATAATTTTTCTGACTTCGTTTGGCCTGGATTGCTAATTAGTGGCCTTTATTGCTTTAATATATATATATATATATATATATATATATATATATATATACTAATTGTATATATTAACATTTACATTTCAGTTTGGCCTGGATTTGAAATCTATGGCCTTTTTGCCGCTTTTATAAATATATATATATATATTTATATTTATATTCTGTCGAGCCTAGATCTTTTCATGGCTCTTTACAATTTTTTTATATATATTTACATTCAGTTGAGCCTGAAAAAATTCGTGGCTCTTTACCGCTTTTATATATATATATATATATATATATATATATATATATATATATATATATATATATATTTACATTTCTGTTCGGGCCTGAGATTGGAAATCCATCGCCCTTTACAGCTTTCGTATATATATAATTATATATATATATATATATATTCTTTATTCATTGTGGTTAAATATCTATTTTAACTATTCATTTGATATAAATTTATTTTAATATAAAATTGGCGTATTAGATTTATTTAAATCTCGCCCTTTCTACCTTTCAAACGGTTCAAAATAGGTCCAACCAGAACCGAGAAACTAGAATGACTAAGATTTATTTAAATCTAGCTTTATTTCTAGTTTTGTTAAATATTAAAGCAACCTCGCGACCCTTAGATCACTATCTAGTGGGAACTAAGAGCTTTGGCTATACGCATACAAGGATTTGACTGATGAATCCTTTGTTTTTGCGACATCTAGATGTAAATATACATTCTTTGTGAATATTTGTGATGTGTAGGTTTTCTTGGCCTCCTTCTGTGAGCCTAGAAATCGTGGAATTCATGATCAAACCTGTGATGCCCCCAAATTCCAGGACCGTCACGGGGTCGCTCGAATTCGGTTCATCACGTGCTCATGGTAATACATCACAATAGTAATAACTAAAAATCACACAATCACAGCGGAAAATCTAATCTAGAATAATTTACAATAATTTATTATAATTATTCCCCCAAGTCTCGCAACCTACAGTACTTAATAGATTACATAATAATATCAATTAACGACTTATTACATAATCTAACTTAAGCTTAAACATAATCAAATCCAGTCTTACTACATCATCTTAATACAACATTAAAATATTTAAAATATAAAAGAGACAAGCTAGTTGGTAGCCTTGCCCTTGCCCTTATCAATGCTCGAAGGTTCGCCCTGCTCTGCCTTAACTGAAATGTTTTAGGGAAAGCAAGAATGAGCACAATTTGCTCAGCAAGTAATATACAATAAGGGTTTATAATATAATTCTTAATTCTCGAAAAGGGTATAGCAAGATGTGATAGTTTCAAGGATAACAAGAAATATCAACAGTTTTCAACAATAGTTGCTAAGGACAGAATAATGTCAATATGATTCAATAATAAATCAATTCAAGATTTCAAGATAACTGAATACTGAGCAGTCACTAAGGACTATGAACTTCTACTAGAATTAACAGTAATAAACTGAAAATTCAACAAAAACAGGTACAACAGGTGATTAGCCTAAAGCACCATCGTTATGCATAACAATCAATCATACTCAAGTGTGCACGTCGGTTCTCCGACAATTATATATTCCCTTCAAAGAGGGTTGTTCTTCTCAGTCAAATACAAAATCCCGCACCAATCAATTAGTTTGGGTCGCTTTTCAATAATATAAGTCTAGCCGAATCAAATGGCATAGACACTTTCACAATATTCAAGAACAATACTAAGTTCAACATGAATAATAGCTTTAATGAAATAAGAGTTCAAGTATGCTAATTCAATTCAAACTATTAAGTAGGAAACTAGTTCGCAATATACAAAGATAGAATACTTGTATCCAAAGAGATAAGGTTTAGATACTCGCTTACGATATCCGTTGAATAAAGTAATGCAAGGGTTTAGGATACTTGCCTTATACGTAGTTTACTCACGTAAAGCTAGCCAACACTTTCGGATTCCTATCGTAATACAATTACGTATATATATGATATTCATTAGTCATATAATTTAACTTCACGTTTTATCATCGAATATACGATCAACACATAAACTAAGTTTTAACCTAGCTACACAATTATATAGAATATAACTTCTATCCTTAACTTCCTCTTTTCTCAAGTTGATCATATTCATACATCATTACTATCATGTGAGACTATCACAATTAGCAAACATACTCGCATATTATTAATATCACATAAGACTACAATCAATACTAAATATATTTTATTTTAGCAAGTTATGGCATTCTCATAAGTTAACCGTCAAAATCGGGTTTAAGTAACATCATATAATATCACGTAGTATGTATTCATATTTAAAGGATACTTTCATGCTTGTATAACTTTTCCAAATCCAATCGTGCATGTATAGGTTCTTAAGTTAATACTTAAAGCCATTCAAGGATACGAACTCATATGGTCTAACATGCTCGCTTTTTAAACATATAAGATATTCACATAACTTGTATTAAACATGTTCATGAGTTTTCATATCACATATATGCAACTATCATCGTCATTAGTTTGAAAACATGCTTTATTTAGGCAAATTTGGTTTCACTACATGTAACATAGTAGGCAAACATGAATGATACCTTAGCAAGTCTACAAGTTCTATCAAACATGTTCATAAGTATCGAAATTCAAATCTCAATGTAACATGTCGATGTTCACGTTCAACACTTATACTTTCATTAATAAAGTTTGCTAATACGCTCTAACACGTTCATACTACATTATGAAATTTATATACGTAAGTTAATGTCTCCGACATGTATGTCAAGGCCATATAAACATACCCGAAAATCAGAATACATATATGATCTTTATATGTCAAGGTTTGCCTTTAAAAACTTATATTTTCGTTCGAAATATTTACTAATCGAGGTTTAGCATGCTCACGTCATACTATGAAACACGTATACACAAGTCAACATTCATTTCATGTGTTTCTAGATGGTACTAACGTGTCTCGAAAGTTAAAATATTAACATGCTTTATATATGTTAACGTTCGTTCATGAAACTTTAAGTTTACTTCGACACTATATGTAGTTTCATAATCCTAGCGTGTAATCATAGCCAAAGCGTGTTTACGCTACCTCCATATACTGATATAAGTATGTTAGACTCATTAGCATGCTCATCTAAGCCATGTAAACAACCTAACACTTAGCAACTTTTAAGCAGGAAATCAAAATCTAGAACAGGCTGCTGGCACAGCTGCGCCAACTTGCATCCAGCGGCAGACTGTTCCAATTTTCGGCAGAGTACAACCCAAATCACAGAATTACTTCACGAAAACAGTTCTAAGCATGTCACATTGCATACTAACATATATAACAGCCCACATATCGACTAACAAATAATACTTGTTCACAAAATCATGAATTCCATGCTTAACTCAAGAATTGGAATTTGACAGAAAATGAAAGTGAAAAACATGAGAGGTATATAATACCTCTGTTATATGTATAATGAACTTGCTGCTATCTCAAGAAGGCTTAACACTTATATATATAACTCTTAACTTATCAAACTCAAGCAATTCTCAGCAATTAGAGATATGAAGGAGAAGAGTTCCTATTTATAGAGAAATCCTTACACAGGCAATGAGATTATACCACAAATCAAACCAACGTAAATTCGAATTGTATAGCGGTTAATGGAGAGTTGGTAAGGGTTGTTGAATCAAATCATTGTGCCCACTCCCCATATAATTATGAGATAGAATTGCTTGGGAGAAGAATGAGGAAGTAGACTAGCCTTTGAGGTTTTCACGTGAATGAGAGGAAGGAGGAATGGATAAGCCATATATCTCAGCATTCATACATCATTAAGGTACATAACACTTAGTTTATACACATGTTATATATATATATATTTAGGCATACAAGTATACTTAAGTTATCATATATAAATATATACATACTATATATATTTAGATTACAATTAGATTTATAATGTAATCCCAATAATAATATTACCATGTTATACTCATAATGTAGTAAGTATAATCCACACGCATATAATCCATGTACATATTGTCACATATGCTATTTTAATGTCACAACACATCTTGCCTTATTCAATGAATGAAGGAACTTTATTAATTATTTATATACTAGTGTCACACTACCTTTCATATCTAATAAGGAACTTTATTGTATGAATACCCACACATGCTAATGTCACAAAAATAGCATTATAATGCATGTTTACACCTCAAGTATCAAAACACATAGTTTTACTATGTACAATCATATAGTATAGTTTAAATATACTTGCACGTAACAATTAATATAATCTTATTACGTTAATAACTTACTTATTTATTTTATTATTCCTAATGTCAAATAAATAAATTATTCATCGCATTGATTAATTAACAATAATATTAATTAATCTATTCCTCGTTAGTTAATGAAATTATTAATATTCGCAATCATTGCTCATTTATCACGCACAGTATATAAATATAAATCTTATTATATTATAGACATGTTACTCATTATTATTATTATATTTCTTGCAATAATAATAATCACATATTATGAATTAATCACCATTAATATTCCATAACCATTAATTAATATTCTACAATAATTAATATAGATTAATGATTCGCTTAAATTAATATAATTATTCTTATATTACATCACTGTGCCACACAAGGCTTCCACGAGTTTATCGCAAACTCCACATATTCTCAATTATTATAATTATTCAATTTAATATATAATTGAATTAATCATTCTCATAACACAAAATTATTTATATTTTAATAAATTCTCATTTCCATTAATATACTTATTTAATAATATATGGAAATTCTCGGGTATTACAAAACCGATCAGAATCTGATTCCCACGATGGACAAACTCCACATTACAAATGTACCCTGCCAATTTTTTTGTAAAAATGTACATCCGAAAGACCTTAAATGGTTATCCGGGTTTAAGGTCTCACACATAATGAAATATGGTTTGTCGTGCCTGAGTCACTCCGATGGCTGTCATACCCATGAGAAGACCGACATTTGTATATATTTTGTTGTCAAGGATGCTTCGCAGCCCGACAATCACCATCCAAATCGAGCCGAAGGCTGAAAATAATAAAAATGGAAAGTATCGATATGCTTCAATTCCTAAGTGAGCGTAAGGGTTTGAAAACCTTTCAAAACATCGTTTTCATATATTATCTAAAAAGAACTTTTGCAAATCAAATCAAACCCTTCGTATATAGGTTCAACAAAGCACGACAATACTTTCAAAATCAAATGTAGGCTCAATTACTTGCAGCATTCACACACATTGCAAATAAAAAAGGAAAATATTGAAAAGATATGATACTGTGTTTCACGGGAGTTGGGGGGTGTCTAACACCTTCCCCCCACTTAACCAAGCCCCCGAACTTTAAAATATCGGTTTCAAGATCAAGTTTCGACAGTGTTCAGTAATTGGGCCTACTTGCAAAAATAAAACTCGGTTCAGTTGGTACAACCATTTCAAATCTACCAACTGGCGACTCTGTAACCGTTCAAATTGTCGACATGATACATGTTGGCTTTTTCCTAAAAAACTTCACCCTTCATAAAACAAACAAATAAGGCTTAGGAAAAGAGAAAGATCAGGTCCAAAGTTGCCCGGATTTTTTCCCGACGTCGATATATATTATATTCTATGTAAACATGCTTCGCATGTTTTAATAAAATGACAGGTATTTTATTTATATATTTGTATGAGCGCTAAACAAGATGAGACTAATAATAACAAACCCCTTAAAGAAATTATTTTAAGTCTAAAGCATTCAAAGATATTTGGAATATCGAACTTCGCCTTCTAGCATGATAAAATTAATAGAGCACTAAATATTTAATATGAGTTTGTTGTATTTTCCACAAGACAAGTATTAAGTATTTAAGATGTTAATTTATCACATTTGATGCTTATAAAGAAAATTGAACAATATTGTTTTGTTGTGCTTTCCACAAGGACAATATTTTTCTTTTTTGAAAATATGAAAATAGTAGGTTGGACGTAACTCAGATAATTTTGATTCGGATGTGCTACCACTTGATCAAAATAATCTGAGAGGCAAAATAAAAGGAATTACATGTTGATGTAATTGACAAAGAGTTGTCTACCTATTTATTTATATATGATTTGTTGTGTTTTCCACAAGCCTATATACATTTAAAATGGGATCCTTATTCTCACTAGCAAATCTTTAATTAGATTTTGCCGAACTATATAAGTGAGGGTAATATAATTTGAAGAAAATAGTGGGAGATACCAATTTAAAATAAGACCTAGTTTATCTTGGTATGTAATTAATTAATTAAATGAATATTTGCTAAAATATTATCTTTTCACATGCAAAAATGTAAAAATGTCAAAATCACTAATTTCACTGCGTAGCATACTTAATGCTAACAAATTGATCGGACCGAATTATACGGACTGGTTAAGGAATCTGAGAATAGTTCTCACTGCTGAAAAGATTTCTATGTTCTAAATTCGTTTATCCCTGCAATTGCTGCAGACACAACCTCTGAGGAAGAGATTGCCACTATAGAAAAGTAAGATGATGCATCTGTGACTCAATGCATCATGCTCGCATCCATGAATAACGAGCTTCAGCGTCAGCATGAAAACATAGATGCTCATACTATGTTACTTCACCTCAAGGAGTTGTATGGTGAACAAAGTAGGATTGCTAGATATGAGATATCTAAGGAGCTCTTCCGATCTCGGATGACCGAGGGCACTGCCGTTGAGACTCATGTCCTAAGGGTGATCAATCTGATTGAACGCCTTGGATAACTTGGGTTCGTCATGGATGGAGAATTGAGTAAAGATGTAGTCTTGCAGTCACTCCCTGAGACCTTCTCACAATTTGTTGTGAATTTTTACATAAATAAGTTGGATGTCAGCTTGTCTGAATTACTTAACATGTTGAAAACTGCTGAAGGTCACTTCCCATCCAAGAAGAACCATGTCTTAATAGGTGGATGATTCTTTCAAGGAAATGAAGAGGCCTAAGATATCTTCTCAAAAGAAGAAATCTAAGAAGGTTAAGGGCAAGGCGAATGTAAAGGATAATAAGAAATATGATCCAGATAGCAAAGGAATGTGCTTCCATTGCAACAAGTCGGGTCATTGGAAGAGGAACTGTAAGGATTTCCTTGCATTACAAAAGTAGAAGAAGCTTGGAGAAGATTCAAATCCTAATCAAAGTTTGTTTATAATTGAAATTAATTTTTCAAAAATTTAAATTTCTACTTGGGTATTGGATACCGACTGTGGTTCTCACATATGTAATACTATACAGGGACTGGATCAGAAGTAGAAAGCTGAACAAGGATGAGGTTGTCCCTACGAGTGGAAAATGGAGCAAAGGTTGCTGCATTAGCTGTAGGCACTTATTGTTTAGCACTGTCTACGGACAAATCCATTAATTTGAATAATTATTATTTTGTTTCGAATATCATTAGAAACATTATTTCTATTTTCGTATTAGATATGGATGGATATGACATTATAATAAAGAACAACAGTTGTTCTATCTATAATAACAATATTTTATATGGTGTTGGTAATTTCCGAAGTGGACTTTATATACTTGACCTTCATGAAAATATATTTCAAATTGAACAAACTAAGAAAAGGAAAAGAGATTATGTTAATTATACCTATATGTCGAACTGTAAACTCGATAAAATCAATGAAACAAGATTATCTAAGTTGCATAAGGGTGGGCTCTTAGAGCTATCTGATTATGAATCATATCCAACTTGTGAATCTTGTCTCATGGGTAAAATGATTAAATCTCCTTTTAATGGAAAAGGAGAAAGAGTTATTGTAACAAAACGAATTTATTAATCGTGATTTTGAGGACAGAATCCTTTTAAGGGGGGAAAGATGTTATGAACGAGAATTTTGTAGTTTATTTTAAATATTTATTAAATTAAATAAATATTTTTGATAATTTATTTATTGAGTTAAATAAAGATTTGATAAAATTGGGGTTGATTAACTTAATTATATGTGTTACATTTATTAAATTAATATGGAGAAATTTTATAATTCAAAGTGTGAATTTAATTGAGTTTATTAAACTAAATGAATTATTTAATAAGTATAATGTTATTCTAATTAATTTAATAATTAACTAGAGATTTAATGATTTGTCATAATTAATAAATATAAATTTTAATTATGTGATGATGTGAATTAATGTGTAATATTATCTTTTATTTAATTGAATTTAAATGATATTATTTTATTAATTAAAGTGTGACAAATAAACTATATACTAAACACTTTAATTAAATTAAATGAGAAAGGAGCTTTTGTGACAACCAAACAAAGCCTTAAGATAATGGCAGCAGTTAAATCCATTATAGGGATAAAGCATCTACTTTGGAGATGATCTTATTTATTTATTAATAAAAGTATTAACTTATTAAAGGCATTTAATTATCTACATAATGCTATTTTTATAATATGTAAATAACCCATAGTTTTAAGCAATGCTTTTAGAATCATGATGATGATCATGCTAATGAGATTTGAATTCATAGAAAACTTAAAACTAAAATAGTTCCCAAACGTGGGATTACTAAAAAGGAGATTAGTAAATTCGGATAGATTGGTACATATGTTGTTTGTTCATTGAATGAGGATGATTGATCTCATGATCATTTGTGTGGAGACACTAAAGCAAGTATGTAGGTGGTTATTGGAGAATAAGTTCATTGAACGTGACTCGCTATGAAATACTTAATGGAGTTTTTGTAACAATCCGAATTTTTGAGAAATATCAAAATAAGGATTGAAATAAATAAAATTCTTATTATGTGAGTATGTGTGAGATGTGAATGTGTATGGTAAATATAATAATTTATATTTACTATAAATTAATAAAATGTTTTAAACAATTTATAATGTGAAAAAGTTAAATTTATTTTATTTGATTTATTATACTGCTCTTATGTGATAATTGCAGTATAATGTACGTGTGAAGGTGGCGTGATAAATATATTAAAATATATTTATTACGTAAATAATTGTTGAAAGCAAATTATAATACAATGGATGTAAATTTTGTGCATATTAAAATAGTTTATGAAAATAAATTATTTTAATTAACTCAATGGATTCGGTATTTGATCTGTTCTCTTTTATTAAATAAAATATCTTTATTTAATAAATAGCTTCCATTTTTATTGAAAAGATTTATGGGTATTTTATTTTAATTTTTGAAGTGTGTTATGTATTTAATATTTAACTCATTACATATGGAGGATATAATATGAATGTAAGTATAATAATATAAAGTATGTATATTTATATCATATTATAAGCATATATGATGGCTGAGAATTTAAAGGTAACATTAATACATTGATGAGTCATTAAATTGAAGCAGGATGTGGCTTTTGTTCACTTAGTATTAACGTGACTAAGCATAGCTAGTGTCTGAAGATTTTAAAGGACGCTTGAAAAAGCTTAAAGAAAATCCATTTTAGTTTCTTATATCTAATCCTCATCCGTTCTAAACCATTTCTTTCTATTCTCTTTTACTTGCAAATTTCTAGCACAAAGTACTCCCGAATTTTACTGAACCACCGAATTACTCCAAGAATTGAAGCCATCAATGGAAATAAGAAAAGAATTGGTGGGAAGTAAAAGCAATTGCAGCAGTAAGGATTACACTTGTTATCGCCAAGTTAGAAATAGCGTTTGTTAAGTTTTATTGAAAAGGTATGTAAACTTCCTTAGTAAATTCATAGAAATTTAGTAATTGTTCACTATTATTGCTATGTTTGGTTGTGGAGGTTATTTGAATGGTGGAATCAGATGGATTCAAGAGATATAAGGAGAATTTTGAAAGGAGAAGGCATGCTTACATGTTTAAAATCCATGAAAAAAAATTTTGACTTTCCATGCTATGCATATTACATGTTCGATAAAATGTTTCAAAGAGACTATTATGCTAAATCATGAGAATTGGCTAATTTTCGGGCCAAGATAGTATATATATACATGAGTTATAAGATAACTAAAGTTGTTTTAGTGTATTAAATTAAGTTTAAAATGAGTTTTATAGATTTTCTATCAAATTGGGTGAAACCTAAATTTGTGATGTTTGAGTACTTTTGGCCATCTGTTTTATACCATAAGAATGTTGGTAAGAACCAAACTCTTAATGTAATTTGTACCTTATGGTATGTTCAAGAAATGGGAACAAATTTCAGGTCAATTGAACCTATGAAATGAAAGATATGTAGCTGAGAAGGAGGCATACATAAGAGATTCAAATGTTAATTCATTTTCTCAGTCTGTGTGTAGATTGTGGAGTGATCACGATTGGATTATTTCTCCCTGTTTTGTGGATTATGTAAAGGGGGTATAATATAAACATAATTATCAATAGTAGACTTAATATGTTATATAGGATGCTATTTATTATGTGTACATGCTATATATAGTACTTAATGTGTTATGAAAGAGTACTATATCACCAAAACACTTAATATGCTATGTAAATATGTTATAAGAATCAAAGTTATATTGCATGCTATATAACACCAAAAGCTAGCAATTTATGTACACCTTGCATTCTACTGATAATGCTCTTATCAGGCTAATTACTTTTGGTATAGATGGAACAAAACAAAAACAAAAATATAAGTCCTTAATATTTACAAAGGTGACTCTTTTTGTGGAACAAAGGATTTTTTTTTCATTTAAAATTAAAAAGTTATTTTGACAGTTTATGGAAAGTAGTTCTCTGATCATTTTGGTAATATATTATAAAGGACAGAAATGGATATTATGGGTAACTAAATGATACCAAAGACACTTGGTTCTCTTTTGCACTACTGCTCCAAAACCAAGGTTTTCCTATATGGTATATCCCTTTATGTTGCTGCTATAAGGACAGGCATGGTGTTTGATGTTTTTATATCCAATCATATTCTTATCATGTATGCTCAGTGTGGCAGCACAGACTCTGCCCACCAAGTGTTCAACGAGATGTCTGATAGAAATCTTGTCACCTGGTCAGCTATGATCTTGGGTTACGACGGGGTTTATAGGAAACCCACAACCAAATAGAGGGTTTGAAGCCTTCAGACTTATGTTCCAACAAGGTTTATTCTAGATGGTTTTTCTTTTGGGCATGATGCAATTGTGTTATGGTGTTTGCTTTCAGCGTGTAGACTGCATAGAGATGTCGAAAATTAGGGAACGTTTGGCAAAGGGACTGCTAAAAATTCAATATGTTACTACTTACTCGTATATTTTATTATCTCACCTATATGTGTCAGTTGAAATGTGGAGTGGTGTGGCAGAGGCCAAGAAGATGTTGAAGGGTAGTGGACTAAAAGAAAAATAAAGGAGCCTGATTATAACTTGATTAAAGTGAAGGGAATTGTTATATACACTTGGTGTTAGTCTGTTGTAAGAGGGGTTCAACATATTTACATAATATGGATTGGTAGATTATGTTTTTTTTATATAGAGGATGATTATACACTATCAATAAAACTAATAGTGTGTGTGTGTGTGTGTGTGTGTGTATATATATATATATATTTAAATTATAATATTATTGATAACTTCAATGTAATAAATAAAATTAAGATTTGAATATTACGTTTGGTAAATATGAATTTACAATGAAATTAATGGAATTTGAAGATATTAGGCTATGTGATAACCTTATATATTGTATATATATAGGTTTTGCTCAAGGAAATAATCTTTCAAGTTTGCAAACGTAGAAATCTGGATGCATTGAATCGCGCAGGCAAGTCTTCCAGTTTCTTTGTGATTCTATGAATTGGTTATTGTATGAGATTTTTAAGAATATGTTGAATTGCATGTTACATGCTATAAATTGTGAAAGTTAATATATGGCTAAGTTGATTGAGTTATGGAACTCAATCCATATGTGATATATGATATGAACATATATTGTTTAAAGTGATGATGCATAAATGGTATAAAAAATTATGAGATATATGTTGAGCATGAAACTACGTGTTATATGAAGCATGAAAACTGTTAGATTTGTTGGGCCGTCGTGCTCATTTTTGCAATAATTTGCAGGTTACAATTTGTGAAGCAATCCTCTAGCTTTCAAAACGTTAAAGATTGGAGGCGCGTGTTAAGGAATACTATTTCCTTAAATCGAAAGAAGTATTGTATCATGATAATGATGTTCGGTCTACAATGTACATATACGTAACTTTGAGATATTTAATATATAAAGAATATTTGTTTGAGATGAACATATAGCATTGTAGCTAGTTTTAAAGTGGAATGATATAATAAGAGAGAAAATATGTATTAAAGAATGAGTTTGTATATACTCTTAATACTCTGATTAAGTGAATCGTAAATACATACGATTCTGATATATGTAATCGTGAAGGTTGCGATTCAGTGAGCAAGAAAGAGAAGGATGTAAACATTTTTAATTATCCTCATTTTCAGCTCTTATTTCATCTAAGAATGAAGTAAATCTAAATCAAGACAGTATTTAACGCACAAGATCGGGAAGGGAAATAGTCCCGATTTTGGGATTGTTACAATTTTTTTTTCCTGTCAATAGAAATTTTTAATGTGATAGTAGTACATGTGATCCTTGGACTTGAGATCATCATAGTATCTTGTATGTAATGAATTATATTTTGACTTATTCCTTAAGACCCTTAGGGTATATTAAAGGTATTGTTTGGGTATAATAAGTTACATATGGAGATAATGAATGGTATATAAAGAATCTACCACTTTTAGTAAAATAAGAGATATGTCCTATGTGATAATTCGTTAAATGACAACCCAGTAGTCCTTGGCCAAGGCAAAATGAAATTAGAAAGGAGTTTTTGAATTTACATTATTTGGAGTTGTGCATTTTTCAATCGAAATACATATGATTAAATAAAATAAGACTTGACAGTAAATCCATGTCTCTTATATTTAATTGGGACATTATATGGTGGAATGATTGAATTGTACGGTAACTATTTACTCACAGGTTCTTTTATGATTAATGTTGAAATCTATATTATCTAGAAAGTCGTTGATCGCTAGGGAGGCTTATCCCTATTGTAGAATAAATATTATTTATTTAAATAGATTATTAGTTTAATTTATTTATTTAAATAATATTAGAATTTTTCTAGTTAATTTATTCACAACCGGTTTAATAAGGAGAACCTAAAGGGTCACACCATAAAAGAAAGAATAATTTTTTAATAAAGTAATGACATAATCGTAATAATACATTAAATGTAATTAATTTAATCTATGGTGATAAAATAAATTAAATAGTTTAATATTTATTATTTAATATTTTAAAAATATTAAATATAAATTAATAAGAGGAGTGTTATTAATATTATTATAATTATTATTATTTTAATTTCTAAAGGAGTTTAAAAATTAATTTAATATTAATACTCTCATATATTCCTAATCAGATTAGGAGGCAAATTAATTAAAAGAGTTTTAATTAATTAATCCCAATATGTTAGGAAGCTTAAATTAATTAAAGAAGTTTAATTAATTAAATAAAATCCCAAGTCTAATAGGATTAGAAGGGTATCTAAAAACCTATGTCTAATAGGATTAGAAGGGTTGACCAATATCTATATAAGAGGAGTCTTATGTTAAATATATGTTGATGCAATTCTAATTGTTGGAGAGTACTACTTTTCTATAGTGGATAGGAACCTAGGGTTTAGCCAACCACCCTTCTTCTTGAATAATTTATTTTCCTTGGTGGATCACCTTTAGAGGCCAAACACTTGGGTGGCTAGCATTGATCAAAGGAAGGAATCAATCCCGGATATTCAAAGAGATCGCGAAGAACAAGGAGTTGAACTTGTACCTATGGAAGCTTCGTTTTACAAGTGTATGAATTCCATAACTTCTTATTTATCGTTTTAAATTAATAATTTGCATAAAGGATGATCCGGGTAATGGTTTTGTAAAAAAAATTTAAACTCTGATATACCATACTTCCTCTAATTTTTGCAATTTGATTGCGCCATGATTTCGTACAAACCCAACAGTGACATCAGAGCCAAACCTTTATGCAAATATTAATTGTTTTTGATTCCATATATGTATGGGTATGTATTTAGAATAATTTATTGGGTATAATTAATTGAATAAAATTATTTGTTATGAAAAAATAAAACAGAAACCGAAAACAAAATCGCGGAACTATATTTTTTTCCCCCACGTTGTGGATTCGGTGGATGTTTAATTGGTTTCAAAAGGTGGGTCTTCTGGTGGTTATTACGTTAACTATTAATTATATATATATATATATATATATATATATATATGATATACAAGTGACCCACGAAGGATTTCTTTTTTTAAAATAACATGCAGGAAGATTTCAAAAGAAGGAGACTCGCGTTTTGCTTTTCAAAAGTGATCAGGATATATATATATATATATATATATATATATATATATATATATATATATATATGAATCAGGATTTCTAAAAGGTGGTGATTACTATAAGTGATCCTAATACCATTTCACGAATATTATATATATATATAACCTGTATATTACATATATATATAAACCGAATAACATATATATATATATTTATATATAATACGGTTATTAATATATATATATATATAATATTTTTAATAATTTTATAATTAAAATAAAGAGTTTATTTAAATCTTGAAATTGGATTTCATGCAATTTAAAATTGCCCATTAAATGATACTCATATAGATATGTAATGTTTTAATTCATGAGATGAATATTTATTTATTGATGCATATGATGATATGTATGATAATAAATGTGATTGATTATGAGACTATTGACCAATGTGATTGGATTTTATTTTAGTTGAATGCTTGAATGAATGTGTTTTATTAAATGGGGTCTGCGTACCTCGTCTTCTCTGATTTTTTCTTGATGTAAAAATCTATCTCCTTCCTATGTACTTTCCCTTGACTACTGATCAAGGTTTCTATTTAAAATTAAATAGTTTATGTAATAGAAATAGTTAGAATTATCGTGAAGAAATTAGAGACCAATGATCAAGGAGCGAAGACCCGTTTTGCAATGGAGCCCAGGTTTAAATATAATAGTTACGTTTAAATTTAATTCTTGCACTCCTAGGTTTGACCTTTTAGTTCACTTGGTGGCTATAGTGAACCAAACTAGAATAAAAAGTCCATAATCAATCCAGGTAGAATATAGTATTCTATATGAGCATGCTAAATATTATATATATATATATATATATATATATTATATTTTATGCAAACATGCTTCGCATGTTTTAATAAAATGACGCGTATTTTATATATATAAATGCATGTGCGCTAAACAAAATGAGACAAATAATAACAAATCCCTCAAAGAAATCATATTAAGTCTAAAGCGTTCAATGATATTTGGAATATCGAACGTCGCCTTCTAGCATAATAAATTAATAGAGTATTAAATATTGAATATGAGTTTGTTGTGCACACACAAGGCTAAGTATTTAAGATATTAATTTAATCACATTTGATGCTTATAAAATTAATTGAACAATATTATTTTGTTGTGCACACACAAGGATACTATTTTTCTTTTTTGAATATATGGAGTGCTAGGTTAGACTTAACTTAAATTATTTTAGTTCGGATGTGCACACACTTGACCATTATGATCTAAGAGGCAGAATACAAGGAGTTACATGTCGATGTAATTGACAAAAGTTGTCTACCTATTTATTTATATATCGTTTGTTGTGCACACACAAGGCTATATACATTTGAAATGGGAATCTTAATCTCAATAGCAAATCTTTAATTAGATTTAGCCGAACTATATAAATGAGGGTAATATAGTTTGAAGAAAATAGTGGGAGATAACAATTTAAAATAAGACCTAATTTATTTTGGTATATAAAATTAATTAAATAAATATTTTCTAAAATGTTGTCTTTACATGCAGAAATTTAAAAATGTCAAAATCACTAATTTCACTCCGTAGCTTACTTGATGCTAATAAACTAATCGGGCCGAATTACACGGACTAGTTAAGGATTGTATGATGGAATGATTGAATTGTACGGTAACTATTTACTCACAGGTTCTTTTATGATTAATGTTGAAATCTATATTATCTAGAAAGTCGTTGATCGCTAGGGAGGCTTATCCCTATTGTAGAATAAATATTATTTATTTAAATAGATTATTAGTTTAATTTATTTATTTAAATAATATTAGAATTTTTCTAATTAATTTATTCACAACCGGTTTAATAAGGAGAACCTAAAGGGTCACACCATAAAAGAAAGAATAATTTTTTAATAAAGTAATGACATAATCGTAATAATACATTAAATGTAATTAATTTAATCTATGGTGATAAAATAAATTAAATAGTTTAATATTTATTATTTAATATTTTAAAAATATTAAATATAAATTAATAAGAGGAGTCTTATTAATATTATTACAATTATTATTATTTTAATTTCTAAAGGAGTTTAAAAATTAATTTAATATTAATACTCTCATATATTGCTAATAAGATTAGGAGGCAAATTAATTAAAAGAGTTTTAATTAATTAATCCCAATATGTTGGGAAGCTTAAATTAATTAAAGAATTTAATTAATTAAATAAAATCCCAAGTCTAATAGGATTAGAAGGGTATCTAAAAACCTATGTCTAATAGGATTAAAAGGGTTGATCAATATCTATATAAGAGGAGTCTTATGTTAAATATATGTTGATGCAATTCTAATTGTTGGAGAGTACTCCTTTTCTATAGTGGATAGGAACCTAGGGTTTAGTCAACCACCCTTCTTCTTGAATAATTTATTTTCCTTGGTGGATCACCTTTAGAGGACCAACACTTGGGTGGCTAGCGTTGATCAAAGGAAGGAATCAATCCCGGATATTCAAAGAGATCGCGAAGAACAAGGAGTTGAACTTGTACCTGTGGAAGCTTCGTTTTACAAGTGTATGAATTCCATAACTTCTTATTTATCGTTTTAAATTAATAATTTGCATAAAGGATGATCCGAGTAATGGTTTTGTAAAAAAAAATTAAACTCTGATATACCATGCTTCCGCTAATTTTTGCAATTTGATTACGCCATGATTTCGTACAAACCCAACAGTGACATCAGAGCAAAACCTTTATGCAAATATTAATTGTTTTGATTCCATATATGTATGGGTATGTATTTAGAATAATTTATTGGGTATAATTAATTGAATAAAATTATTTGTTATGACAAAATAAAACGGAAAACCGAAAACAAAATCGCGGAACTATATTTTTTCCCCCCACGTTGTGGATTCGGTGGATGTTTAATTAGTTTCAAAAGGTGGATCTTCTGGTGGTTATTACGTTAACTATTAATTATATATATATATATATGATATACAAGTGACCCACGAAGGATTTCTTTTTTTAAAATAACATGCAGGAAGATTTCAAAAAAAAGAGACTCGCGTTTTGCTTTTCAAAAGTGATCAGGATATATATATATATATATATATATATATATATATATGAATCAGGATTTCTAAAAGGTGGTGATTACTATAAGTGATCCTGATACCATTTCACAGGATTTCTAAAAGGTGGTGATTACTATAAGTGATCCTGATACCATTTCACGAATATTATATATATATATATATATATATATATATATATAATAATAACCTGTATATTACATATATATATATATATATATAAACCGAATAACATATATATATATATATATATTTATATATAATACGGTTATTAATATATATATATATATATATAATATTTTTAATAATTTTATAATTAAAATAAAGAGTTTATTTAAATCTTGAAATTGGATTTCATGCAATTTAAAATTGCCCATTAAATGATACTCATATAGATATGTAATGTTTTAATTCATGAGATGAATATTTATTTATTGATGCATATGATGATATGTATGATAATAAATGTGATTGATTATGAGACTATTGACCAATGTGATTGGATTTTATTTTAGTTGAATGCTTGAATGAATGTGTTTTATTAAATGGGGTCTGCGTACCTCGTCTTCTCTGATTTTTTCTTGATGTAAAAATCTATCTCCTTCCTATGTACTTTCCCTTGACTACTGATCAAGGTTTCTATTTAAAATTAAATAGTTTATGTAATAGAAATAGTTAGAATTATCGTGAAGAAATTAGAGATCAATGATCAAGGAGCGAAGACCCGTTTTGCAATGGAGCCCGGGTTTAAATATAATAGTTACGTTTAAATTTAATTCTTGCACTCCTAGGTTTGACCTTTTAGTTCACTTGGTGGCTATAGTGAACCAAACTAGAATAAAAGTCCATAATCAATCCAGGTAGAATATAGTATTCTATATGTGCATGCTAAATATTATATATATATATATATATATATATATTATATTTTATGCAAACATGCTTCGCATGTTTTAATAAAATGACGCATATTTTATATATATAAATGCATGTGCGCTAAACAAAATGAGACAAATAATAACAAATCCCTCAAAGAAATCATATTAAGTCTAAAGCGTTCAATGATATTTGAAATATCGAACGTCGCCTTCTAGCATAATAAATTAATAGAGTATTAAATATTGAATATGAGTTTGTTGTGCACACACAAGGCTAAGTATTTAAGATATTAATTTAATCACATTTGATGCTTATAAAATTAATTGAACAATATTATTTTGTTGTGCACACACAAGGATAATATTTTTCTTTTTTGAATATATGGAGTGCTAGGTTAGACTTAACTTAAATCATTTTAGTTCGGATGTGCACACACTTGACCATTATGATCTAAGAGGCAGAATACAAGGAGTTACATGTCGATGTAATTGACAAGAGTTGTCTACCTATTTATTTATATATCATTTGTTGTGCACACACAAGGCTATATACATTTGAAATGAGAATCTTAATCTCACTAGCAAATCTTTAATTAGATTTAGCCGAACTATATAAATGAGGGTAATATAGTTTGAAGAAAATAGTGGGAGATACCAATTTAAAATAAGACCTAATTTATTTTGGTATATAAAATTAATTAAATAAATATTTTCTAAAATGTTGTCTTTACATGCAGAAATTTAAAAATGTCAAAATCACTAATTTCACTCCGTAGCATACTTGATGCTAATAAACTAACCGGGCCGAATTACACGGACTAGTTAAGGAATCTGAAAATAGTTCTCACTGCTGAAAAAATTTCTTATGTCCTAAATTCATCTGTCCCTGGAACTGTTTCAGAAACAGCCTCTGAGGAAGAGATTGTCACTATTGTAAAGTGGCAAGATGATGTATCTGTGGCTCAATGCATCATGCTCGCATACATGAATAACGAGCTTCAGCATCAGCATAAAAACATGGATGCTCCTATTATATTGCTTCACCTCAAAGAGTTGTACGGTGAACAAAGTAGGACTGCAAGATATGAGATATCTAAGGAGCTTTTTCGATCTCTGATGACTGAGGGCACTACAGTTGAGACTCATGTCCTAAGGGTGATCAATTTGATTGAACGCCTTGGATAACTTGGGTTCGTCATTGATGGGGATTTGAGTCAAGACTTGGTCTTACAGTCACTCCCTAAGACCTTCTCGCAGTTTATTGTTAATTTCTACATGAATAAGTTAGATGTCAGCTTGCCTGAATTACTTAACATGTTGAAAACTGCAGAAGGTCACTTTCCATCCAAGAAGAACCATATCTTAATGGTGGATGATTTTTCCAATGAAAGGAAGAGGTCCAAGGTATCTTCTAAAAAGAAGAAATCTAAAAAGGCTAAGGGTAAAGTGAAAGTGAAAGTGAAGGATAAAAAAAACCTGATCCAGCTAACAAAGGAATGTGCTTCCATTGCAACGAGTCGGGTCACTGGAAGAGGAACTGCAAGAAGTTTCTGGCAGAGGAGAAGCGTGGAGAAGCTTCGACTTCCAATCAAGCTTTGTTCATGATTGAAATTAATTTTTCAGAAAGTCAAAATTATACTTGGGTTTTGGATACAGTCTGTGGTTCTCACATATGTAATACTGTGCAGGGACTGGTCAGAAGTAGAAAGATGAACAAGGATGAGGTTGTCCTACGAGTGAGAAATAGAGCCAAGATTGTTGCATTAGCTGTAGGCACTTATTATTTAGCACTGCCTACGGGCAAGTCTATTTATTTAAATAACTGTTATTTTGTTCTGAATATCATTAGAAACATTATTTCTATTTCCGTGTTAGATATGGATGGATTTGACATTATAATAAAGAACAACAGTTGTTCTATTTATAAAAGCAATGTTTTATATGGTGTTGGAAATATGCTAAATGGACTTTATATACTTGACATGCAAGAAAATATACATCAAATAAAACAAACTAAGAAAAGAAAAGAGATGATGTTAATTATACCTATATGTAGCATTGTAGACTTGGTCATATCATTGAAACAAGATTATCCAAGTTGCATAAGGATGGGCTCTTAGAGCTATCCGATTATGAATCACATCTAACTTATAAATCTTGTCTCATGGGTAAAATGACTAAATCTCCTTTTAGAGAAAAGGAGAAAAAGTTACAGAGTTGTTAGCGTTGGTTCACACGGACGTTTGTGGACCTATGGCAACGAATGTACAGGGAGAATATTCTTATTTTATTACTTTCACTAATGATCACTCAAGATTTGGATATGTGTATTTAATGAAATACAAATTTGAATCATTTGAAAAGTTCAAAGAGTTCAGAAGTGAAGTAGAGAAACAAACGAGCAAGAGTATTAAGATTCTTCAATCAGATCGAGGTAAAGAATACTTAAGCGGTGAGTTTCTCAATTGTCTCAAAGATAATGGTATAATCTCATAATGGACTCCACCAGGTACACCACAGTTAAATGGAGTATCTGAAAGAAGAAATCGAACATTGTTGGACATGAATCATTCCATAATGAGTTTTACCAATCTTCTAGTATCATTATGGAGTTAGGCCCTAGAAGCGACTGCATATCTACTAAATAAGGTCCCCTCAAAATCCGTCCCCAAGAATCTATATGAGATGTGGACAGGGAGGAAACTTGGTCTTAAGAATGTTAAGATTTGGGGATGTCCAGCTTATGTGAAAAGGTTTTAAAATGATAAGCTTGGGACAAGATCTGATAAGTGCATATTTGTGGGATATTCTAAAGAAAGTTTGGGATACTATTTCTACAATCCTACTAAACAAAAGGTGTTTGTTGCGAAACACGCTGCCTTCTTGGAAAATGAGTTTATTCTCGAAGGGGCTAGTGGGAGGAAAATAGATCTTGAAGAAATTCAAGAACCAGAAACCACTACAGATCAAGTGGATGAACCTGTCCAAGTAAAGACACCTTCTGTACAACAACCTATTCGTAAATCTGGAAGAGTACCGAAGATACCTGATAGGTATAGATTTATCATAGAGGATGACGATGAGGCACATATCATGGATGATGATGATCCATTGAATTACGAACAGGCTATGAGTAATAAAGACTCAGGAAAATGGTAGATGACCATACAATCTAAAATAGATCTTTGAAGCAATGCTCAAGTCCATTTGGATTTTACTTGCGATTGCAGCTTATGATTACTAAATATGGCAAAATGGATGTGGAGACGCCATTCCTCAAATATACGTATTAGAGGAGAATGTATGTATGATACAGCCAGATGGATTTGTTTCAATGGTTTAAGCAAATCATGTATATGAGCTACAACGATCCATTTATGGATTGAAGCAAGCTTCTCGTAGATGGAACATCCGTTTTGATGAGACAATCAAAAAGTCTGATTTTATCAAAAATGAGGATGAACCAAGTGTGTACAAGAAGGTTAGTGGGAGCGTTGTTTCATTCATTGTATTATATGTTGATGATATATTATGTTGGAAATTGCATATTCAAATTTGATATTGAAAGTAAATAAATATGTTTATGTGTAAAGTCCTTCAAAGAACATATGTACAAGGACTTAGATGATAGACCAAAATTGTTAGGTTGATCTGTGCTAAATGTTTATCATTCTGTAAATGAATGTATAGAAGAAAGATCAAAGTTGTTAGGTTGATCTATTTGAGATGTAATTGTTAGGCCTCAACAGAATCGTAGTCTGTCGAGCCAGCCGAGAGATTGCAAAAGCCAAGGCAGAATCGTAGAGTATCGAAGAAGTTGCTTCAGAATTGTAGTTTGTCTTGGAAGCCACACTCAGAATCGTGGAGATAGTCCGAGTGCCTGCCAAGCCAAGTCAAGAATAGTAGTCAGCTCTCGAAAACGTGGAGTCTTCAAAACAAGCAAGTAGAGATTGTAGTCTATTAGAGCTTAAGAGAAATCGTAGTGTTCTCTACGATCAAAGCTGAATCAAGCACAAACATGACAAGACACAACGATTATGGTACAAAGATAATTATCGTGATGCCTCTCCAGTCAGCATCAGAAGCATCAAGTTTCGTCTATCTGATGAAGGAGGAAGAATAACAAATGAAGAATGACTTATAGACGTTGACATCTCGAGAGTCACAATGATCCAACACTCATCCTTAGTATGTATCGAATAAGCGTATAGAAGAAGCTAAGGAAAGGACTGCAAGCCTACTAAAAACACCTTTTCAGGTGTTAGGTGAGAAAGCAGTCTGCTGTGTCAGTGGGCCAGACGGTAGAACAACAGATTTCCAAGAAGTCAACATCAGTGCTCAGAAACGTCTGAAGCATTTAATACTACAACGGATGCCTTCAACGAAAACATTTCAAAGGCTCCTTCATAAGAAAATCAGACATAGATTAGATCAAGCAAGCAAGCAAGTAAGAACTAAAAAGCTCAAGAACACTCAACGTCTAAACACTACGATCCTAAACGAAAGCTTGCTCAGCTACTCAGTTCTTTCGAACGTATGCTTAACTGCAATTGAGTAGCACACCCAAGAACTAAACTCTTATCAAGTGTATTCCAAGTCTTCTAGACTTGAAGAGTTCTAAGTGAACTAAGAAGTTCCAAGACTGCTGGTCTTGAAGAAATCTAAGTGATTCAAAGATTGTAAAGATATCCTTAGTGGATTTCCTACTCGTGGAGTAGAAGAGTGGACTAGGAGCCTTGAATGCTCTGAACCACTTAAAATCACTGTGTCTTATATATTTTCTATAACTGCTATATCTGTCATAAACTACTATAACTGCTTATCACCTATAAAATTTGTTTATCTTAAGGGGAACAAACAAATCATATATTCCGCTGTGGTTAATTTATTAACAAACCTGATAAGTATTTTGAAAAGGAAATAGTTTTAAAATATGTATTCAACCCCCTTTCTGAATAACTATTGTGCCTCTAGGAACTAACAATTAGGTATTAGAGCAGGTTCTCTCAACTAGCCTACAAAGCTTGAGTAGATCTGATAGCACATCTGATAAGCGAGTCCAAGACCGGTGGAGGCAACAAGCCACCAATGTGCAACAAAGACAAATTTGCCAACTGGAAAGTTCGTATGCAAGCCTACATGGATTCAATAGATGACGAGCTATTTAAAACAGTTATAAATGGGCCCTCTGTTCCAACAAAGCTTGCACCAACTCCAGAACATCTAAATAAAGTTCAGATCAAGATCAAATCAGAATGGACTGACAACGACAAGAAAAATGTCCAACTAGACAAAAAGGCCAAGAACATTTTGTTCCAGTCTTTAGAAGATGATCTGTTCGAAAATGTGGTTAACAGCAAAACTGTCAAAGAAGTCTGGGAAGCACTGCTCATTATGCACGAAGGAACAGAAGAAGTCACAGAAAATAAGCAATCTCTTCTGACTCAAGAGTATGAGATGTTTGCCCATGTACAAGGAGAAAACGTCACTTCTACCTACGAAAGATTCAACATGCTGCTAAACTCTCTTCGAGCCTTTGGAATGATCTATCCAAACAAAGATCTTATCATCAAGTTCATGAGGTCTTTACCAAGCAAGTGGGATGCCAAAACCACTGCAATTAGAGAATCAAAGAACCTTTATGAGATGATAGTTCAATAACTTTATGGCAACCTTCTTACCTACAAACTAGAGCTGACCCAACGAGCAGAGACTCTATCTGAAGGAAGACAGAAGGATAAAGGAGTTGCTCTCAAGGCAACAGAAGCCACCTCCAAAGCTCATGATGAAATGAATCTGACTCTGAGGAAGATGATGATGGGGACATTGCAATGCTGGTCAGAAGACTCAAAAGGTTCATGCGCAAAGGCAGAAGCAGCAGACCTAAGAGATTCAACAACAACAACAGCCAGGAGCAGATCAATGACTTATGCTACAACTACAAGAAGCCTGGCCATTTCATTGCAAACTGCAACAAACCTCTTAGAGAGGAGCTGAAGAGGAAAACAAATCCAAAGAAGGAGTTCAATAGCTACAAAAAGCTTCAGAAGAAAGACAAAGGTCTTGTAGCCGGAGGATAGTGGAGTGACTCAGACAACGACATAAACCCTGAGGCAGGAGATAATGAAGAGCCTCAAGTAGCCAATCTGTGACTGATATCCAAAGGTGCAAAAGACAAGAAGAGCACTGACCATCACGAAGTAAGTATCGATGATCTATTTGACTTTAAATCTCCCGATGTAGACATTGATGATCTAAGAACTGCACTACATAGCATAACATCTGATCTACATCAATACATGAAGTGGTTCAGAGTTCTGTCTAAAGATTATTCTCTTCTTCAAAAAGAGAAAGAGAAAGTTCAAGTAGAACTGGAGATATCTCTACTAAGTACTACCTCTCTCTCTAAACTTGAGGCTGAGAATAAACTCTTAAGACAGACCAATGAAATCATTACACAAAGAGAGTTAAATTTAACCTCTAAGATTGAGGAGCTAGAAAATACAATCTCATTGTGGAATAGGTCTTCTTCATCCATGGAATCCCTGATCTTTAGTCAGAGAAGTGCATCTGAGAGAACAGGTTTAGGCTTTAGGGAATCTACCTCAGAACCATGTGTGGAAAAGCTCAAGGAAACTAACATTAGTAGTGCTTCAAATTTTAATAGAGGCATTACATTTGTGAAATTCACAAAGAAGGAAGAACCAACGCATCCTTACTCTTTTGATCAAAGTCATGCCCCAAGACATAACAGATCTCATGCTGGCCTGGGATTCATAAAGGTGAAGAGTAACTCAGTCACTACTCTCCAACCTCGAAGGGTCGTGGAGTCAAGTAAAATCGTCTCCACGAACCAACCAGAAAGGAATCATGGAGCTGAGATCCACTCATCACAAGCTCTGAATCACAAGGCTGTATAGAAAAAGAAGAACCAGTATAAGGAAAAGGCCACCAAGTATCCACACAAGTCCAAGTGGAGAAGGAATCCACACACACACACACAAGCATGCATCATGCTAGATGCTTTGTATGTGATAGATAGTCATAAGGCTACAGTATGCTATTATAATCCTCTGCATAATAGACCCAAAGTCAAGCAAATATGGGTTCTCAAGGGTACTAACAAAGTAGGACCCATGCAAGTCTGGGTACCAAAATGAAAGCTTAACCTTACTGTAGGAACCGAGCTCCACGATACCAACATGGTATCTGGACAGTGGATGCTCAAGGCACATGACCGAGAACAAAGCCCTCCTGCCTAACTTCACAGAGAAGAATAGTCCAATAGTCATCTTTGGAGACAACAGCTGTGACAAGATAAGAGGATATGGTTCAGCTGAGAATGGTGCAGTGTCCTTCAGCAATTCAGCAAAGTAGCCTATGTGGAAGGACTAAAGCATAATCTTCTGAGCATTAGCCAACTTTGCGATACGGGTCATCAAGTCACTTTCCTCAATAATCAGTGTCAAGTCCGAGATCTGAAGATGATAAGTAGGTTTATACCTATATTCTATCAACTTGCTAGAATTATGGCTTAATATCAAGTATATTAGTGTCTTTTAATGTGTTTTGTCTTTGTTTTAGATATTTTAGTCAGGAAACTCAAAGGGCATGGAATGGCATGAGGAGGCAGGATAAGGCATGGGATGATTGTCTCAAAGCAGCAGAACTGATGGAAAAAGAACTAGCAAGAAGCAGCAAGAGAAGCAGCAAAGCACCAGAATGCATCAGCAAAAACCAGCAAGCCGAGCGGCCGCGCCGAAATTATAAAGGAACGTCGCGCGCCCGCGCCAATGTGCAGTCCAGAGAGAGCACTCTGAAGGAGCGCGTGGCCGCGCCCCAAATGTACTACGGGACCACGCGGCCGTGCCGGTCAAGATTTGTGGACCTTTTCATTTATTCTTTCTGCTGAGGGCGTATTCTATTTATTGGGTGTATTTGCAAGAATGATATATCACTAATCATTCAGACTTATCAATTATTACAAGCATTGAAGTTTTCCTATATTTTTAGGGTTAGAGAGCTAGAGAGCTGTAGAGACTAACTCTTCTTCTCTTCTAGTTCTAGTAGATTTCCATTCTAGGGTTTCACTTTGGGTTTGTTTGTGATCTGAACTTGGCATTGAATGCTTCTATTGAAAGGGGATACTCAGATTTGCATTTTCTATCTCTCTTAATATCTTACTTCCATATTTGCTTCTCATGCTTTGTTCAAATCCCATAATGGTTATTGGTTCAGAGATGATGTGACAACCCAAATTTTTTAAGAATTTATAAATGAGAATTTAATAAATAAATTCTTATTATGAGATGTTTTGAGTATGAGTACATGTATATGTGTTATATATTGTGAAATATATAATTTGATGTGAAGAGATATTGTATATATTAATTTTAATATTTATTGAAGTAAATAAATATTTTAATTGATTTATTTATTGAGTTAAATAAATAAATTATGTGATGGTTATGGAGTAATTTAATTAAGTATAATATATTAAATAAATATTTAATTATTTAATTTAATTAATATATAATGATTTTATGTTATAGTTCTAATTTAATTGAGACAATTAAATTAGATGAAGTTATATGGTAATTGTTGCATGAAATTATAATTAGCGAGTAATTATAATGTAACAATTTTTATGTGATTAATTGATGTTAACTTTTAATTAATTAAATTTTTGTGATAAGATTTAATTAATTAATGTATATCATTAAGAATATTTGTTAAAAGAATAAAAAAGGTTTTTAAATTAGTTTTACTCAAACAAATCCCTTAAAACTGTTTTTAAAAGGTTTTACCAAACAAGGCCTTAATTACAAAAAAAAAATCTGTTTTAAAAAATAATGTTATTTTGCCAAACAAGCCTTAGGGCTTTTAAAATTCAAATTGTAACTTCTTTATATTAATTGCAATTATGGTATTAAATTGAGTGGTTAAATATTGGGAGTTATATAGTATATAATTATACATATAATATATATCATATTAGTTATATGTATATTGTAATATACATTAGTTTAGAAAACAAAAGAGTTAGATGTTAGTCAGTTAGAACAAAAGAAGAACAAAAATACAAAGAAAGAAAAGAAAAGTTAGAGAGAAAAGAAGAGAGAACAAGAAGAGGGAAGGAGGAAGGCTTTGAGAGAAAGTCCTTGTTAAAACCTCACCATCATCATCTTCACCTTGTTCTCCTAAACAACAAGGGTATAATCTCACTTCCTTATTTTTAATTATGTTTTTATGTTCTTCATGAGTATTAGTTCTCTGTGTATATGAATTAACGAGAAATTTATATAAACATGATGTATATGTATGAATTGTGTCAATATATGCTTATAATTGATTTATATGCTTAATTATGATGTTTAATCCATGTATATATGATGAACATGAGGGATTCATGTTCATCAAGAAGTTACAGAGAAAATATTTTGAAAATATGTATAGTTTTCTTTTAAAATCAAAAGTTTATGTTTGATTGTTCATTTTTGATTAAATTAATTGTAGATGATGATAGCATAATTAAAAATTTATTTAATGTGTTTGAAATTGTGTGAATTGGTTTAAAAATAAAAGTTCAGTGTTCAATTTCATCAAGAACACTTAACAATGGCTTTTCTTTAAAAATCATGAAATTGAATTTTTGATTATGTGTTTTAATAATTCAATGTGTTAAAACATGTTAGAAACTTTAATATTATATTTTTGTAAAGTTTTACGTGTAATTGGTTGGCTAAATTCGGAACTCGATGTGGAGAAATAAGCCAAATTGACTTTTTCTCTGCATAGTTCGCGAACCAAAATTGAGCCGCTGCAGGGGGCCCGCCCCGGCGGGGGGTATATAGAAAAAAATATATTTATTTTGTGTATTTTGCTTGTATCATGAAAGTTAACTTAATGTGGTAAATTGTATGAATTGAAGCATACGTTAAAATGCTAAAATAATAGTAATGAATTATATTAATAAAATATAATGTGTAATTATAATTTGAATAATTATATTTATAGTAAAGGTTTAATTTAAATTATAATTTGTTAAATTATAATGAATATAGTTTGATTAATTATAATCAAAGTAAATGTTTAACTTGAAGTATAATTTGTGTAATTATAACTTAATATGTGATTATAATTTAGAATAATTATAATTAAGGTGAATGTGTAATTTATTTAATTATAATTTAATGAGTGCATGAATTGAAATTGATTATTTATAATCTAAGTAATTGTTTAATTTAAATTATAATATGTTTAAATTATAAGTTAATAGTTCAATTAATTATAAATTATAATTTTTTTAATTATAATTTGATTAATTATTATTAAGGTAATGGTTTAAATTAAATTATAAATTATGTAATTATAATTTGATTAACATAAGATGTAATTATAATTAATTAACTATAATTAAAGTGGATGTTTAAATAATAATTTATTTAATTATAATTTAATATGAGTATGTAATTATTAATTGATTAATTATGTAAAATGTAATATGATTATGTGATGTGATTAATTATGTGATAATTAATTATTAACTTATTAGTTAAAGAGGAATGAGTTAACCTAAATTTGTTAACTAACTATGAGGATTAGCTATGTGATAATTAACTTCTTTGTTAATTATACATATAAATTTGACAGTGTGTGTCATATAAATGGGAGAGAACTATGAAGTGAAAATTAGAATTTACTTAAGTGATTGCTAAGCGTTGCTAGGTGACTAATAGTTGATGTGTATGATAATACGTTATGTAGGATTCATGAAGCAGATAATTATAAGCTGTTTTCGATAATTGGTAATCTACAAGCCAGGCAAGTCTTTCGGTTCCTATTTTCTACGTGAATTTGATGAACTGTTTTAAATTGCATGATATGTTATATATGTTGTAAGCGAGCATGATATGTTATATATGTTGTAATAATAAAATGTTAAAGTCAATTTATGACTACATTGTTTTGGTTAAATAATGTTGATTGAGTAAGGAACTCAATCTTTATATTTGTTATGTGAATTAAAGCATGTATGCTATGTTACTCTAACGATTTTGAGATGTATGTTGAGCATGTTATTTATGTGATATGTGATGCATGAAAATTGTTAGATCTTGCTTAGCTATCGAGCTCACTCTTGCAAATAACCATTTTTGCAGGTCAAGGATGCAAGGTAATGATACGTGCTAGTTGAATGTTAGAGTTCAATAGTAATTCAAGAAGCTTACTTATGTAAATGAGAAATGCATTTAATGTTTTGATTGTAATGTTTTTTTTAAGTTGTAAAGTTGAGTTATCCGATGTATATGGATAATAATTGTAATATAAGACTTTGTATAGTAACTTAGAGGAAGTGATTCATGTAATAGAATTGAATCAAAGATATGTAAGGTAAAGGTTGCAATTCAGGACAATAAAGAAGGAATTATATAAAAGTTTTAAATATTCTGCATTTTTAGTGATTTTAATATTGAATCATGATGTAAAGTTAGAATAAAGTTGTATTGTTAACGATCGAGAATGAGAATTATATTATAAGAATTTTGGGGTCATTACAGTTGGTATCAAAGCTGATAGGTTATACACCTTAGGTAAGAGTACCTTAGGCTATGACCTTAGGTTATAAGAAGTTAAGTTTAAGTTACGTATAACAAAAAGGTGATTATTTTCACATACGTAGATGTATAGGATGAGTTAGGTCCTAGAAATGTTATAAGAAGAAGATGAGAACGACGAGGAATAAAACCCGAATAAAATATTGAGCTATATGAATGAAATTAGAAATTTCTTAAAAGAAGAGTTATTAAATAAACAAGAAGATTCAAAGAAGAATCTTGAAGAGATATAAAGATAAAAATCAGGAGTTGCCTAACTCCAATAATCGAGATGACGGATAACGATGAGTAGACAAAGTCTATAAGATTTAAAAGCATAATAAAATCATGATATGACATGATGAAAGGCAAAGATAAGAAGATTGTAAAACAAACGATAATGAGATAAGAAAGAATCATGAGGGAGATGATTATAAGATAAGATCACGGCGTGATCTTTTTAAGTTTTAAAAGACAGATGGTCTGTAATGATTGAATAGTTATAGTTTGAGTCTATAACGAGAATGTACTATGATATAGTACGAGATTAACTCACGAGGAATTATAAATGATGAGATACAGGAGTCTGTATTTAGTATAGAGTGAGAAGTTAAGAGTAAGATAGAATTAAGTGGGATTTCAACTGAGGACTCATGTGGTGGTTAAGTTATACAAACATTTGTATGGGCAGGGGTTTTGTGCTTACACTTGGTTTATCATATTGATAATCGTTGGAATGTTGGTGTCGCGCTATCGATATATATATATATGACGAGAAGGTGATTCTTTTCTCATATTTATATTTGATATTTAGAAACAATAGAAAGTTAGTAAGATGATATTAAGATTAGATTAGATGATCTTAAGGTTAGGCGAGTTCTTAAAACTCATACTTGTGGTAAGTTCGTGACTCATAATCATATGTATGTTTTGAACCCCTAAGCATATGGACAGTCTCTGATCAGTTCTTTGACTACGTATTGCTAGGACAAGTTTTTAAACTCATATTATTGTGGCAAGTTCCTGAACTTCCAAAGTGTGGTAAGTTTGATGAACTATACTGGATATAGAAAGGTTATAGTATAGAAAGCATTGATGTTGTTTAAGATTGATAGAATGATTAAGTAATGAAACGATGGAATAAAGATTTTAATTGATGGAGAAAGTTTTTATATTCTAAATCTCCTAGCTTTGCTAGATTTTCAAAATTTATTGACTTTGTGCTGATGTTGCATTTCTATTTTCTTGAAAAACATTGGATCAAATGATGGAACCAATGAAATTTTTTAAAATAGTGCTAGTATTCACATGTCTATGCTAATTGCTTCAGCTAGACAAAAATAATTTTAAAATTTTTTAAATATATTTTATATATTCTATGCATCATTTGATATGGTGTAGAAACAATAATCGAGGAAGTTATCAATACAGTTAAACGTAGTGTTGGATGTGATCATATGATCGTCAGCCCACTATGGTACGGTGTAGTATGACGACGCCATGTAATGACGAAATCCTCAACGTACCATTACTACGGTACAGTATCAGGATATTATAAAAAGATTTATTTATTTTTTTAATTTCCTTAAACTATATTAAAAAAAAGATTTATTTACTTTTAGTTTCCTTAAACTAAAAAAAAATTATTTTATTGAGTTGGTTAAATATATATATAATATATATATATATATATATATATTTCGATTGATGTTCGAATTGTTGCTAGAAGTCTATGCTACTTGATTCAGCTAGACAAATATTGAAAGATGTTTATGAAATTCGAGTGTTCTTGGTCAAACTATGTCAAACCAAATTATTTTGGTGCGGATTCAGATGTTAAGAAGCTGAGGTGAACAACCCTATAAAAGGGGACATGTTATCGGAGACAATAGTTTCGAGCAGAACGCATATAGTCGTTACGATGTACTACGTTTGTGCACGACATAGTGGTACGATAGCCTGATCACCTAGAGCACCGATGCGGTTTAAAGTGTGAAGTACCGGAGGTGAAGCACTATTAAACCTAAATATACGTTCAAGGTCTTGCAACCCCTCAGCATGATTTAGAATCTTTTAAATTCTTGAGTTATTTATATCACTTGCCAATTATTGAGCAATTGTGGAAGATTCTTATTATTCTGAAGGTTAATGTGGTAAGAAGGAATATTCCTTAGAAAGAAGTAGTTGTAGAACGCAAATAATCCAGTGAATAATGATTAACGTAAAATCTTTTTTGATAGATTATTAAAATTTTGAGGACGAAATTTTTGGAAGAAGGGGTGAATGTGATAACCCGAATACTTATAAGATAGTGAATTATGAAGTATATGAATTCTACGAGTAGAGTATATGGTAATGATCCTTAGAAAGAAAATGAACGAGTTAAAGAATATATAATATTTGATATATGATTGAAGGTTATGTAATAAAACCTAAAATTTGTTGTAGAAATGAATGGAGTAGTATATATGTATAAATTTTTGTTAAGATAATGTGTTAAAGTTATTCAACGAGAAAAATTATGAAGAGATTTTGTGAAAACCGAGTAAGAGATGTTTCATTGATTCCGAGGACGGAATCCTTATAAGGAGGGAATGATGTGACAACTCTATTTTTTTAAGAATTTATATATGAGAATTTAATAAATAAATTCTTATTATGAGATGTTTTGAGTATAAGTATGTATATATGTGTTATATATTGTGAAATATATAATTTGGTGTGAAGAGAATTGTATATATTAATTTTAATATTTATTGAAGTAAATAAATATTTTAATTGATATATTTATTGAGTTAAATAAATAAATTATGTGATGGTTATGGAGTAATTTAATTAAGTGTAATATATTAATTAAATAATTATTTAATTTAATTAATATATAATGATTTTATGTTATAATTATAATTTAATTGAGATAATTAAATTAGATAAAGTTATATGGTAATTGTTGCATGAAATTATAATTAGCGAGTAATTATAATGTGATAATTTTTATGTGATTAATTGATGTTAACTTTTAATTAATTAAATTTTTATGATAAGATTTAATTAATTAAATTATTACCTTTCAGAATATTTGTTAAAGGATTTGTTAAAAGAATAAAAAAGGTTTTTAAATTAGTTTTACCCAAACAAAGCCCTTAAAACTGTTTTTATAATGTTTTACCAAACAAGGCCTTAACTACAAAAAAAATTATTTTTAAAAATAATGTTGTTTTGCCAAACAAGCCTTAGGGCTTTTAAAATTCAAATTGTAATTTCTTTATATTAATTGCAATTATGGTATCAAATTGGGTTGTTAAATATTGGGAGTTATATATTATATAATTATACATATAATATATATCATATTAGTTATATTTATATTGTAATATACGTTAGTTTAGAAAACAAAAGAGTTATATGTTAGTCAATTAGAACAAAAGAAGAACAAAAATACAAAGAAAGAAAAGAAAAGTTAGAGAGAAAAGAAGAGGGAAGAAGAATAGGGAAGGAGGAAGACTTTGAGAGAAAGTCCTTGTTAAAACCTCACCATCATCATCTTCATCTTGTTCTCCTAAACAACAAGGGTATAATCTCAATTCTTTGTTTTTAATTATATTTTTATGTTCTTCATGAGTATTAGTTTTCTGTGTATATGAATTAACGAAAAATTTATATAAACATGATGTATATGTATGAATTGTGTCAATATATGTTTATAATTGATTTATATGCTTAATTATGATGTTTAATACATGTGTATATGATGAACATGAGGGATTCATGTTCATCAAGAAGTTATAGAGAAAATATTTTGAAAATATGTATAGTTTTCTTTTAAAATCAAAAGTTTATGTTTGATTGTTCATTTTTGTTTAAATTAATTGTAGATGATGATAGCATATTTAAAAATTTATTTACTGTGCTTGAAATTGTGTGAATTGGTTTAAAAACAAAAATTCAGTGTTCAATTTCATCAAGAACATTTAGCAATGGCTTTTCTTTAAAAATCATGAAATTGAGTTTTTTATTATGTGTTTTAATGATTCAATGTGTTAAAACATGTTAGAAACTTTAATATTATGTTTCTGTAAAATTTTATGTGTAATTGGTTGGCTAAATTCGGAACTCGATGTGGAAAAATAAGCCAAATTGGCTTTTTCTCTGCACAGTTCGCGAACCAAAATTGAGCCGCTGCAGGGGGCCCGCCCCGGCGGACCTTTCACAGCCAAAACCCCCGCCCCGGAGGGGGGTATGCAGAAAAGAAAAAAATATTTATTTTGTGTATTTTGCTTGTATCATGAAAGTTAACTTAATGTGGTAAATTGTATAAATTGAAGCATACATTAAAATGCTAAAATAATGGTAATGAATTATATTAATAAAATATAATATATAATTATAATTATAGTAAAGGTTTAATTTAAATTATAATTTGTTAAATTATAATGAATATAGTTTGATTAATTAAAATCAAAGTAAATCTTTAACTTGAAGTATAATTTGTGTAATTATAACTTAATATGTGATTATAATTTGGAATAAATATAATTAAGGTGAATGTGTAATTTAAATTGTAATTTATTTAATTATAGTTTAATGAGTGCATGAATTGAAATTAATTATTTATAATCTAAGTAATTATTTAATTTAAATTATAATATATTTAAATTATAAGTTAATGCATGATGTAGTTCGATTAATTATAAATTATAATTTGTTTAATTATAATTTGATTAATTATTATTAAGGTAATGGTTTAAATTAAATTATAAATTGTGTAATTATAATTTGATTAACATAAGATGTAAATATAATTTATTAATTATAATTAAAGTGGATGTTTAAATTATAATTTATTTAATTATAATTTAATATGAGTATATAATTATTAATTAATTAATTATGTGAAATATAATATGATTATGTGATGTGATTAATTATGTGGTAATTAATTATTAACTTATTAGTTAAAGAGGAATGAGTTAACCTAAATTAGCTAACTAACTATGAAGATTAGCTATGTGATAATTAACTTATATTGTTAATTATACATATAAATTTGGCAGTGTGTGTCAAATAAATAGGAGAGAACTATGAAGTGTAAATTAGAATTTACTTAAGCGATTTTTAAGCGTTGCTAGGTGACTAATAGTTGATGTGTATAATAATATGTTATGTAGGATTCATGAAGCAGATAATTATAAGCTAGTTTCGGTAATTGGTAATCTACAAGCCAAGCAAGTCTTTCGGTTTCTATTTTCTACTAGAACT